>CM055272.1:40676392-41008927 GCA_029237695.1 Conchocele bisecta
ATGCGACTAGCGAAGACCAAAATGTGTTCAGCATTCAGTAATAAAAAAAATTAAAAAAAACGCGAGATAGTAAAATGAATAATTACCAATGGGCTGGGGAAACTTCCATATGAGGCCATGCGCTATATGGATGCATCAGTTGTGTTTATCATGCAAGTATTGCATTAATCAAGTAGCACAGAATAATTTGCTGAATAAATTTATTTTTATTTAAAATGGAAATATGTGTCACGTATCAGCGTAACATAATTTTAACAGACATTTTTATGAACAACAAATATACATGTAATTTCTAACTATGGATATCAATATTCAAAATAAATGTAAACTAAATTGCAGCAGACATGTATGCATGTATACCGTACTTGAAAATTATAGATGACTGTGTAACACCTGGTTATACAAATGGAAATGACCCTCAGTCTGGCATATCCCAGCTGTCCCAGATCTCTACATGTATAAATGCAGAGAATATTTCATTACAAAAGAGGCTATGCCCAGTTTCTTATGAAATTATTCAATAAGTTTAATAAATACCATATTAAAGCACCACTATAGGGTTAACTGTATTGTCATTTTCAAATTTGCGGCGAATATCAGAACATGATAGGTCGGAAAATCTGTTTAATGGCGACGCCATTAAACAGATTTTCCGACCTATCATTTTCTGATATACGCCGCAAATTTCAAAATTACAATGCGGTTAACCTATTTCTAATGCACTCCTTTACTACTGGCGTAGGAATACATATTGGAATAATTTGCGACCGTTCATCAACAATGATATACCTGTAATGTATGACCATCAGCCAATCTGATTGCGTGATATTTATAGAGTGCATTAGAATACCATATTAAAGCACCACAAACCTTTGGTTCTATTTATGTCATAGCACATAATCATACAGCTGTATTTTGTCACCAAACCGGTTTTCTGTAACACGCTATTTTGCATATGTAATGCACCAGTGTATTATAATTGTATTACTCTGTATTAATGCACTCAGTGAGAGAGCCAATTGTATGCAATAAAAAACGTTACCTGAAAATAATAATTTCACTCTATTCCGGCGATCTTCAGACGTCCAACGCGTTTTTTTGTCCTTCCCTGAGACTAACTATGCATATACAATTGTGGCTGTGACTTGAGGAATGGGGCTTATGGATTTTCCGACCAGTGTAGATCCAGATAAGCCTGTGCAAACGCATGTTTAACCTTATATGTCACAGAAACGAATGTATCACACGTGTGAAGTATTCGAGCGAATGCGTCACACTTTTCGGTGAATACTGGCCGAATTCGGCCGAAAACATCACAAACCGAAAATCTCACCCAAATATTTTTCACTTTTTGGTATAAACGAATATGTCACACAATCGCAAATTTTAAACTTGACCGAATATGGTCATAGCATTATCAAATCTAATGTATCGACAATTAGCATTTATTGGAGCATTTATTGTCGAAATCTGATAATTACGTAATCCAAGATGACCGCCGAAAGGTCAAAAGTTCATTATTTTATTAGATATTTCAAACGTCTTATTTTCATGAACCGCAGAGCTGATATTGGACAAACTTCACAGTTATGGTCCGTGGGTGAAGACTTTTCATATTTGTTAAAATGGAGATCATTGCATAATCCAAAATGGCCGCCGTCAAAAAGTATTTCAAATTCTTAAAAAAAAACTTCTTCTCACGAACCGCCTGACGGATTTCGATGATACTTGGTAGGAATGATCGATAGTTAACGCTGTTTCAGATTTGTTCAAATGGTGGCCCCTGGGTCAAGAAAGGGCGAGCCGGAGGGTTAAATTTCAGATTTTACCGTTTATGGTCATGTCATATATCAACTCAAAGGTATCGACAAGACGATCACTCTGGAGCATTTTTGGTCGACATCGGATGATTACATAATTTAAGATGACCGCCCGCCGAACGTTTATTAGTGATTTCAAGCGTCTTTTCCTTGTGCATCAGACTGTCTGTTATATATACCGTTTATCATTTATTCATATTTGTTCTGCATCACATTTGTTAATACATAAATAAATAACTGTTTTATAAGCATTATACTGTTTACATTGTTCTCAATGTTTAGTATGTTTCAAGCCAACTATTACTATGGTGGACAGAACAATTTTGATGGAATATATAGTAAATATATGGTTAGTGCCGTCGAATATAAAATATATTCGGTTGAGCCTTATACAGCTTTATTGAGGCGAGGTTTAGCGAGCCCCAATAAAGTTGTCGTTCGACGACACTAATCATATATTTAATTTATACCGCATACTTGACTTAATTGCTTGAATGTGCGTGACGTCATGTTTTTGACGTCATTTCATCGCAATACGTCACATATCTAGCGACGTCATTCAATGGAAAATGGCGGCGTCCACGCTAGGTAGATTCGGCATTGTGTCTGATTAAATCTTCGATTTATTTACTATGAGCTTCAATATTGGCAGGCTTTAGACTCCACATTTGTCATAATAAGCATGAAAATGATGACGGACATGTCCGTGTCGTTGTTTATATCGCATATACTGTAAATATTGACAAAAATTAGCTGAATTGACAGCGATTTAGATTTTAAAATCCGCCGCCATCTTGAATTTTCTGTTGCGAATGACCAATCAGAGGCCGCGATTAGGGTTTAAAGATGAACAAATAAAAGACAAATCGTATGTGAAATGTAAGAAAATGTTTATTTAACCAGGTGAACTGATTATCTTCAAATAATGCCCTCGTGATTGGGTCCTGCCGCTAAACAAACTCGCTTCGCTAAGCTCACTGGTTTGTTTAGCGGAAGGACCCAATCACTGGTGCATATTTCACGATAATCAGTTCACCTGGTTAAATAAACGGTATATATTATATTTTTTGCTATTAGATGCATGGAATTATCTGTGAGAGAAAGCTCGATATAGTCAACTTACAAAATTGTTTAACAATACACCGTGAAGAAAACACCCGTAATCACTCTCGTGCACTCTCCCGCAGTCGTTGTAAAATAAGCACCGCCCACAAATAGTCATACGCAGACGCCTCCGAAACATTATAAAATGCATATTTGTTCGAAAACAAAATGTTGTTCAGAAATGTAATAAATAGGATATTCCATTGTACATGTTTGAATAGCTTGACATAATACACTCGTGTACGTCGGTTTCCACGTAAACAATTCGTTCCCTTCGCGTACACGTTGCTTACGTGGAAGCCGACGTGCACTCGTGTATTAGTTGACGCTATTCAAACATGTACGATGGAATATCCTAAATATAATCAATGCAGGATACTACACTGTGTTTCAGTCATATTACGTATCAGGCCAATGTATACCGTATTGCCTGATATATTATATAGTTATGGTTAAAGGTACATGCAACTCGGAAGGCACAACATGTTCTTTATAGGAATTAAATAAGTGCATAATTGTGTCACTATTCCACCAGTTCTAACAAATAACGAGTGCCGGCTATACAGGCACTAGAGACTGACGTCATTTTCCATTAGCCAACCAAATCACTGCATGTCACGTGATTCGATATTTTCAAAGATATTTATTGATAATGAGGAAATGAATGCGTTTGATTTTAAATGCGAATTTAGGTTAGTGTGACGAGTTTTTGGTACAGTTTACACTCGAAATCTTTGAGATTTATGTTAATGTATCTGCAACTGTAAAATCTATGCCGAAAACCCACCCCAAACAGTTGTTTCGACACACTATAACACGTTATATCGGCGAGTTTGAATTTACGATTTCGTGTGAGATTTTCATAAAATGGTGGCGAATGATAGTTTGTACCTTTCATACTTATATAATTTTCAGACTGTCGCGTGACACGTGTATTCTTGTACATTCTGAAATCCGTATAATTGTATATTTGTGATGTGTGGTACTGTGTTGTATTGTTATGCGTATTATTGGTTTCACATCCCTGTGATTCCACATACCTGTGGTTTCACACACCTGTGGTTTTTGCACACCTGTGGTTTGGCATGTACATTTGCCATGTACAATGTGCGTGTAATAAGGGGGCTTATGTTGTATTGGTGGAGATACGTTTATGCGTGTCCTATTTGCGGATTTAAATATACGTCTATTTTATGAGCAATGTTTTACTGATGTCACGCCATATTTGCCACAGACTATGCATGTGTGTGGTAGAGAAACTCGTTGACTGCGTGTGCTGGTTTCGCTAGGGAAAAGATACCTTTTAGTATTACGGATGTCCACTGTCCGTGCCAGCCGAGTTTGTCCGCGTGTCAGTGTTTCACCATATAAGGGACCTTCTGTAGGTGAAGCCAGTATACAGCGCAGACCATACCATGGTCTGCCCTGTTATGTATGCTACCGGTTAGTGTTTCAGCATAGCCTGGTACTGGCCAACACGGATATATCAGATCCCATAATGGTGATGTTTGTGTCGTGATATTTCCGTAAATGACCACGATATTTGAGTTTAGTATGTGCTACACTCTCATTTGAGTGTATAGCCGTAGGACCGTTATGGAGGGGTTTTGGCGGGGCCAAGAAGCGACCTTCGCATTGTCGAGACCAGTCGAGTAGATTTCGGATTATGAGATCTGGGTCTATAGTGTGCAGATTTATGGTAGTGTGGGGTATACCATGTTGGATGGTATTTATTCCACGAGAGCTGTACACTGGTTTAGTTGAATTTAAGGCGTGGGAACATATATTTATGCCAAATATAACCACGGGTGATATGGCAAAAGCCATGGTTTTGTAGTATTTATGTGAGATGTCGTACGAGGGGTAGGCATATCCATTATTCCGTGCATGGTTTCACTGGTGCGTATATAAGCGATGTCTCGCTATGTGTTGGCGGGACACATATATTCTGGTTACAGAAGACTAGTACTGTATTCACCAGTGACACGGAGGATTTTGGTATGTACCTAGAACATTTTATTTCAGCTGTGATTTGCCGTTGCTCGATTCCCGTTTTAGTCTGTTGTGCATCCTGTCTGTCTGTCTGTGCGTATTCGTCCAGTAATTGGAGATTCATTTCATTTTTGTAGCCATCTTGAGAACGCTCCAGCGAGCCACATTGGACGTTTTGGTCCACTCGTTTGAGGGCAGACCCCAGTCAGTGCAGAGTATCGGGTCGTCCGAGTGTCCGTACGTCTGTCTGGCGCAGTGTGTGTAGCAGCTCCGGGTACAGGCCTGTATAGAGCAGTGTGTGATAGCTACCTCGCGTTCAGCAGACAGTCACAGCCATAGTTTAGTGAAGTGAAACGCCATACACACATATCATATCATTATACTACCACCGAGTTGAATGTCACCTAAGTGAAACTTTTCCCGGCGTCTTAGCCACGTGATAATCGCCATTTTGTATTATATCGGAACTATTTACATCCGGTCTACCACTTCCGGTATTACAACCCATTGATTCACCATGGATACTTTACATCCGGTCTACCACAAAACGGGTTGCTACAGTCGAGTGATACCATAGGAACTTTACATCTGGTCCACCATTTCCGGAGATAATACTACCTGTGGAACTTTACTTCCGGGAACCAGCTTCCGGAACATTATCGTTATTGACTATCATGTGATGTAACCACATCCGGCTTCGACTTTGACATTCATACTTTGGAAATATATTGCATAGGCAATACATATGTATACATTTGATAGTGTATGGTAATACTCCTATCATGGCATATCATGGCTAAAGGATTGTAGTAAGACTACATATATTGTTTATGGATTAATCCACTTGAAGTTGGATTATAGCCATATTGTTGACTAGACCTCATATTGCGGGTGAGGCAGACCTTGGGACCTTGATACTCAGAGGTTACACTATCTATTGAGATACGCCAGCACTGGGGTAGCTCAGATGATTGTCATTTGTCCTCCAATGTTCGTTATGCCATGTTATACTTGTATGTTATTTCACTTTGATTAGCGATCATCAAAGTACTTGTGCATTCATACTATTGTCCACTACGGGACCATTGAGATACCACATACCGAGTTTATTCGTCTATAGCTTTTAAGTTGCGTTAAAGTATAACAGTCGATTGGCTTACAACCTTGTAGTAATTGAATAGTGTCATGCGCAGTACAGTGATGTTCGCATATCAATGTATCATGTATTCCTGTGTGTTCCCCATGTAATATAGTGTACATTATAAGTGATTAAGTGACTACGTGTACTTATCTACTCTGGCCTATCCCTTACACTTCAACTGCATTGTTACCACTTTTCGTTCGTCAGATCAAGCTATATTGGCCATAACGTCATAACAATTGAAGTATACTTGGTTCATATGATAATTGGGGAGACAATTTGTCTCGATCATTCCTGACCTTGGTAATGACCTTGACAATGGTGTCAGAAGTGGGGTTTTGTTTCCTCTTTTTATAATCAGTTTCTTCAAAGCAGTTGAAGTAAGGAGGCTAGAATAGCTGTACCCCTAGCGTCGTCAAAATTCAATCTTGTATTTGTTTGCCTTGGGAGTTAATGTAAGATGCACTCCAACACTTAGGCACTAATACATCACCACATACATGATTTGACTACCTAGGTACAGAAGTATAGAGTTGAGACGATCTGGTGAGATAGTGGATGTAAGGGTCATTGTAACTTTGGATTTGTTGAATAGTACCTCCCTGTGATGATGGCACAGCGGGTGTTCTAGGTTAGCACTAGACACTTCTGCATCTGAGGCGAGATTACTACCACTATTATATTGTGTATGAACAATACTATATCCTGCCAGGTGTCTATAACCATCCCCAATATTTGTGTCCAGTACCTTAGAGAGGGAATGGTAAAATATACCATTACATTAGACTATACATATACCGGATTGACTTACCCGATTGAGAAACTTATACCGTCGTTAGGAGTAGAGACCGGATTGATTTACCTTAACCTTATAGACGTGAAGCAAGAGACTCGCACAAGTCACCAAGTGATTTGAGTGCTAGAGACCTTGTGTACCGTCGGGTAAAGCGTGTAAATCGATAATCCGGAGTTGATTTGAGAGTGAGAATGTCGTCCATTAAGGAGCTAATGGACATAGGCAAAAGCTTAGGGCTAGCAGATTCAGAGTTAAGGGCCTTTGTAAAGGAAGAGCAGAGAGAGAGAAAGACAGGAAAGACTAGAGGCTAGGCAGGCTGAGAAAGATAGGTTAGATGCTGAGCGGTTGGCTAAAGAGGTTGAGCGACAGGCTGAGAAAAGATAAGTTAGATGCTGAGCAGTTAGCTAAGGAAGTTGAGCGACAGATGGAGAAAGATAGATTAGATGCTGCGCGGTTAGATAAGGAAGCACATCGGTTAGCCAATGAAGCACAGTTTGATCTAGAATTTAAATTGCGAGAAACTCGACACTAAGCATCAGGTAGAAATGGCAAAAGTAGAAAGGGGGTGGAATAGTAGATGAAGATAGACATGATAGGGACTATGGCAGAGCATTCGGTCCGAAGCTGCCACATTTTGATCAGAATAATGACAACATGGATAGCTACTTAGCTAGATTTGAGAGGTACGCAGCAATTCAAAGGTGGGGTAGAGATAAGTGGTCACTACACTTGAGTGCGTTATTGAAGGGCAAGGCATTAGATGTATATTCTAGACTACCTATTGATGATGCTCTTGACTATGATAAGTTGAAATCCGCATTGTTGAAATGTTTTGATCTAACGGAAGATGGGTTCAGACGCATGTTCAAAAACACCAAACCTGATCACAGTGAATCATTTGTGCAATATGTCAGTCGGTCAAAGAACTATTTAGATAGATGGTTTGAGTTAGGTAAGGTGAATAGAACATATGAAGGAGTACTAGACTACATGATCAGAGATCAGATGTTAAGTATATGCAGTCGTGAGCTCTACTTATTTCTCAAAGAGAAAACATTTGACTCGATAGATCAGATGGCGGTTCAGGCAGATTACTTTGCAGAAGCTAGAGGAGGTAGCAAGTATGTAGTTCAGAGGAACAGTACTAGCAACAGAACTGAGTACAGGTCAGTAGATAACCAGAGGCGCAAGGTAAGTAGTGCGGATAATCGATCTAGAGATAGGAGTCGAGATAGGGACAGATATCAGAATAGAGACCACAATAGAAGCCCAAGTAGGGGTAGTTATGATAGAAGCCCGAGTAGAGGTAGTTATGACAGAAGTACCAGCAGGAACGGCTACGATAGGCATCGCGGGACATGTTACCATTGTGGCAAAGGTCACATGTCCTACGATTGTCCTAAACGTGACCGGTCCTCAGCTTACAAAGCAGCAGCAGTCGAGGGAGAGAAACATGTAAGTTTTGCAGATAAAGAACAGAGAGGTCGGTACAGAGGTAGAAGGTAGAGGTAGAGTGAAGTGGAAGGCACACTAGAGGCAGAGGTAGAGGTAGATGGCAAAACACGGAACAACCAGGGAAAAACCAAGGAAATTTCTGTGTGGTTGATACCGACACCACTATTGTATGTTCAGGTAGCGAGATACAGCCGGAGTTGATTAACGGATGTACATTTGGTATGGATAGGCTACCCGTAGCAGAGGGCACATTAAATGGAAAAAGGTCACAGTAATGCGAGATACTGGGTGTACCGGGGTGGTCGTCAGGGAAAGCTTAGTACAACCAGATCAGTTTTTAAGCAAAGTTTCAACATGCATGCTGGTAAATAGGAGCAAAATGAGTGGAATTCCTACCGCCCGGGTAGATCTAGATACACCTTTTTTCAAAGGTCAGGTAGAAGCCCTTTGCATGACAGATACAATGTATGATGTTACCATAGGTAATGTAGACGGGTCAGAGTTACCGGTGATATCCGATTTTAGAGGCGCTAAATCGTGCGCAGTTGAAACTAGGTCACAAACGACAGCCCGAGACGAATCATATAAGACCCTCAAAGTCCCTACCGCAATCGCGAACGTATCACGCGATGAATTCAAAGAGGCGCAGGCACATGACGTCACATTGACGTCAGTTCGAAATAATGCAAAAGACGGAACGGTACGCTCAAGTAAGAACGGAAACAAATCGAAATTCGCATACCGAAAAGACTTGTTGTATCGTAATTTCGAATCGATAGGGTCAGGTAGGATGTACCATCAGCTGGTAGTCCCAAAAAACACTTAGGACTACCGTGATGAAAGTGGCACATGAATCAATCATGGCGGGCCATTTAGGGGTTAAGAAGACAACTGATCGAGTGTTATCAGAATTTTATTGGCCAGGCGTGGGCAGTGACATTACACGGTTTTGTAGGTCTTGTGACATATGTCAAAAGACTGTGTCAAAGGGACACATCACCAAGGTTCCGTTAGGAACTATGGCCGTTGGATAAGGACACTCCGTTCCTAAACGAGTCGCAGTTGATATTGTAGGGCCAACCAATTTTTACCAGCTACCGATCGGAACGAAATCGTTACATTACAAATAACGTTAGTTGAATTATAGCTAACTAGGGTACCCTGAAAGCGGGTACCAACTACCAGGCATCGAGGTCCGAACCGGAAACGACGTCGGGAAGCTCTCGTGGATTATGGTTCAGTAGACATGGGTATAACCCCGAGGAGATGCTTCACCGATTAGGGGTAGTCAATTTTACGTCGGGCAGTCATGGAGGAAGTTTAGTAGATTGTTATCGATGAGACAATTAACCACGACACCGTACCACCGCCCACAAGTGTAACGGTTATCGTGAGGGAATGGTTCAATTGGTACGTCTTAAAGCAAATGCTTCGTAGAATGGCAAGCGAAACGTCCCTTAAAGATTTGGGGACAAATTACATTAATCGCGCTCTTATTCCGGTCGTTACGCGTAAGATCCCTCAAGTAAAGATTTGGCTTTATCACCGTTTTGAACTGATTGCTACGGGAAGGGGACCGTTCGGAGGTCCGAATGAGCATGACTAATGGAGATCTGTGGTCCGAGAAGGGACAATAGAGGGAACAACGTCAAAACGAACCGGTATCAGGTACCGTTCCTCGACTTGCGCGAGCGGCTCGAGAAAACATGCGAAATCGGCCGCATTGAAGAACTTGAAGAGTTGCGTCCAAAAAGTACGCAAAGTACTACAACCAGTAAGACTCGTAGTAGGCAGTATGCAAGTGGCAGGGATCAAGGTACTTGTACTACTTGACGACAGACAACCAAACAAATTGCTTACTTTAGGTGGAAGGGGACCATACCCCATAACAGAGGTAGCTTTAATGAGTGGGACTTAAAGAGTTTGACATGGGGAGGGAAGTTGAAAAACCTTTCATGCAAAACAATGTTTTAAAGAAGGTACGAGACTAGGCTTCCAGAGCACCCGGGGAAGGGAATACTCACTGTAATAAAATTGCGGCCGGATAGAAGACACAGTAAGAGGGTGGGGATCCTAGTCCAAGTGGGTGTAGTGCCGAAGAAAACAATGTTATGTCCCAGGGGATTAGAGGTCCGATACGGCTGAAGTAAAGTTTGACCTGTCCGCCTGATATTTAGGCAAGAAACAAAAAGATCCCAAGACAAAAGAGTTCTTACGGGAGTTCACCCATGTCCTGAGGGGACACACCATGGAACACACCCATATAGAGAAAACATGAGATAAAGTTGTCAACGCTCAAGACGCCATTAAGAATTAGGGGGTTACCCACCATATCCCATTTAAGGTCAGGGAAAACAGTCAGCCAGGAAATGCGTATTGTCGCGGGATAAAAGGGGCCGACAATCTGGGTGGGGGCAGACTACCTGAGCAGGATATCTGGGTAGATTCAGCTGTGTCAAAGCGTTCCTCGCGATTATTTGCCACGACAAAAGTGTAAACACTTTTTGTTTAGGGGGGGAGATAATGTTCGCGTGACACGTGGTATTCCTTGTACAAATTTCTGGAAATCCGTATAATTTGTATATTTTGTTTGATGTTGGTGGTAACTGTGAGTATTTGTTATGCGGTATTATTGGGTTTCACATCCCTGTTGATTCCACCATACCTGTGGTTTACCACACAACCTGTGGTTTTTGCACACCCTGTGGTTTGGCAATGTACAATTTGCCATTGTTACAATGAGCGTGTAAATTAAGGGGGTCTTTATGTTGTACTTGGTGGAGATACGTTTATGCGTGACCTATTTGCGGATTTAAAATATACGTCTATTTTTTATCAGCACATGTTTTACTGATTCACCGCCATATTTGCCACCAAGACTTATGCATGTGTGTTGGTAGAGAACTCGATGACTGCGTGAGCTGGTTTTTTTCGCTAGGGAAAAGATACCTTTTAGTATCTTACGGATGGTCCCACTGTCCAGTGCCAGCCGAGTATTTGACCGCGTGTCAGTGTTTCAAACCATATAACGGGACCAGATTCTGTTAGGTGAAGCCTGTATAAACAGCGCAGACCATACCATGGTCTGCCTCCCTGTTATGTTATGCTTTATGCTACCGGTTTTAGGTTGTTTTCAGCATTAGCCTGGTACTGGCCCAACACGGATATATCAGATCCCATAATGGAGATATGTTTGTGTCGTGATATTTTCCGTTAAATGGACCACGATAATTTGAGTTTAGTATGTGCTACACTCTCATTTGAGTGTATAGCCCGTAGGACCAGGGGGTTGGGGGGAGGGTTTATGGAGGGGCTTTGGCGGGGCCAAGAAGCGACCTTCGCATTGGTCGAGACCAGTCGAAGTAGATTTCGGATTATGAGAATCTGGGTCTATTAGTGTTGCAGATTTATGGTTAGTGTTGGGGTAAATACCATGTTGGATGGTATTTTATTCCACGAGAGCAGTACACTGGTTTAGTTGAATTTAAGGAGTGGGAAACATTTATTTATTTATGCCAAATATAACCCACGGGTGATATGGCAAAAGCCATGGTTTTTTGATTAGTTTTTATTTATGTTAGAATGGTCGTACGAGGGGTAGGCATTATCCAGTATTATTTTTCCGTGGCAATGGTGGTTTCACTGGTGCGTATATAAAAGTCGGATGTCTTCGCTATGTGTTTGGGAGGGGTACACATATATTCTGGTTACCAGAAGGACTAGTACTGTAATTCACCAGTGGACACGGAGGATTTTGGTATGTAACCTAGAACATTTTATTTTCAGCTGTGGATTTGCCGTATTTGCTCCGATTCCCGTTTTAGTCCTGGTTGTTGCATTTCCTGGTCTGTCAGTCTGTTGGCGTTATTCGACCAGTAATTGGAGATTCATTTCATTTTTGTAGCCTCCTTGAGAATCGCTCCAGCGAGCCACATTGGACGTTTTGGTCCAACTCGGTTTTGAGGGCAGACCCCAGTCAGTGCGATGAGATTTCATCGGGTCACCGAGTGTCCGTACGTTACTGTACCGGCCGCAAGGTGTTGTGTAGCAGCTTCCGGGTAAACAGCCTGTTTAGAGCAGTGTTGTGATAGCTACCTCGAGTTACCAGCAGGACAGTCACAGGCCATAGTTTATGTGAAGTGAAACGCCTTCCAATTCACACATTATCAAAATTCATTATACTACCACCGAGTTGAATGTCACCTAAGTTGAAACCTTTTCCCGGCGTCTTAGCCCAACGTGATAATAAGCCCCCCCCCCCCCCCCATTTGTATTATTTACGGATAACTTTAACCATCCGGGTCCTACCACTTCCGGTAATTACAACCAACCCATTGATTTCACCATTTCGGACAACTTTACATCCGGTCTACCACAAAACGGGTTGCTACTAGGTCGAGTGATACCATAGGAACTTTACAATTCTGGTTCCCACCATTTCCGGAGGGATAATACTACCTGTGGAAACTTTACTTCCGGGAACCAGCTTCCGGAACATTAGCGTTATTGACTATTCAATGTTGAATGTAACCACATCCGCTTCGACTTTGACATTCATACTTTGGAAATATAATTGCATAGGCCAATAAAACATATGTATACTTTATTAGTGTAATGGTAATACTCATATCATTGGCATATCATCGGCTAAAGGATTGTAGTAAGACTACATATATTAGTTGTTTATGGATTAATCCACTTGAAGTTTGGATTACAGCCCATTTATTTTGACTTAGACCTTCATATTGAGGCGGGTGGAGGCAGACCTTGGGACCTTGATAACTCAGAGGTTGACACTATCTATTTTTGAGATACGCCAGCAACTGGGAGGGTTAGCTCAGATGATTGTTCATTTGTCCTCCAATGTTTCGGTTATGCCATGTTATACTTGTATGTTTTACTTTCCACTTTGAGATTAGCGAATCATCAAAGTACTTGTGCATTCATACTATTGTCCAAACTAACGGGACCATTGAGATACCACATTACCGAGTTTATTCGTCCTATAGCTTTTAAGTTTGCGTTTTTAAAGTATAAACAGTCGATTGGATTACAATCCTTTGTTTTTAGTAATTGAATAGTGTCATGCGCATAGTTACAGTGATGTTCGCATAAATTCAATGTATCATGTATTACCCTGTGTGGTTCCCCATGTTAATATAGTGTACATTATTTTAAGTGATTTAAGTGACTACGTGTACCTTATCTACTCTTGGCCTATCCCATTACACTTCAAACTGCATTGTTAACCAACTTTTCCGTTCGTCAGATCAAGCTATATTGGCCAGAAACGTCGATAACAATTGTGAAGAATTTTACTTGGTTCATTTGATGAAATTGGGGAGCACAAATTTTGTCCTCCGATACATTCCTGACCTTGGTAATTGACCTTGACACAGGACCCGTGCGCACATTTTATGTTTTTTTACAAACAACAATTGATCATCCAAAACAAACTAGAATCATCTGTGTTTTCTCACAGCAAAGCCCGTGCAAATAACTGACAAGAGAGTAATAAAGAGAGATATCATATACATACGTGGGTTTGTAATATTCGTCAAATTCCGACGTAGTTTTCAAGATTGTTATATATAGCTTAGATCCAGTACATACACGTATAGGAAAAATGTTTAAATGAGTGTTTGCTAACAGTCGATATGTTGTTCAGGGTGTTAAGTTATATTACCGGGTAATTGGTTACAAACTTTCAATTGATATGCATCTACAATAGACTTAATCAAAGTACTGAAAGTACTGAAATATGTTATCTCCACAAAAACTGATCGGTGTTTGGGGTAAGTTAACTTTGTAAAACACACTAGTTAGTGCAACTTGCAGGGTCAGTACTGAACTATATAGAGAATCGTCCACCCGCTTTTACTGTTAGCTCCGTACTGTCCCGTGAGACCTAAAGATAATAGCTGCGGTATTCATACACAAAAAAATGTATTGATTCGTATCTTCCAGATTTTACTTAATTGATAAACTGAGCATAGAAGATAATAGTATATGTAGCGTTTTAGATACAAAGCAAGACAGACGAAAACGCCATAGGATAAGTTGGCACAGGGCGCTATTTTCTTGGTCGTACTCGCCATTGAGGCGTAGCACGACAATATGGCTGTCCCCATATAAATGTGCGTGACACAATATGCTATCTCAATGGAGATATCATATACTAATAGTAGAGCAACAAACTAGGCATATCTGACAAGAGGGTGGGTTTCCATTTAGCACGTCATGGGTTTGTTTGTATCATCCAAAACATGTTCGTATAGTAATCTACTTCATGAAACCGCTTGACGTCATTATGGGTTCCGTGGGCAAATGTCTTAAATTCAAGATGACGACCAAGATGGCCACCAAATAACGAAATTCTATTTTTGTCATGAGTTGATGCAAATGTTCTGTAAAAGTGGTCGAAATAGTGCAATTATACTTTGTAAGCCAACCAGATGAATATGTCATTGCTATGTCAGTGATATATTTGATTTAATAAAAGAAAAGTGTAAAAAATAATGAAAATGTGTAGTCCGAGAACTGTACAATAAGCTACTTTTATATTCAATCACTTTTATATCATTTCACGGTCATACAATTGTCTGTGGAGTTTTAAAATGACCATACACATGTAACAAGGAGCGCACCCTTACGTTCGTAGACAACAAGGCACCAACTCACCTAAGCTAACTATACATTAATACCATTTATCATATGAACGAATGTGCTTGTGCTGTCACTATATCCATAGCTGAGCATTCAACAATATGCATACCATGCAGAGCCGACTGTTGCTAATGACATCTGTTTGGCGAGTGTATGCTGCAGTAATAAATTATTCATTGGTACGCACAGTTGAACATGCCAATCAATAAAACAGCTGTTTGGCGGACTTATGGGAAATATACTAGCGTGACAATGTTGAGTTACGGATATAGCCACTTTAATGGCATTTACCCAATTGCCTCCAGCAACTCGTCCAATTACAGAGACACCATATTTCAACTGAATAGTCCGAACTATTCCACTAGTTTATAATTTAAGAGAAACAAGTAAAACAGATAATCAATAAGCTTGATTGCCCATTCAACCCATTCAACAGTACCCTTCTGTGTACTTACAGTTCCTAGCAGTGTAGATACAGACAATCCGGTTCATACCGATCCGCCTCATCAGGATCTGCACTCCTGGCAAACAGTTTACTCGCAGTTGCTTATGGTGAAAGGGGTTAAGCACATCCATTACAATATACAAATTAGTTCAGTAAATTAAACACAAACTATGATTTACCATTGTGAGAAACACTGATCCTCAATCAGATATTTCAGTGTCTCAACAATTCATACAACCTACATGTAGCGTACATGATTGTGATCCTTAAGTAACGTTTCCTGTCGACAAGTGTAACTAGAGCAAATAGTAATGGATATCTTATTTAACACAACATATGTACTCGACCTTGAGCTCAAGTGCTATGTAATGGAGTTTATTTAATTTGAGCAGGATTTTGCGTCTGTTTAATAGCTGAGGTCATGTATAAACAGTTAACAGAGAAGAACCCTGTATTATAATTATAATACATGTAATAGGAAAATGTAAATCATGATGATAAACAAGCGTATAAGGTGTCAAGAAAATTAGCTAATATATAGACAAATTGTTGATGTAAATGCCATAGACGAAATGACAAAACCGAATACAATTATCCAACTTGGCCACAAGGACATCGCGAACCATCTGAACAATAATCATATTCAGTATGTTACCCAAGTACACTCACCCCTAAGCAAGAGCTCTCTAAGCTGTGCAGTAGTCCGGGGTTGGTGTATCAAATTCAATCCGACTGCCAGCACCTCTGCTGCAATATGAGTTATAATACTCTCAATTGCCGTAAGTAAATATAGTGAACGGTCAGTAGGCAGGGCAGACTCTGATCAGATTGCGCGAATGCGCAAGCTGATCTGGGACTGCACTGGCAGCACCCAACACACGGTCTCTTTTTCTCAGCCAGAGCCCACACAACTGATTGATGAGACGAAACTGGTGTTTTATAACATATGTTATAATTACTTTAAAATGTGTCCAGCATGGATTACCCAACATCTAGTCAGAATTAATTTTAACACGTACATGTATATCAGTGTGTAACACATGAAAAGACTATAGTGAAGAAACTAACATGATCATAATAGAAGGAAGTCGAGATACAACGGGTATCGGAGACATCACTGTATATGCACTTGATTACTGTCGATCGATGAATACATGCACATATATCCAGATGAATGAGCAGTAGAATACACCATATCAATTGTAATTACTGCAGAATGAATATGGAAATTGGGTCGAGTAACTCATGAGCCAAAAGAAAATGGGCGCATCAGGTGAATAAACATTCTATCTATTTACGCATAGAAAGTCAAATTTCATTACGCTCCCTAAAAAGCAATGTGTTATGGTAAAGATATTTATGTATTTGGAGAAACATAGACAGTCGAAATTACCCTTCCCAACCACAGGTGATTCTAGCGTGTCTTGGATAGTCAATTATTGTTGTATATACATAAAACACCTTTCTAAACAATGTACAAAACTATTCAAATGTGCCCCGGTGTAAATATAGCAGTACTGAGAAAGGTACAAAACTCCCATTCGCCACCATTGAAACAAAAAGCGACGCGATGTAGACAATTGCAACTCACCTATGCAACGTATTAACGCGTGTCGATGGGTTTTCGGCATATATTTTACAGTTGCTACTACATTAACATACATCTCAAAGATTTCGAGTGTAAACTGCACTAAAAACGCGTCTCACTAACCTAAATTCGCTTTTTAAAAGCATACACCTTCGCTTCCTGATTAAAAATGAATGTTAGCCGCCATCTTTCAAAATATCGAATCACGTGACACGCACTGATTTGGTTAGCTAATGGAAATGACGTCAGTCTCCAGTAACCAACCAAACCACTGCGTGCACGTGATTGAAATATTTTCATAGATGGCGGCTAATAGTCATTGAGAATGCGGAAGTGAACGTGTATGATTTTAAAAAGCGACTTCAGGTTAGTGAGACGCGTTTTTTGTGCAGTTTACACTCGAAATCTTTGAGATTTATGTTAATGTATTAGCAACTGTAAACATAACAACCAAAGTCAACATGTTAGCATCTGAAATGTGTCATGAGTGTAATTATATTCTATGGAATATGGCCAGACTAATGACATGCATAGTGAGTCTGAAAGAAAATAAACGTAAATGTTACTGAATGTTAACTTATTACATTGATTAGAAATTGCTAGCACGTTTTGTAAATGCCCAACGTGGCTTATATATGTTGCTTAAATGATGCATTGGAATGAGAATAAGTCTCGTTTTAAAGTGTTCTGATGCGTTTATTGAATATTTTACTTGTATAAATAAATACCTGTACTGTCTGTGTTGGTATGCGTGTACATGTAATATACATGTGTCAGCTGTTTATAAGAAATATAGCAAATTAAAGCAAACGCATCAGAAACACATGTACATGTATATATATATATACGCATACGACAAACGGAAACAGCGCCTAATGCTACGTAATTTTACACATAATTGTTTCTTCTTGGTTTCTATATTATACATATTCCTTTCATATTCATGTAAATCAACTGCACCCGCTACGGACAATGGAATTTGCCGAACACTAGCTGCAACCTAATTGAGCGAAATTATGCTGTTAATGTTCCGCAGTTTATTCAAACAACACTATGTTGTGTCTATTGACATGAACTTGTCAGTCGTACGATAGTATTGTTGAGCAGCAGTGACCTTACATTCACAACAGTCTACAGATCTGCACCAACCAACACCGTCCTCGACGTAGCGAGACGTCAACAAGCTCATGAATACGTTTCAGCGTCCCGATGACATCTGCTTCCTATACAAAGAAGCCAATGAACAACTTCGCTTTGGCATTTGACATGTATCTGCACAATCAATTTAAGTTCATCATCACACATGGAGCAGAGAATTTGCACAGGTAAACCAGTTGATCATTGTTGTGTTATGAATTACATTTTGTACTGTATAGACTTGTTTTCCCTATATGGTATTCGAATTGTCCAAATTATGTATGTAAGTCAAAAGTGGAAATGACAACTCCACGATATGATATCAGTAATATGACAATGCATTGTCTTCATCGGAATATGCTACATGTACCATATAATCTCCCATGATCAACATAAATGTATGTACATTCGTGCATATGGATTCGTCAGATTCGCCAACATTGTCGTTACACTGCAGCCATACCGGTCATAAAATGAAAGTTTCATTACAGGAGATTTACAAACTTACCTGTTACTTACGCTGAATGTGTCCATTGGTGGGGATGACTACATTAATTGGCCCCATAGACATCTACACATATACTATATGTGAGTGCAATAAAATGCAGTTACATGTACTTGGATAAAATGTAGTGGTATAGTTAAGGCATACAACGCCTTCCCAACAAGGGAGTAATGGGAAGAAGAAAAACATAAATGGTTGAACTGAAACCTCTGTTCCTTGACAACTCCAGTGTCCCCATTTTGTTTGTAAATGAAAACCCCAAACTATGTACATCTGTCAGATATATTGATAGGTACCTAGTGCCTTACAAGAATGAAACAATGTATGTTAGCATCCCACTATAAATACATTAACATGTAAAACTATAACATGAAGAGAAACCACTCATATTCGTGACTGCTTTCTCCGAATATGGTTGGGGAACCTTCACAAGACTACAGATTCCTTACCCGTGCTAAAAACAGAAACATCCCCCACAGTCCATATTCAAAGTATCATCTGAGTACCCCTACTGCTGTACCACGTGACCGGCAGCCACTAAATGTCCCAATTTAAATAAGTCCTGACTTTGAACAGACATGGATCTCAGATAAAACTTTGGAAATGTGCTTTGGTATCTCTCCAGCATACTGCTGCCATAACTGTTTGAACATTTATCCTGAGTGTATAGCCTGTTTCTCTTTGGATAAGCTTGATATGCCCTACGGATAGCAAGGGTTATCCATCTAGAAATCGATGCCTTTGAGACTTCACCATTCCCAATTGCTGGGATAAACAGCTTTTCCCTATCCCCTTGAACTGGCTGCTACCTCCACATAATGTTTCTCTGCTCCGCTGTATTGAGGATGCCGAGCAAGGAAAGTAACCGTGATCACGACAGAATCTAGAACCTTGAAAATGAAGCTCAGAACCCCCTGAAACCTTTCGAGGGCCACCGAAGTCAGTAAATTCATCCCCACATATGTGAGGGGGTGAGCTCTGACTTTTTCCAGGTTTACCATTAAGCCCAAGCTGGTCACTGTGTCCCAGTTTACATGCAGGTTCTGGAGCAGACATTCTATAGACGGATGCCACCACCTACATCAAGTTGGTAAATACCTTCGGAGCCGTGGCAGTACCTTGAACTGAAATACTGTTCCCAACCAAACACGCAAAGGTAGGCATCCTGCAATTCTATGGAGACGGCCAAGTCCTCCACTGAAATAGCATTCGGGATGGACTGGGTAGTCTACATTTTGAAATGTTCTACGACCATGTAGGCAGTCAGTTCCAAGAGGTCCAGTACGGGGCGTAGCTTTCCGTTGTTGTTGGCACTACTAAAAGCCACTGTAGAAACTCGGGCTGCCTACATCCCGGATTTCCTCTATCGCCCGCTTTTCCAAGATAGTGAATATCCTATTAAAGGCACTGTCTCTTGGAAGGATCTCACACGGGTTACCCCACTCCTCCTTGAAGGAGGTCAGTAAGGGAACGGCGAGACCGGGCGAAATACCATGTACTGTCCTAAAAAGAGGCCCCTCGATGATTCGACCTGGAGAAACGACCTCTACCTCCAGACCTACCCCGAGACCTACCTCGAAAACTACCCCTCTGTATAGGGGGTGTGTACAAAACCTGAATGGGGGACGTGAACATGCCCGAACCAACAGAAGGCTTGGAGGACTGCACAGGCTGATCAACCCTAGCAAAGAAAGTATATAAATGAGATGATATCGTCACCATAGACCTAGCCATAGATTTCTAACGAATCGGCTAAAGATGCAGAAATAACACGGGAGGGAGCATAACCCCCGTACCCCGATCTTCTGCGCATTACCATCCAAGGGAGGATTGCGTACGGGCCAATGCTCTGTATGAACCCTGTATGACATGGGAGCCAATCTATTAAAGAATTGCTTATTCAAGAGGGAACCTCATTTAACTATGTCTAACCCCGTCTCAACACTCTCGATCATTGCCTTAACAGTGTATCAGCGTGGGAGAGTTGGAAAGCTGGAATCAGGCTCTTTGTCCTCAAACTGAAACAAAGATTTAACTCTCTGCTTAGGCATAGGCTGGGAAAGACAGTGATTCTCGTCATTGACCAGCCTGTATACAGCTGCAATGGAGTCTGCATAGTTTAAAGCCGGAGCCTCACTCTCCTGCTCATATAGACATTGTTTTCAAAACAAGTTTCATAAATTTCCCTTCCTTGTCATATTAATATCCATATAATATGTTGGTCAGTGTTACTTCTGTTTCGCAAGTAATTCATTTCTTTAAACAAGAAGTTGCTATGAGCAAACAGTTTTATGTACATGATGGCGGAGGATTTCTTGGATTAATCGATTGTTCGCCTTCTCTCTACGTAGATTGTTTATTGACAAAAACAATCCGATCCGACACCGGCAAGTGTCTCATGTCACAAAAGTGGAGGCCAATGTCACCCGAATGTGAAGAAGCTATTGATGAAGTTTAGTGAATGATCGGACTAACAAATCACGAGATATGCAATATTTGAACGTACATATACATCTAAAAGTGTTAACGCCTACTACTACAGCACATACAATACCGGAATTATGACCGCTGCGTCTCAGTTAGCACTAAAGTGAGTGAGGCAATAACTCCGCATTTGTTTATAAATGGATTAGTCTAAAAATCATCTTGTAATGATGGATGATTGCAAATTAACATAGAACGGTCCATTCCAGATACTTACAATTGAATGGATTAATACTACATACATGTTTATGATTGGATAATGTATTATTGTACAACACGTTTTCTGTTAGTGACTGAGAATTTGTCATTTGTACATTCACGACGTTTATATAAAAAAAAAATACATACCATTATATATTTGTATAACTTAATTGCAAGTATAGGCTTATAATCTATAACAGGGGAAATTCCATATAGTAGTATGAATAACTAAGATCATATTGTTATAATCAGGCTATGTCAGAAAACAAATCTCGAGGGGGGTGCAATACACGTACACGTTGTACTTACGCAAATGATCTTAATTGCTATTAAGTGCTGTATAACTATTAATGTTTTACGTCAGTTGCTTTGCTTATTCCATTTGTGTACCGTACTCTTATATTACATTCAGGGATGGGGTATGTGCTTATGCTTGTCGTATGCATTTACCTTTAAATTTGTGTTGGAATGTGGAACACAATAATTTCAAGTCTGAAGGCGGGGATGTTAAAACGCCAACCCCAGCCCACCCACTATTATGTTTCTGAACAAGCCCTTAGTATTCAATCAGCACAAAATATGATACAGAGATAACACATAATACATGCCCACTTAGTAGGCACAAGCTGTTCTATATGGGAATTAAATAAGTGTATAATTATGTCACTATTCCACCAGTTCTAAAAATTACGGGTGCCCGCTATACAGATATAATCATCTAGTATATTTATTGTACTGATAGTGACGCGCGGTGGTGTAAGGTTATTTTCATATGCAAATGAGGCATGATATTTTTTATTTAATTATACCAATTAATTGCGTCACCTAAACAAATAACATTTTCGACAGATATGATCATTGCACATCAACAAATACATTTTTAGAATAAATAGTAATATCCGTTAGTATTTTAATGAAACACGGTTATCGCCCCTGATATCAGTGTATAAATTTACGTCTGATATAAAATGTATAATGATGCCAATTAATAAACGGGGTAATGATGAATGACTGTTTAGTTTGCCCGAAAATGTCTGAGATGATGTCTCTGATATAAAGAACAGTTTGTGCCTGCTGAGTGGAAATGTACGTTTAAACATACTAGTATTTTGAATAGAGTTTGATGTGCTACCCATTGTAGCTTAAATCGTCAAAATCATGACGTATTGTTGTGTTACACACTTCTGAGAGCAACTGGGAAAATGGACATTCAGCTCAAAATATCTTGGGATTATCGGTTTTGCGGCCAGTGTCGATCCATATTAGCCCGTGCATACGCACTCTTTGTCATTTCATCAATGAAACACCCGTCATGCTTCACGCTCACAAATGTAGCACTATATATTTTCTCATACATACTACAGGGAGTCTGTGGGGCCATAAATCACAGTGAAAAAAGCACTGTACGCCATTCCATCAATGAAACACACGTCATGTGGCACGACAATATGGCTGCCCCCATAGACATTTACGTGACATAGTATGTTATCTCAAGGGAGATGACATATAATAATAATAATAATTGCAATTTATCCCGTCAACACATAGCGTATGCGCCGTGAAACACAGTGGCGTGAAACATTTTTGATATCCTGTCAATACAATTTGGAGATGCGGTTGGGGTTGTTTGTAATGTTGACGGGATAAATATAATAGTAGGTCAGTGCCGTGAATGGGAAAAAATATCTGGCGCGGCACGGAAACGGGATGTGCTCGGCAGAGCCTCGCCCATCCCGTTTCCTGAGCCTTGCCAGATATTTCTTCCCATTCACGGCACTAATCTACTTTTCTCTATGTATTTGTTTTAGTAGATAGAAAAAGCGTCAGGAACTTGATGGAAAAGTAAAGGGTATTATATTTGTAAGCATTGCCATACAGGTTTTACAGATTTTGTCATAGTTCACTTGAGACGTAGTAGTACCGATCACGTGGTTCGGAATAGCACGAATATACCCAACGACCACTCGATTCACAACTCCATTGCGGTGTACCGATCACGTGATCGGGATAGGTCGACTGTACCGATCGGCGTAAATTGGCGTAGCAAATCGATAATTATATTGCACCATGAATCCACGCCATGGGTCACGCATTACGTCATGTTTTTCTAAATGCGTCATACTTCGGGGCGCGCGCCTGGCCCGTTTTTGTTTTCTAGCTGGCCCGTTTGTTGGGCCGCTGTCTACTTTCGTGGCCAGCTGGCCCATTATTGGCCACTGGCCTGTGTTTCTGGCCAGCTGACCAAGCCTCACTATAAAAGGAAAACTTCGTGCTAGCCTAGTCCTATCCGATGGGGACTTAAATAGTCGGTGCCGATTTGCATGGTCATCGAGCCAGTGCCGTCGTTAAATCAGAGCATTTACATTTACAGTCGTCACATGGTTGCCGGATTGGCTCAGTAGGTAGAGTGTCAGACTGCGAACCGGGAGAACCCGGGTTCGATTCTCACCTGTCACCACTGCGAATGGCCGATTCGGCGTTGCCTTGGGCAAGACAACTTCGTGCTATACTAGTACTATCGGATGGGGTCTTACACTCCCGCCTGCGATTCTCTTACCAATAATGCAATCCAGCGGTCCTTGAATTGCAATTCGTCCCGTCTAGGAATTGCAGTCTAATTGCAGTCCAATCGCGGTCCCGTTTTTGCGGTCATTCTTTCGCGATACTGTTTGTGCGGTCATTCTTTCGCGGTCAAGTTTGTGCGGTCATTCTTTCGCGATACCGTTTGTGCGGTCATTCTTTCGCTATTTGCGGTAAAAACTTACCGTATCATCGTTTAGTCAATAGTACAGTTTGTTTACATTATACAAACGTACTATACGAATATTATACAAACATACGATATCCGTTCGTATATACGATATATCCGTACGGATATGGTATGAATATACAGTGGGTGAAAATATACCGATGCACCGGTTCATTTCGCATGTAAACATCCGGTTTTCATTTCGATCATCTGCCACAATTTTAAGTTTTTCAAAATGAATAAATTTTCAGTTTTACGATACAGAAACAATTTAAAACTGAGGATTGTGAAGTATGGTATCACAGTGCATATACATGTGTGTTTAATACAGTAATTCATCAGTAATTCATCACTGTACTCCGCACTACCGCCGGGGACACAAAACAATGATCCCCCACGCACACCAGCCATCTACATTTGGCATCCTAAAAGTTACGGTCTATATCCCACAGTGGGAACAATGTGTCTCACCACCACCACCAGTTTTTGTCCATGACTACAGTACACCTCCCCCCCCCCCCCCCCCCCCCCCTCCCCCCCCCCCCCCCCCCCCCCCCCCCCCCCCCCCCCCCCCCCCCCCCCCCCCCCCCCCCACCCCCCCCCCCCCCCCCCCCCCCCCCCCCCGACCACCACTTCTGTCTGTAACGCAGGATGACGTGGCCGACTGATCAAGTGCTAAACTAGTCCTGGTGCGATGACCGACTGATCAAGTGCTATACTAGTCTTGGTGCGATGGCCGACTGATCAAGTTATAAACTAGTCGTGGTGCGATGGCCGACTGATCAAGTTATAAACTAGTCATGGTGCGATGGCCAACTGATCGAGTGCTATACTAGTCCTGGTGCGATGGCCGACTGAGCAAGGGCTAAAGTAGTCTTGGTGCGTTGGCCGACTGATCAAGTTCTAAACTAGTCGTGGTGCTATGGCCGACTGATCTAGGGCTAAAGTAGTCTTGGTGCGATGGCCGACTGATCAAGTTCTAAACTACTCGTGGTGCGATGGCCGACTGATCAAGTTCTAAACTAGAGCTGGTGCGATGGCCGACTGAGCAAGGGCTAAAATAGTCTTGGTGCGATGGCCGACGGATTAAGTTCTAAACTAGTCGTGGTGCGATGGCCGATGACAAGGTCTAAACAGCTTGGTGCGATGGCCGATTCTGATCAAAGTTCTAAAATAGTTGCGGTCGATGACGACTGATCAAGTTCTAAAACTAGTCAGGTGCGATGGCCGATGATCGAGTGCTATGTAGTCCTGGTCGATGGCCGAGTCAAGGGCTTAAAACTAGTATCGGTGCGATGGCCGACGGTCAAGGGCTAAGCTATTCCATGGTGCGATGGCCGACTGATCAAGGGCTAAACTAGTCCTGGAGTGATGGCCGACAGATCAAGTTCTATACTAGTCATGGCGAGATGGCCGACTAATCAAATGCTAAACTAGTCCTGGTGCGATGGCCGACTGATCAAGTTATAAGCTAGTCGTGGTGCGATGGCCGACTGATCAAGTTCTAAACTAGTCCTGGTGCGATGGCCGACTGAGCAAGGGTTAAACTAGTCTTGGTGCGATGGCCGACTGATCAAGTTCTAAACTAGTCCTGGTGCGATGGCCGACTGATCAAGGGCTAAACAATTATTGGTGCGATGGCCGACTGATCAAGTTCTAAACTAGTTGTGGTGCGATGACCGACTTGATCGAGTTCTAAACTAGTCATGGTGCGATGGCCGACTGATCGAGTGCTATAATAGTAGTCCTGGTGCGATGGCCGACTGATCAAGGGCTAAACTAGTCCTGGGGTGATGGCGACTGATCAAGTTCTATACTAGTCATGGTGAGATGGCCGACTAATCAAGTGCTAAGCTAGTCCTGGTGCGATGGCCGACTGATCAAGTTCTAAACTAGTCCTGGAGCAATGGCCGACTGATCTAGTTCTAAACTAGTCCTGGAGCGATGGCCGACTGATCAAGTTCTAAACTAGTCATGGTGCGATGGCCGATTGATCGAGTGATATACTTGTCCTGGTGCGATGGCCGACTGATCAAGGGCTAAACTACACTCCCGCTTGCGATTCTCTCACCGAGAATTGCAATCCAGCGGTCGATGAATTGCAATTCGTCCCCTCTGAAATTGCAGTCTAATTGCGGTCCAATCGCGGTCTAATCGCGGTCCCGTTTTTGCGGTCATTCTTTCGCGATACCGTTTGTGCGATCATTCTTTCACGGTCCAGTTGGTGCAGTCGTTCTTTCGCGATACGGTTTGTGCGGTCATTCTTTCGCTATTTGCGGTAAAAACTTAGCGTTACGCGTATATATACACCTGCAGTAGCGCTTTTCTGCTCCTTACCTATTTGTATATACTAATATCGTATACGTATCGTAATCGTATAGTATTGGTATATTTAATGAGCATATCGTATGCTCATATAATATTGGTATGTTGTACCGTATCATCGTATAGTACAGTTTGTTTACATTATACAAACGTACTATGCGAATATTATACAAACACATGACGTGAAATTAAAACATGCATGACATGATCTGGAAGAATAACCACAGACCAAGCACGCATATTCAGAATCACGTCTGTCGGTTCTTATCCAGCTCCGATTTCTGTCACCTGTCCACAAAATCCAGAATCCAACATTGTCGCAAATTTAATCCTCTATGTTGGTGTACGTTAGAACAAAATGTCACTTAGTATATTATCCAATGCCGGTTGTGATCTCTTTTTTCTCTAAATAAATGCGTCCAACAATCCCTGTAGCTGCTATCGTGATAAAAAATGTTAAAGGTTCTGTCAGCGCCTCACATATTGACCTTAATATCCACCATTTTGATTCCAAGTACCAGAATAATGATGTGTCCATGCGCCGTCGTAGTGTTATCTGTCAGATTCCGTTGTTTATTTGATCAAATTGATGGACAAATTTGTGTCCGCTAATGTCGCCAAGAGCATAATCTGTGACGGTGACTGTAATAATTTGCATAACTTCTAGCTTGTGAATTTTTGGTTGAATGAAGTGATCACTATGGTGAATAAGTGTGTATTTGTGCCCGGTTTGCTCAGTAGGTAGAGCGATGGTGTGGTAAACCCTCTCCCCGGTTCGATTCCGGCCTGGTGCGCATCTTTCTCACCCTGTGACATTTAGCGCCCAACGTAGTTGCGGGAAGTAACTCTGCAGAATACTCCCGCATCGTCCGTACCGAGAGCTATGGTGCTCTCCGTAGGTTTCCCCTGCAAAGTACCAAATCACATCTGATTTGCACTTCAACTGTTAATTGCGACATATTTTCTGTATTTTTCAATTGAAAGAAATGTCAGTATTATACTTATTCATTTCTGTGTAATAAGTACATACAAATATGTCACAATTAACAGCTAAAGCGCGAATGAGATCCGATTCGGTACTCTGCATGAAAAACTATGTCACTGATGAAGAAATGTTCCACAAATATGGAATTCTGGGCGGACATATTTCTGCCCAGTGACAATTGTTGCCCAACGAAGGACCGCGACTGATAAATACTCCCAAAATTGTACCCAAACATATGGAATTCGGAGACAAAAATTGAACATGGAATTCGAGGACGAATTTCAATTTGGCGGAGAAGAATTTCACAGTACGCAACTGACTATGGGGATGAAGTGTATATGCTCTGTGCCTTGTTATCTTGCCCGGTAGAGCCATCGGTATGGTACGGTAAACACGAGGTCCCTGATTCGATTCCGGGCCGTTATTTATCTTTCTCACTCTGTGACACAAGTAAACCGTTTTATATTAAAGAAATGGCTATCACCGGAATAAATATTATCTTCACAAAATTTGATTCGGGCCAATAGAAATCAACAGCCAGAACAGAACGTTTGCAGTAATAGAAATCTAATTCCAAAATAAATTTTTAATTTTTTTTTTATGATCAGGTTTCGAAAATTAAAATATGCTTTTCTTTTAAAATTATTATCAATATGTTCACCATGTTAGTATGGTTAATATGCAATTCACAGTCTCCTTGCAGCTTGAAATTGAAAGACATTATGAAAAGTTGTGTTGATCTCAGAAATGGTCATGTCGACTATAGGATCGCGTCGAAATAATGTTAACAGAATAGGAAAACATAATTTGATATCGACGAAAAAGTAAACAAAACGCAAAATTGATGCTTAGCTTTCCCATATTATACCGTAGACCACACACATTATAATTTGATTGTATATGAAAATAAATATATTGTGAGTATGGTGGTGTTTATTAATTTGTTCTTGATATTCGGAACGGCAGTGACGACATTTTGTTTTGTCCAAAAAATTGTCAAGGTCAATGTTTCACTGTTTGTCTCGCAATAACCCGCCGATTTATATTTGCGCACCAAAAAAACAGATCACCAATACCGCTGACTTTCTAGTCACTTTGAATTAGATAGATGGGATAAAATTTTGGATTGGAACACCGATACGTTTGTCAACTATTTCGATTTTATTGCCGCATTGGTCAAGCAGAGCGGTCCGCTGGTTTGACCGCAGAGCGCAGCGTAAAGCGGTCATTCTTTCGCAGTTTAAAGAAAAAAGGAGCGTAAACTGCAATTAAAATGCGGAGCGCAGCGCTAACTGCGCTATAAGTATTGCAATTCCGCAACCAACTCTTTGGACCGCAGTCACATGTTTGCAGTCCGATTGCGGTCCAATTGCAATTAATGGGAACGCAAATTGCAATCCTGCGCTCCAGGAATTGCAATTCGCATGGTAAGAGAACCGCAGGCCACTCTGTATATAGTCGGTCCCGACATTCAATGTCATTGCCGTCGTTAAATCAAAGCATTTACAGCTTGCCAGTCGCCACAACAACGCCACGCAAATTTGGTGTGGGTAAATTAATCTAAATTTTACTTTAAACTAATATCCTGTTCTCATAGCAATAACTATTTACGCCATCTAAACCAATATTAAGTCCGGCCAGAGTCATTTGGACATTATTTAATCATTGGTAGGGTCATATCAGCAATATAGGGCATTTCTCACCTGTTCATGGTCCCTGAGACCCCCGCTTCACCATCTTAAAGGTGCATGCCCACTCAGTAGGCACACAATGTTCTTTATATCAGGGACAACATCTGAGACATATTCTTGCAAAATAAATATTCATTCACCATTACCACACGTATTGATTGGCATTATTATACATTTTATATCAGAAAATAACTTTCAACACTGATATGAAGGGCGATAACCGTGTTTCCTTAAAATTTTAACGGACATTACTATTTATACTCTGTATTTATTGTTTGATGTGCAGTTGGCATTATTATACATTTTATATCAGACGTAAATGTTCACACATATATCAAGTATATCAGGGGCGATAACGTCTTTCCTTAAAATGTTAACGGACATTGCTATTTATACTCTGTATTTATTGTTTGATGTGCAGTTGGCATTATTATACATTTTATATCAGACGTAAATGTTCACACATATATCAAGTATATCAGGGGCGATAACGTCTTTCCTTAAAATGTTAACGGACATTGCTATTTATACTCTGTATTTATTTGTATTGTATTGATGTGCAATTATCATACTTTATAATCTGTCGAAAATATTATTTTTTCAGGTGATGCATTTAATTAGTATAAATAATTAAAAAATAACATGCATCATTTGCATATGAAAACAGCCTGATACCAACGCGCGTCACTATCAGTAAAATAAATATTACTAAACGATTATATCTGTATAGCGGCCACTGGTAATCTTTAGAACTGGTGGAATAGTGACACATTTATACACTTTTTTAATTTCTATAAATAACAGTTTGTGCCTATTGAGTGCACCTTTAACGTTACATGGGCCCCCAGAGACCACATTTGTCATAATGAATAGATGAAACATTCATAGTTGCCTGTACATGACGATAAGCTGGTGGATATCAAGTTCTACCTCCAGAAACACTATATTTACTGGGCAGTGCGCTGCCGTTTCGTTAATATTAATCTTTGTGGTTTTTACTACATAATTATTATAAACAGTTTAGTCTATCTACACGAACGATTATTCATTGTAGTACGGACGAATTTACCTTTCATTTCAACCGTCACACGGATGTTTCTTGTTCTAACTAAAGTTAATAAATAGTTGAAATGATCTGATATATTATGTGTTCCCTGGACCGTCAGCCTGGACCGTCAGTAAAATGTAGTGACGGCCCTGTACGCCAACTGACTACGCTGCATGATATTGGGATAGGGTGGAGAGTTTCCTTGATACGATGCAGACAGAGTATATACATGTCGCCAATATGGAGTCACGGGACGACAGCAGTTAAGTGTCAGTTAATTTCATTTAAATAGTTTACAGCTTACAGGGCATTATCAGCAACGTATCTGGTATGTACAGACGCAGAAATGGATATGCTGTCCAACGATCACACTCACAATACTAATGATAAGGTATTTGCTGAATGATTCGTTTGCAAAGAGGCCACCTTTTTGTGCGTGAATTTTGAATCGAGGGAACGTGATGAAAGTGCCGATTTCTGGCTATCACGCGCGTGTTATTGTCTTTTTTTGGTAGCCATGTCGAGTAAATACAGTCTAAATGATCTGTGGAAATTGTCAGCTCTCTAAATGTACGATACGACATGTTGTCTCATGGCATTTTCTGATTTATCTCGTCATGCTTTGTACCGCCTTTTACGGATGTAGAGTTTCCGTAAGAAAGTGCATACAAGGACACGGTGTTGCGCGAAAACACGCTACGGTTTGTACAGGAAGGGAAAACGGTGTGTCGCACATTTCTCTTCCTAGCCAGCTGACATAAGGTGCGTTGATTACAGCATCATTGACCGTAAGTTCCTCGTGTTCTGGCATCCTAATTATAAAACAAAGTCAAGTGTCCAACAATGCTGACAGTCTAGTTGTTCGATGGGATGGGGACAGATTGGGTTCAGGTTGCCCGCCCTTTCGTCTTACCGTCAGCCATTTGCAGGACATGGCTAGTATCTCCTGGCCGATAGGCAGGAGTGGATATAGCGATAGTCCATGCATGTACGTACGTACCGGCGTATATATGTGCATACGTTAATGACACCTATTATTTCTTAATAACTTATGAATTCCTTCATCGATTTAAAAATACTTGGCCACACTGTGCGTCTACATGATGATTCTTGGTTTCGCATAAACAAATAGAAGGCACGGTGACACAGAGCTATGGGGCTATGAGTATGACCCGTCTTAATTTAAAAGACAGAAATGCTTAACATTAGACAAAAAGATATCGAGGAAGTTTCCACTATTGTAATAGAGTATATCGACAATAAGAAAACAAACACGCATGACATGACGAACGAAGACAGGTATAGTGCGATTAGACATACTTAATACTTTTCTAAATAATGAAAAATGGCTATAATTATAGTTCAACCCGCATCCCGCCACCCCCCCCCCCTCCATTTAAATTAAGTGAAACACCGAAATTGCTGAATACACCCGCATTACTGAATGCAAGCATAATTCCTGCGCAGACATACTGAATGGAAGTCTATTTCTAAAGACAATTTGATTTTTCTTAAATCATCCAAAAACAAAGTAAAATTGATATAATATCCTCAATTGGCGAAATTGACTATTCAAAAAGATATTTATTTTCACTTCAAACCTTAAACTAAAGGGTATTATTCTTAAACACCACAACATAAGGTTATAATAAGCAGTCATATGAACTATTTAATTAGAATAATGTACAAACAAAATAAAAACATGCAAACATTACCTAAAACAAACAGTATACATTTGTATGCTGAAACCATTTAAAAATGCCACAAGGAGTTCAACATGTTATTTGTTTACCTATTTCATAATTTGGTAAAACATTTTACTGAGGAAAAATAAAAAAATTATTATCTATCCAATAATCCGGAATCGATAAATGAAAGGCACGTGCTGCACTGCGGTCACATGACTGATCATACATGATGTTCAATAATATGTCCAACTTCTTGTTGCGTTTTTAGAATGTTTCTGACCATAAATAAATAATAAAACGTCTTTTTAAAGCATTTTTTTAAAATGATGTGTCCATGGATATCCAAACAAAATAAAACAATACTATTGGCGTATTCCTTATAATAAAAGTTGCTATATGAAACTATTGAAAATACATTGTTGCAGAAATATTTCAAATTATTTGAAAAATGGTCTAAAAATAGTAAAATCTCCAGACATTGTATAATATGCTGAATTTTAATTATTCAACAATATAGATAAAACGGTGGTGTATTACATGTATGTATTATATGAAATTTATACTAATACATTTTATTATAATTAGACGTAATGCAATAGATTTTAAAAACATGCTTTGAAATAACGTTTCCATAAAGATCCAGAACGATAGATACACTTGTAAAAAGAACAAACTCAACTCAAATACTCTTTATTACATCCCATTACAGTATATCACATGCAACATGGGGAAATACACATAAATATCGTTGAATGTTGGAATCTAATGCAACAACACAAACTATAATATTTGATTACACGAGTTTTGCAACTGTACGGGGAAAGCCATTTCATTGCATAAATGGGCTTTCGTTGTGCAACAACAGACTGTTTAACAATAATAATAATCCAATGTAATAAATATGTCAACTAAACTATTGCAGAAAGTACGCTATGTGATCGTAACAGAATCAATGTATGATAATGTGCTTGTGCAACAAGAAACATTTAATATTTAGTTGATAGTTGATTTAATATCACATCTGCTAAAATCATTCTCCGATTTCATTAGACTCTAGGCATGGCCTCGTTCCCATGAAATCAGTACTCAAGCTCAGCATATATCGTATTAATTCAGCACTTCTGTGAGATATCTAGTATACAAATTAATCATTATAATTTACTACTAGTTAATCTAATATTTGCTGATAAAATAAAATAAAAACTATGTTGATTCTTATAAACTACTTTCAGGGCATGGACAGCTTCAATAACAGTGTACGTTTTGAATAGTATACTTGGCTTGTCTCACGATACTAGTTCGGCTTTCGCCATGTGCATGTGCGTAATATGCAACTCAATGTTTGAAGCTATTTATATACATGTGCACGTAATAGTCAACAGGTGCCTAGGACGAAATTGTAAGAGGAGTGTTCACATTTATGTTAAGGAGAATTTCCAAGTAACCGCACATTCCTTGAAAATAATGGAGCCGAGATCGCGATAGCGATCAAGGCCCATTATTTTCAAGGAATGTACGGTTACGCGGATATTTTCCGACTTAAAATTCACCTATGAAGTCACGTTGCTGAAAAAAGACAAAACAAATTTATTCTTTTTATATTCGTCAATAAACAATACGATGAGCGACCTGCACCTAAATTCAACATCAATTACGGAAAATCTCACGAATATCACGTAATGGTTTATTTTCTGTGTGGGGGCATTGTGCCACCTCACAGGCGTTGTCCATCAGCCGTGTGAGATTATTGAGTCGATAAACCATGACCATTCCTTAATTATACACATACAGTGTATCATGTAATGTTGACTTGGTGATTATCCTACACGATAGTCCGTGGTATGGCATAAACATATATTATGATTTACTCATGTGTTCCGCGTCCAGATCTTGAAATGTCCCAATGGCAGGTGTTGAAAAACCAGTTCCATATTTGTGCATGTAGCTTTATCATACAATGTAACAGTGTGGTAGTATACTGAGTAATAAAACAACAGTGACCACTTTATAATGTATTGATCATGAATAGTCTTTACCTCTACCTACTCAGGTATATGTACGTACGTAGTTGTTGTACACGTGTTGTACATGTATGCACCTTATCTAGCTCAATATACTCGTACATATACATGCTTATTTTCTTCCGGCAAATTAATTTCCCAAACTACAAGATATACCGAAATAACCCTTAAAATACTTAATCGATACATTTAAAATGCTTCGTTTATTTTTTCAGTGGGTATACATGTGCACGTTTGACATGTAGCACGGGTCTTACAAGCTGAATTGGCCGGGCGGACCGCTCCGTTGATCATTGGCTGGCTGGAGAAAGGGTCACTTTTCCACATGGGCAATTCACATGACACACGAACATCTAGTCTTCGTTCAGTTGTTTCAAATTGACTTAACGGATTTTCTTCAGTATTGTGTTCGCATATAATTCATTATAACACGTAACATGCAGCATAATGATTCCTCTGACGGCGGGAGTTTCGTTACCCGGTCTGTGTATACAATATACATGTAATGTGGACCAATACCGAGTTGAGTGTACGGACATTTCCTCCGACGAGGAGATGGATTTAAAGAACCAATTGGCGACACACAAATTAACGAAATTCAAAGTAAATGATAAATATAGAGAGTATCCGGTTTCTAGTGTCATTTGACTGATCTGCTCATTTGCGCTCCTCTGAACAAGCACATAGTCAATCAAAATCCAAGAAACATTCATGAAGCGTTCTTTGTTTACCTTCTACTTCGTCGAGAGTGACCTGAGAATTTGGCTAATACACACTGTATTAGGTAACGTTATGGTAATACTGTTGTGTCATATTGTAGAATTTTCTCTGTGTAACAATATAGCGAAGTATGAACGTCAATGCCCTGCAAGTGTTTTTCTATATTTTAGTGCGCGAAGTGTAATTGCTATTACGCACATTTTTACTGTGTAGCGTGGTGTAGCGATATAGTGCAACCTGTACTTAAGTTTTCCTTTGTAGCGTTTTAGTTGATCTAGAATAGACATAACATAGAGTAAACAAAGATAATCTGACATTTATCAAACTCGTTGACTGATACCGTATGAAACTCGGCATAACCTCTTTTTTTCTTCGTTCAACAAATATCACATAAAAGCATCACTCATGTAAGATCCTCTGTATATTGTATACTGGAACATTGATAAACATTCGTACAACCAATGTATAATTTGCTATATATTACAATATCCCAGCACGCAAGCCTATGTGGGGTAGATGTGGGATTATGGGACCCATAATGTAATTATTTGCCCATATTAAACCCATACGGGACCCACGTCATGACTTTTGTTTGTATACAATAACATTTCTAATAAGAGTCCCATGTGGGACCCACATAGTAATTATCATATTTGTATACGGCCATATTCAACCCATACGGGACCCACATCATATATTGTATTTGTATACGGTCAAATGTCAAATATGAGTCCCACATGGGACCCACATAGTAATTAGTTTGCCCATATTAAACCCATATGGGACCCTCGTCATATATTATGTTTGTATATTGTCAAATTGCTAATAGAGTCCAATGTGGGACCCACATTGTAATTATATTGCCCATAGTAAACCCATATGGGACCCTCATCATATATTATGTATGTATACGGTCAAATTGCTAATAAGAGTCCCATGTGGGGCCCATATAGTGATTATTTTGCCCATATTAAACCCATATTGGACTCACATCATATATTGTGTTTGTATACAGTCAAATGTCTAATATGAGTCCCACATGGGACCCACATAGTAATTAGTTTGCCCATATTAAACACATATGGGACCCACATCATATATCATGTTTGTATACGATCGAATTGCTAATAAGAGTCCCATGTGGCGCCCACATAGTCATTATATTTTGCCTATATTTAACCCATATGGGACCCACAATATATAGTATGTGTGTATACAGTTGCCTTTCTAATAAGAGTCGCATGTGGGATCCACATTGTAATTATTTTGCCAATATTAAACCCATATGGGTCCCTCATCATATATTATGTGGTGTATACTGTCAAATTGCTAATAAGAGTCCCATGTGGGGCCCATACAATGATTATTTTGCCCATGTTCAACCCATAGTGGACCCACATCATATATTGTGTTTGTATACGGTCAAATGTATAATAAGAGTCCCATATGGGACCCACATAATAATTAGTTTGCCCATATTAAACACATATGGGACCCACATTATATAGTAGGTTTCTATACGGTCAAATTGCTAATAAGAGTCCCATGTTGGGCCCACAGTCATTATATTTTGCCCATATTTAACCCATATGGGACGCTCATCATTTATTATGTTTGTATACTGTCTAATTTCTAATAAGACTATATACCATGTGGGACCCACATCGTAATTATTTTGCCCATGTTCAACCCATACTGGACCCACATCATATATTGTGTTTGTATACGGTCAAATGTCTAATAAGAGTCCCATATGGGACCCACATAGCAATTAGTTTGCCCATATTAAACACATAAGAGACCGACATCATGTTTGTATACGAGTCCCATGTGAAGCCCACATAAGTCATTAGTTTGCCCATATTAAACTCATATCGGACCCTCATAATATGTTGTGTTTGTATACGGTCAAATTGCTAATAAGAGTCCCATGTGGGACCCACATTGTAATTATTTTGCCCATATTAAACCCATATGGGACCTTCATCATATATTATGTTTGTATGCGGTCAAATTGCTAATAAAACTCCCATGTGGGGCCCACATAGTCATTATTTTGCACATACTAAACACATATGGGACCCTCATCATATATTATGTTTGTATACGGTCACATTGCTGATAAGAGTCCCATGTGGGACACACATAGTAATTATTTTGCCCATATTAAACCCATATGGGACCTTCATCATATAACATGTTTGTATATAGTTAAATTGCTAATAAAAGTCCCATGTGGGGCCCACATAGTCATTAATTCGCCCATATTAAACCCATGTGGGACCCTCATCATATATTTTTTTTTTATACTGTCCAATTTCTAATAAGACTCCCATGTGGGGCACACATAGTAATTATTTTGTCCATATTAAACCCGTATGGGACCCTCATCATATATTATGTTTGTATACTGTCAAATTTCTAATACATGGGACTCTTATTAGAAATGTAACAGTATACAAACATAATCTATGATGAGGGTCCCATATGGGTTTAATATGGGCAAAATAATTACTATGTAGGTCCCACATGGGACTCTTATAACCTTCCATACCCGACACCATGCAAACACATCTATATATCAACTACATGAACTTCTCTAAATATGTGGTTCCAGGGAACAATGTTGCATAGGAGCTCTCACGTGTTCCATTTTTGCAAACAGTATATGACCTGATCAGAACAGATATCGTTACCTGTCTAAGTCTTTCCGATGCCATCTGTCATCACGTAGTCGTACGTCCCATCGTCGTTATTACGGCAGCGCACACAAATAGAAACAACGTCAATATTTTCGATATGTACTTTTTATACCATTATTACAAAATCAACATTACACATTGTCGCGTGACACGTGTATTCTTGTACATTCTGGATTCCGTATAATTGTATATTTGTGATGTGTGGTACTGTTTTGTATTGTTGTGCGTATTATTGATTTCACATACCTGTGATTCCACATACCTGTGATTTCACACACCTGTGATTTTTACATACCTGTGATTTAGCATGTACATTTCCCATGTACAATGTGCGTGTAATAACGGGGCTTATGTTGTATTGGTGGAAATACGTTTATGCGTGTCCTTTTTGCGGATTTAAATACACGTCTATTTTTATGAGCATTGTTTTTACTGATGTCACGCCCATATTTGCCACAGACTATGCATGTGTGTGGTAGAGAACTCGTTGACTGCGTGTGCTGGTTTCGCTAGGGAAAAGACCCTTTTAGTATTACGGATGTCCACTATCCGTGCCAGCCGAGTTTGTCCGCGTGTCAGTTGTTCACCACATAAGGGACCTTCTGTAGGTGAAGCCAGTATATAGCGCAGACCATACCATGGTCTGCCCTGTTATGTATACTACGGGTTAGTGTTTCAGCATAGCCTGGTACTGGCCAACACGGATATATCAGATCCCATACTGGTGATGCTTTGTGTCATGATATTTCCGTAAATGACAACGATATTTGAGTTTAGTATGTGCTACACTCTCATTTGGGTGTATAGCCGTAGGACCGATATGGAGGGGTTTGGCGGGGCCAAGAAGCGACTTCGCATTGTCGAGACCAGTCGAGTAGATTTCGGATTATGAGATCTGGGTCTATAGTGTGCAGATTTATGGTAGTGTGGGGTATACCATGTTGGATGGTATTTATTCCACGAGGGCTGTACACTGGTTTGGTTGAATTTAAGGCGTGGGAACATATATTTATGCCAAATATAACCCACGGGTGACATGGCAAAGCCATGGTTTTGTAGTATTTATGTGAGATGTCGAACGAGGGGTAGGCATATTCATTATTCCGTGCATGGTTTCACTGTGCGTATATAAGCGATGTCTCGCTATGTGTTGGCGGGACACATATTTCTGGTTACAGAAGACTAGTACTGTATTCACCAGTGACACGGAGGATTTTGGTATGTACCTACAACATTTTATTTCAGCTGTGATTTGCCGTTGTTCGCTTCACGTTTTAGTCCGTTGTGCATCCTGTCTGTCTGTCTGTGCGTATTCGTCCAGTAATTGGAGACTCATTTCATTTGTGTAGCCTCTTGAGATCGCTCCAGCGGGCAACATTGGACGTTTTGGTCCACTCGTTGAGGGCAGACCCCAGTCAGTGCAGAGTGTCAGGTCGTCCGAGTGTCCGTACGTCTGTCTGGCGCAGTGTGTGTAGCAGCTCCGGGTACAGGCCTGTATAGAGCAGTGTGTGATAGCTACCTCGCGTACAGCAGACAGTCACAGCCATAGTTTAGTGAAGTGAAACGCCATACACACATATCATTATACTACCACCGAGTTGAATGTCACCTAAGTGAAACTTTTCCCGGCGTCTTAGCCATAGTGATAATCGCCATTTTGTATTATATCGGAACTTTACATCCGGTCTACCACTTCCGGTATTACAACCCATTGATTCACCATGGATACTTTACATCCGGTCTACCAAATCCGGAGTTGAGTTGAGAGTGAGAATGTCGTCCATTAAGGAGCTAATGGACATAGGCAAAAGCTTAGGGCTAGCAGATTCAGAGTTAAGGGCCTTTGTCAAAGGAAGAAAGCAGGAGAGAGTAAAGACAGGAAAGACTAGAGGCTAGACAGCTGAGAAAGATAGGTTAGATGCTGAGCGGTTGGCTTAAATGGCTGAGCGGTTGGCTAAAGAGGTTGAGCGACAGATGGAGAAAGATAGGTTAGATGCTGAGCGGTTGCTAAAGAGGCTGAGCGGTTGGCTAAAGAGGTTGAGCGACAGATGGAGAAAGATAGGTTAGATGCTGAGCAGTTAGCTAAAGGAAGTTGAGCGACAGATGGAGAAAGATAGATTAGATGCTGCGCGGTTAGATAAGGAATTCACATCGTTTAGCCAATGAAGCACAGTTAGCTCTAGAATTCAAATTGCGAGAAAACTAGACACTAAGCATCAGGTAGAAATGGCAAAAGTAGAAAGGGGAGAAGTAGTAGATGAACGAGACATGATAGGGACTATGCAGAGCATTCGGTCCGAAGCTGCCACATTTTGATCAGAATAATGACAACATGGATAGCTACTTAGCTAGATTTGAGAGGTACGCAGCAATTCAAAGGTGGGGGAGAGATAAGTGGTCACTACACTTGAGTGCTTTATTGAAGGGCAAGGCATTAGATGTATATTCTAGACTACCTATTGATGATGCTCTTGACTATGATAAGTTGAAATCCGCATTGTTGAAATGTTTTGATCTAACGGAAGATGGGTTCAGACGCATGTTCAAAAACACCAAACCTGATCACAGTGAATCATTTGTGCAATATGTCAGTCGGTCAAAGAACTATTTAGATAGATGGTTTGAGTTAGGTAAGGTGAATAGAACATATGAAGGAGTACTAGACTACATGATCAGAGATCAGATGTTAAGTATATCAGTCGTGAGCTCTACTTATTTCTCAAAGAGAAAACATTTGACTCGATAGATCAGATGGCGGTTCAGGCAGATTACTTTGCAGAAGCTAGAGGAGGTAGCAAGTATGTAGTTCAGAGGAACAGTACTAGCAACATAACTGAGTACAGGTCAGTAGATAACCAGAGGCGCAAGGTAAGTAGTGCGGATAATCGATCCAGAGATAGGAGTCGAGATAGGGACAGATATCAGAATAGAGACCAAAATAGAAGCCCAAATAGGGGTAGTTATGATAGAAGCCCGAGCAGAGGCAGTTATGACAGAAGTACCAACAGGAACGGCTATGCTAGGCATCGCGGGACATGTTACCATTGTGGCAAAGAAGGTCACATGTCCTACGATTGTCCTAAACGTGACCGGTCCTCAGCTTACAAAGCAGCAGCAGTCGAGGAAGAGAAACATGTAAGTTTTGCAGATAAAGAACAGAGAGGTCGGTACAGAGGTAGAAATAGAGGTAGAAGCGGAAGGCACACTAGAGGCAGAGGTAGAGGTAGATGGCAAAACACGGAACAACCAGGGGAAAACCAAGGACATTTCTGTATGGTTGATACCGACACCACTATTGTATGTTCTGGTAGCGAGATACAGCCGGAGTTGATTAACGGATGTACATTTGGTATGGATAGGCTACCCGTAGCAGAGGACACATTAAATGGGAAAAAGGTCACAGTAATGCGAGATACTGGGTGTACCGGGGTGGTCGTTAGGGAAAGCTTAGTACAACCAGATCAGTTTTTAAGCAAAGTTTCAACATGCATGCTGGTAAACAGGAGCAAAATGAGTGGAATTCCTACCGCCCGGGTAGATCTAGATACACCTTTTTTCAAAGGCCAGGTAGAAGCCCTTTGCATGACAGATACAATGTATGATGTTACCATAGGTAATGTAGACGGGTCAGAATTACCAGTGATATCCGATTTTAGAGGCGCAAAATCGTGCGCAGTTGAAACTAGGTCACAAACGACAGCCCGAGACGAATCATATAAGACCCTCAAAGTCCCTACCGCAATCGCGAAGGTATCACGCGATGAATTCAAAGAGGCGCAGGCACATGACGTCACCATTGACGTCAGTTCAAAATAATAACAAAAGACGGAACGGTACGGTCAAGTAAGACGGAAACAAATCGAAATTCGCATACCGAAAAGACTTGTTGTATCGTAATTTCGAATCGATAGGGTCAGGTAGGATGTACCATCAGCTGGTAGTCCCAAAAACACTTAGGACTACCGTGATGAAAGTGGCACATGAATCGATCATGGCGGGCCATTTAGGTGTTAAGAAGACAACTGATCGAGTGTTATCAGAATTTTATTGGCCAGGCCGTGGGCTAGTGACATTACACGGTTTTGTAGGTCTTGTGACATATGTCAAAAGACTGTGTCAAAGGGACACATCACCAAGGTTCCGTTAGGAACTATGCCGTTCAAACGAGTCGCAGTTGACATTGTAGGGCCAATTTTTCCAGCTACCGATCGAAAGAATCGTTACATACTAACGTTAGTTGATTAGCAACTAGGTACACCCAGAAGCGGTACCACTACCAGGCATCGAGGCCGAACGAGTCGCGGAAGCTCTCGTGGATATGTTCAGTAGATGGGTATCCCCGAGGAGATGCTCACCGATCGGGGTAGTCAATTTTACGTCGGCAGTCATGGAGGAAGTTAGTAGATTGTTATCGCTGAGACATTAACCACGACACCGTACCACCCACAGTGTAACGGTCTCGTGGAACGGTCAATGGTACGTTAAAGCAAATGCTTCGTAGAATGGCAAGCGAACGTCCCAAAGATTGGGACAAATACATTAACGCGCTCTTATTCGCGTATCGCGAAGTCCCTCAAGAAAGATTGGCTTTCTCACCGTTTGAACTATTGTACGGAAGGACCGTTCGGGGTCCGATGAGCATACTAAAGAGATCTGTGGTCCGAGAAGGACATAGAGGACAACGTCAAAACGACGTATCAGTACGTCCTCGACTTGCGCGAACGGCTCGAGAAAACATGCGAAATCGCGCATGAGAACTTGAAGAGTGCGTCCAAAAAGTACGCAAAGTACTACAACCGTAAGACCGTAGTAGGCAGTATGCAGTGGCAGATCAGGTACTTGTACTACTACCGACAGACAACAACAAATTGCTTCTTAGGTGGAAGGGACCATACCCCATAACAGAGGTAGTTAATGAGTGGGACTATAGGGTTGACATGGGAGGGAAGTTGAAAAACCTTTCATGCAAACATGTTAAAGAGGTACGAGACTAGGCCTGAGCACCCGGGGAAGGGAATACTCACTGTAATAAATGCGGCCGTGATAGAAGACACAGTAGAGGGGGATCCTAGTCCAAGTGGGTGTAGTGCCGAAGAAAACATGTTATGTCCCAGGGGATTAGAGTCCGATACGGAGAGCAAAGTTGACCTGTCGCCTGATTTAGGAAAAAAACAAAAGAAACAAGTCAAAGAGATCTTACGGGAATTCACCCATGTCCTGAGGGACGCACCAGGACACACCCCATATAGAGAAACACGAGATAAAGTTGTCAACGCAAGACCCATTAAGAATTAAGGGGTACCCTATCCCATTTAGGTAAGGACAGAAACAGAAACAGTCAGCCAGGAAGTAGAGGTGATGCTGAGCTAGGTGTCATAGAACCTTCAAAATCACTACCCTACTCATCCCCGTAATTCTGGTTAGGAAAAAGGTACGGGGGGCTCCGATTCTGCATTGATTTCCGGCAACTTAACAAAGTCACTGTGTTTGATGCGGAACCCAATGCCAAATATTGAAGAGATGTTCTCTAAGTTGGCCGGACATAGCTACTTTTCAAAGCTGGACCTGAGTAAGGGCTACTGGCAGGTCCCATTGGATGAGGATTCCAGGGAATATTCCGCTTTCGAGGCACCCCAGGGTCTATTCCAGTTCAAGGTCATGCCCTTTGGAATGGTCACGGCACAGGCCACTTTCTGTAGACTCATGAGGAAAGTATTAAAGGGGGTCCACAATGCAGACAGCTTTGTTGATGACATCTTGATATTCTCCCATACGTGGCAACAACACCTGGGAGCTCTGAGTGAAGTCTCCCGATTGTCCGATGCAAATCTAACGGCAAAACCCTCCAAGTGCAGCATTGGGTACAGGCAACTTGAGTGCCTGGGACATACTATCAGCAGTAAGAAAGAACTAAGGGCCCATCCCGAAAAGGTCAAGGCAGTTCATGAAGCTAATGTCCCTGAGACAAAGAAGGAGGTCAGGGCTTTCCTAGGGTTAGCCGGGTTCTATAGGAAGTTCATGCCCAACTTCGCAGAGATAGCGAGCCCGCTAACTGACCTTACTAAGAAAGGTCAACCAAACAAGGTCAACTGGGGGGCACCCCAACAGAAAGCTTTCGTTACCCTCAAGGAATTCATTGACTAGGGACCCAGTTCTGAAACTGCCCGAACTAGACAAACCTTTCGTGCTCAGGACGGATGCTTCCGACATTGGGTTAGGGGCAATACTGTTACAAGAGCAGGATGGTATCCCACTTCCGATAGCGTATGCCGCACAAAAAGATGTTGCCAAGGGAACGCAATTATTCGGTAGTTGAGAAGGAGTGTCTGGCAGTCGTTTGTGTGGGGGTCGAGAAGTTCCACCGTTATTTGTTTGGGGGGGAATTCATCCTAGAAACGGACCACCAACCGTTGGTTTACCTAAACAAAGCCAAGGTTGCAAATTCCCGACTAATGAGGTGGGCCTTGATACTGCAACCTTACCGAATGCGTATTGTTGCGATAAAAGGGGCCGACAATCTGGGGGCAGACTACCTGAGCAGGATATCGGGGTAGATTCAGCTGTGCCAACGTCTCTCGCGATTATGCACGAAAGTGTAAACACTTTTTGTTTAGGGGGGAGATATGTCGCGTGACACGTGTATTCTTGTACATTCTGGATTCCGTATAATTGTATATTTGTGATGTGTGGTACTGTTTTGTATTGTTGTGCGTATTATTGATTTCACATACCTGTGATTCCACATACCTGTGATTTCACACACCTGTGATTTTTACATACCTGTGATTTAGCATGTACATTTCCCATGTACAATGTGCGTGTAATAACGGGGCTTATGTTGTATTGGTGGAAATACGTTTATGCGTGTCCTTTTTGCGGATTTAAATACACGTCCATTTTATGAGCATTGTTTTACTGATGTCACGCCATATTTGCCACAGACTATGCATGTGTGTGGTAGAGAACTCGTTGACTGCGTGTGCTGGTTTCGCTAGGGAAAAGACCCCACCCCTTTTAGTATTACGGATGTCCACTATCCGTGCCAGCCGAGTTTGTCCGCGTGTCAGTTGTTCACACATAAGGGACCTTCTGTAGGTGAAGCCAGTATATAGCGCAGACCATACCATGGTCTGCCCTGTTATGTATACTACGGGTTAGTGTTTCAGCATAGCCTGGTACTGGCCAACACGGATATATCAGATCCCATACTGGTGATGCTTTGTGTCATGATATTTCCGTAAATGACAACGATATTTGAGTTTAGTATGTGCTACACTCTCATTTGGGTGTATAGCCGTAGGACCGATATGGAGGGGTTTGGCGGGGCCAAGAAGCGACCTTCGCATTGTCGAGACCAGTCGAGTAGATTTCGGATTATGAGATCTTGGTCTATAGTGTGCAGATTTATGGTAGTGTGGGGTATACCATGTTGGATGGTATTTATTCCACGAGGGCTGTACACTGGTTTGGTTGAATTTAAGGCGTGGGAACATATATTTATGCCAAATATAACCCACGGGTGACATGGCAAAAGCCATGGTTTTTGTAGTATTTATGTGAGATGTCGAACGAGGGGTAGGCATATTCATTATTCCGTGCATGGTTTCACTGGTGCGTATATAAGCGATGTCTCGCTATGTGTTGGCGGGACACATATTTTCTGGTTACAGAAGACTAGTACTGTACTCACCAGTGACACGGAGGATTTTGGTATGTACCTACAACATTTTATTTCAGCTGTGATTTGCCGTTGTTCGATTCACGTTTTAGTCCGTTGTGCATCATGTCTGTCTGTCTGTGCGTATTCGTCCAGTAATTGGAGACTCATTTCATTTTTGTAGCCTCTTGAGATCGCTCCAGCGGGCAACATTGGACGTTTTGGTCCACTCGTTGAGGGCAGACCCAGTCAGTGCAGAGTGTCAGGTCGTCCGAGTGTCCGTACGTCTGTCTGGTGCAGTGTGTGTAGCAGCTCCGGGTACAGGTCTGTATAGAGCAGTGTGTGATAGCTACCTCGCGTACAGCAGACAGTCACAGCCATAGTTTAGTGAAGTGAAACGCCATACACACTATATATCATTATACTACCACCGAGTTGAATGTCACCTAAGTGAAACTTTTCCCGGCGTCTTAGCCATAGTGATAATCGCCATTTTGTATTATATCGGAACTTTACATCCGGTCTACCACTTCCGGTATTACAACCCATTGATTCACCCATGGATACTTTTACATCCGGTCTACCACATCCGGGTTGCTACAGTCGAGTGATACCATAGGAACTTTACATCTGGTCCACCATTTCCGGAAATAATACTACCTTTGGGAACTTTACTTCCGGTACCAGCTTCCGGAACATTTATCGTTATTGACTATCATGTGATGTAACCACATCCGGCTTTGACTTTGATATTCATACTTTGGAAATATATTGCATAGGCAATACATATGTATACTTTGATAGTGTATGGTAATACTCCTATCATGGCATATCATGGCTAAAGGATTGTAGTAAGACTACATATATTGTTTATGGATTAATCCACTTGAAGTTGGTTTATAGCCATATTGTGACTAGACCTCATATTGCGGGTGAGGCAGACCTTGGGACCTTGATACTCAAAGGTTACACTATCTATTGAGATACGCCAGCACTGGGGTAGCTCAGATGATTGTCATTTGTCCTCCAATGTTCGTTATGCCATGTTATACTTGTATGTTATTTCACTTTGATTAGCGATCATCAAAGTACTTGTGCGTTCATACTATTGTCCACTACGGGACCATTGAGATACCACATACCGAGTTTATTCGTCTATAGCTTTTAAGTTGCGTTAAAGTATAACAGTCGATTGGCTTACAACCTTGTAGTAATTGAATATTATCATGCACAGTACAGTGATGTTCGCATATCAATGTATCATGTATTCCTGTGTGTTCCCCATGTAATATAGTGTACATTATAAGTGATTAAGTGACTACGTGTACTTATCTACTCTGGCCTATCCCTTACACTTCAACTGCATTGTTACCACTTTCCGTTCGTCAGATCAAGCTATATTGGCCATAACGTCATAACAATTGAAGTATACTTGGTTCATATGATAATAGGGGAGACAATTTGTCTCGATCATTCCTGACCTTGGTAATGACCTTGACACACATGTGTATTCACCTTGACATAAATATATGTTTTAGATATGTAACAGCATAATACATACAAACGGAAAATCATGTACATTGTATTTTATGCATTTATTTGGAAGATATAATTATGTGCAATTTAAAACTCCTTTTGCCCCCCAAATCTCCATTGCGCCACGGCCGTGTTATATTTTCAAAAGGTATTTTATAGTATTGATACCAAATCCACATTACACATGTTCATTCACTTTAACTTAAAGATACTGTGTCTCAGACGAGGTTGGAAAGTGGGGTATTGAGTTAGAAAATAAAAGCATTTAACAGAATATTTGTATTGGTTTCCTGAATATATTTACCCCTATCAGTGATCTGAGAAAGTAACAAAATATGAGAAAAAAAAAACATATTATATTATCAAAAAAAAATACTAGCGTTAAATATAGCATTCACAGTTCCCACGAATGCACTCGCCATCAGTATTCACGTGACCGTGACAAACTTGTTATGAATAGACACTACTTCAGCGATAACATATTCAGTTCTCACATTGTTAAATTTGGTTATTTTCACTTATCATATATATTGTAATAAAGTAGTTGAAAAGTTTCACGTGGGTATCTGTAGCAATGCATTAGTCAATGGTAATAGCCGAATTGGGGGTGAACCTTGTAGTAGAGTACTACTAACAACGTTTTTTGATTGATTTTGTTAGCTGATGATGTGGATAATCTAAAACTGAATACAAACAAACAGTTAGTAGCGCCATACTGTAAGGTTAACCAAAAATTCACATCCCCTCTACTTGACTATAAAACTGAATCGCTGAAAGGAATTATGTCACTGCTAGCGGGTTTTCCAGGAGATGGTGAAATTCGGCCAAGTTAAATTTAGCATGGAATTTCCTCTACTTGCTGTTTACGACATCGAACGCTGATATTCAAACTCGATAATTAGCCGACAAACGCATGTTTATGACTAAGGACCAGCTGCAACTGTATTTATACAGTCATTGATATATAGCAATCGGGTCCGTTGTGTCCGGGTCCGTTATGTCCAGGGTCCGTTCTGTCCAGTTACTATTACATATTATATATGTAACAGTATAACGTATACAACAAGACACATATGAATGTTATGTATTTATTTAGAAGATATGCGTAATTTAAAAATCCAATTCGTACCGAAATCTCCATTGCGCCCATTACGCCAAAAGTATCTATTGCGCGCTTTAGTCATATCCTGCTAAACGCACAGACGACAACAGGAGACTAGCCGTGTTTTGTGTGCTGTTTTAATTATTTGTTGATACCGTTGAAGATACAGTGTATTTTTTGAAGAAGACACCTATCTGTCAAATGAAGAAAAATATTCCACATCGCCCTTGGTCATGTAAGGTTTTAATCAAAATTGTTAGAATACCTTCACAATGTTGTATTTCAGCTATTTCCACTTTTGTCCACTCATAAACATCATTATTGAAAAAGATTTACAAAGCATGGTGGTTCTGTCGGTCTGCATCACTGGATTCTTTAGTTATTTTAAGAAGTCAATGTCATGTAAACACAGACTGGTAGCTGTCAAATTACCAGAATAGAGCTTCTCATTATAATGGAAGGGTCTTATATGAAAAAACAAGAAAAAAACTAACACAAAATTATATTTGATTACACAGATGTAGATACAAACTCTGTGTTTTTAATATAATGTATTGTTCTGTTGATTATAGAAATTCTCATAATAATTGTCTACAGTTTGTAGATTGTTATTATCGTGTTGTTGGTATAAATCCTACCTGTAGTGTGCACCATAATGAATATGGTAACATAGCATGTACCACAACTGAAAATTAAACGTGATCTGAAAGCATCTTGCATTATGATTATTAGCCTTGTGATAATATTATTGTCATTTATGACTGGCAAATTAAATGGTGGAAAATTGTTAACTGTACACTCCTCTGATAATTCAGATAACCATTTCTTACTCTGATCCGATGGTGTGCCACACTACAGGATGAGAATAACCCAACAACAAAAATCCAGAGTCTAGGGTCAAAGTCTATTTTCTACAAGTGCCTGGATGATACGTTAACAAAATGGAGGACATGGAAACAAGCAGGACTTTTAGATATATCTGGTTTCACAGCACTTTTACGATAAGTTTATTGTTTTAAAAAGTTTTGAATAATTGTTTTTGTATGCTTATAGCTCTAGTAACTGGCCAATGAAGGCTTATTATCCAGAACCTAGGTATATCCACTGTACTTGTTTTCGAAACTAATATTGTCATGTGTTTTCTTTGTTGTTGTATGTCTCTAATTCAGGCGCTTATGTTTCGCCCCAATTTCTCTACAGCCACAGAGACTGCGAGCACATTGTTCCGACACACCCCATTTGACCTGTACCTGGTCTAATAAATACAGAAAAGAAAAATTGTTTTGCTATGTACACACGACCAGCATGCTGGCACAGTCAGCCGGGTGGCCGCGCGGCCTGTTGTTTGTTTTTTGATGTCATTGAAGATAAAATGTACATTTCTGTTTCATTTTAGGTTTATATAGCATATATTGATTAATTATTATACCCCCGCAACGAGTTGTGAGGGGGGGGGGGGGTACTGGAGTCAGGTTGTCCGTGCGTGCGTGCGTGGTGTGCGTGCGTGCGTGCGTAAACTTAACATCAGAGAAATATTGTTATAACTTCTATTTCCTTCATCTAAAATGCTTAATATTTCACACATGTATTCCTGTAAGGCCCTACTACCATGCTGTGCCAAATCCACGACCGTCCACCCACCACTGATCCTAAGGTCAAGGTCAAATACTTAGTCTCATTACAAAACTTAACATCAGAGAAATATTGTTATAACTTCTATTTCCTTCATCCAAAATGCTTAATATTTCACACATGCATTCCTGTAAGGTTCTACAACCATGCTGTGACAAATCCACGACCGTCCAACCACCGCTGATCCCAAGGTCAAGGTCAAATACTTAGTCTCTTTACAAAACTTAACATCAGAGAAATATGTTATAACTTCTATTTTGTTCATCTGAAATGCTTAATATTTCGCACATGTATTCCTGTAAGGCTCTACTATCATGCTGTGCCAAATCCACGAACGACCGTCCAAGCCCCGCTTCTCCCAAGGTCAAATACTTAGTCTCTTTTAAAAACTTAACATCAGAGAAATAAGTTATAACTTCTATTTCCTTCATTGAAAATTCTTAATATTTCACTTGTGCCTTCCTCTAAGGTTGTACTTTCATGCTGTGATAAATATACGACCGTCCAACCCCCGCTAATCCCAAATTCAAGGTCACATACTTAGTCTATTTACAAAACTTAACATCAGATAAATATGTTATTACTTCTATTTCTTTCATTGAAAATTATTAGCATTTTATGCATGCATTCCTCTAAGGCTGTACTATCATGCTGTGACAAATTCCCGCTGATCTCGAGGAAGCTCACATACTTAATCGCTTTACAAAACTTAACATCAGAGAAATCGGTTATAACTTCTATTTCCTTGCTCGGATCTTCTTCACATTTCACACAAGCATTGCTCCAATGGACCTCTACCACCCTGTGACAAATTCAAGTTCATGCTGCTCCCGCTAAACCCAGAGTCAAGGTCACAAGACCACACACTTGGAATTTTTTTTTACATATTTTAGGGGTACCTGGGCCCACGCGGGGGGTATTCCGTACGCCTCGCTTACTGAACAATCTAGTTCATTAATAAATGCGCATGTGTAATGTGTACCGATTTAATTATTAATGCACCGGGTTCCTACGTAAGGCTATACTGTTGAAGATGAAAATGTACATTTATATTTCATTTGAGGTGTATATTATACTATATAGCATATAGACTCCTTCTTCCAAACTCCGTGGGTTTTTGTTTTTGCACGCGGTAACATTTCACGCGAGTTTTGTGACGCACCTGCCTACTGTTTCCGGTTTGCGAATGTCAACAACCTGAACTGCAGTTACAAAAATGAGGAAAAAACAGGTATTATACCACAAATTTCCAATGAAAAAGTTATATTCTACTAAAACAATATAAAATTTGACAACTTTCCATTCATTACTAATACCTTGTGCTTGGATATTTACTGCATAATCCTTCAATAAAGTTTTGAAAGCATTGACCCAGCGTCTATAGATATCAGGTCACGTGGTATGCAATGTTAGCACAGAACAGCCACACGTTTGGCAGGGGTGAACATTTTTAGACTTTTGCCATGTGGAGTAAAGAGAGTCAGCCAGTAGACCATTTCCCACAGAGTTCGGTTAACTTCCTGTCCCAGCACCTGCAAGATGGCGGACGGCTGAGAGGTCAGAAATGTTTAGGGGGCAGTGACCAGATAATTTAAAATTATCAATTTCACGCCCTCGGACGTATGTATTTAATTCAATATTCCAAATAAGTGGGCAGACAGCAATATACGTTCGACATTTGTGACCTAGACACACTAGAAGCTTTTGCATAAACATAAATATGCTACTCTATTAGTACTCCTTACCTATGCAGGAATGTGAAATATCTTGGTGCAGCCTCTTTAAAATTATCCAATTCTGAGGTAAAATATTCACTTTAAAACCATGCCGTGCCACGCTACTTGCGGAACTACAGATTAAATGTTGTATGTGTTCGCAATCATCATCCTGAGGCAAATGTACTATCATGGTGCAAACCAGTTCCCATCCATGATGTTTCTCTGAAATAAATTCTTGTTTGAAACTCCCAGAAAAATCTGTTGTTTTGATCAGTTTTTGTCACAACATACCCTCAATTCGTATTTGCCAATTTCTGATCAATTGGAACAGGTCAGATGGCCCTGGAATGAGCATTCATCAATTAATACGATGTAAAATCTGAATGAAATACAAAATAAACTACAAAATAATAATTAAAGCAATTAAAATTCAAGCAATGTTGGATTCCGGATTTGGTGGACAGGTGCGTGAAATTATTTATGAAGGACAAGAGATGTATAAGAACCGACAGACGTGATTCTGAATAAGCGTGCTTGGTCTGTGGGTGCATTTCCAGATCATGTCGTATGTTTTCATTTCACGTCCAGCACAAATAATTAACTGATATCGGATCCTACAAGTGGCGTGAATGAAAGTTCATTCAGCGTCTGATGTGTAACTGATGAATTAAGGTAAGACACTTGTATATGGCGGCGCATATCAATATTGTTTTAGTCAAGCCTGCTTGCAGATAACTACGTAGTGATTATTATGACGTCCGGGTGTGCGTGCGTATGTCGATCCGTATTTAATTTGAAGTGTTTAAATGCTCCAGATAAGGAATTAGTAATTGAGTATTGTTACTCCATCATTTCCTAAGCAATTGGGTATTTCAACATTTTAATTGGGTAAAATAAAATCACACTACTGTTTACACATCAACATACAGCAATTATTGAATGATTGTTTTCGAAATTAAACATATCTTGGCATTTCATTAGAATTGTCTCCTTGGAGACAATTCTAATGAAATACCAAGATGTGTTTTCATGGAAAAATAAGAAAGATATACTATTTTTGTGGCCTGTATATTGTTTTTTGCAGCTTGATAAAGGTACCACAATTGTTCTCATTGCTTTTTGACACTTGCTACTTCTGATTTCAATTGGGTTTTTGGCAATTTTAATTGGGTATTTACGCAAATACGCAGCTTATCTGGAGCTCTGGATTTTGGAAAGTAGAGTCCTCGTAGAGCTCGACATACGGCCCGCCGCCAACTTGTTAACTTGTTATTATGCCATGAAAAAGTACTTTGGTTCTCAGACACGGGGTTTGCGAATGTCAGGGTCGTAACCAGAGGTAACAACCAGACGAGGCGAACCAGCTCCAGACATGGAGGTCAGGCAAAAGTTCATAGTTTGAATTTTCCAGTGTCAGTGACTTTATTCTTGCATCTTTCTTAAAAAAAATCGGCAAACTGACAGACGAGGCGACCACCTCGTCTGCCTCATCCTGGTTACGGCACTGAATGTGACACGAAGAGGGTCACATTTTAAAATGTATTTGTTTGGTTTGATATGTTTATCTCTTAATTTTTTTTCTTCAAGTTTCCAGATGCATATATGACCTATAAAGTTACTATAATCACCAGATTTTCGCCGGACATGATGGGATTTAATATATTTTGCATGGTAGTGTTTTTTATTTGTTATTTACAGTACAATTTTATTTCTCGATCATAAAATGCTTGACGTGCAGGGATTATTCTGACGCTGTGATATCTGAGAACCAGGGTACATGTACTTTTTATATGGCATTGCATGTTAAAGATGGGGTCTCGCACATCAGGATGTATTTGTATAATGTATCAGGATTTGAAAAGGGGGGCCTCAATCTTTAAGTTGATGCTTTTCAAGCTCTTACATTGGAATATTGGTGGGTATTGCGCAGTCAGTTAAATACCTGTACAGAAATCATAGTTTTCCTGTAACTTCCCCTCTCCCAATCTAGTCCACAACTGTAAGATTACCTGCTAATCAAGGCTACATAATACATGTAATATATCGCGAATACGGGTTATTGCAGTACATCTTCAACGACAAGAGTGTAGACCCAACTGATATGGCTCGTAACATTACAAGCCACCTCATCTGGATCTACACTGTTTGCAAGTATTTTCCTGAATTTATGAATGTACAGATCAGAGCTAAGGCATCACGGGACTGTTGAAAATAGCCCAAATTTACTGCTTTTATGAGGGCGGCGGGTGACTTATAAACATCACCGCTTCTCACAATCAGTTAAGGAGGCTCTTGCGACAAGTATTGTAAAATACTCGCAAATGAAGTACAAATCGCACGCCACAATAAAAATGCAGTAACCGCATCAGATGTGTTCAATTAATGTTTTACAAAGTTACCCCACCCACCTATTTTTGGCCAGAAATTTCCAACACGACTGAATTTGTCGGAATTGTTTTCATGAAAATATGAGGCACAGATACTTTGTTATGTCTTGTTCTATCACTTGTAACACCACACCATTTTTTGAAAATGATTTCAAAGCGGGGTCATAACCACCTCAAATTTTCGCTACAAATGCCCGAAAAATACCTTAAATTCTGACGCGAAACCGTACCGGCGAGACAGCATAGCATGCGCCATTTTCCAAGATGTCAAAATCAACCGGAGCTAACATTCAGTTTCGTAGAATTATGAAATACTCTAAAAAATACACCTAGTCAAGCCTCCCAAAGTCAAGAAATATTCATAAACCTATTTTTCTAGACACACTGGTGTAACTTACAGGGTCGCTAGTGAAGTATATAGAAAATCGTCCCGTGAGACCTAACAATTTTCTTGTGATAGTATAGTGACGGTTTTTATTTTGCAGGCCTTTCCCCAGCCGGTTATAGCGCCGTGGGACAGCGGCGCTATCATTTCAGTTGTCAGTGTGTCGCGGCGCTATAAGTCAGTTCTGATCTTGGGATTTATCCCCCATCACAATCGGTATCATATGGGATTTGACCCGCTAACCCGGCCTAAAATGACATTAGCTGTTGACAGGCCGCTGCACACCATTAAATAAAATCTAAGTTTGATGATGATAACAAAAAGATAAGATCCATGTTAGACTACTTGAGTTTGTTACCTGATCTGGAGCTACACAGGTTAAAAACTCGATAACCCCATTTTTATTATGGTGAATCACATATGTTACTGGAGAAATGAGACATGGGTTTTGTGACCAGTGTAGCTCTTGATCAAATAACACACTCCTGTAGCATGATAATGATATATAATGATGGAATGGCAAACAGTGCAGATTCTGATCAGACTGTACGTATCTACAGGCTGATCAGGATCTACACTGGTTGCAAAACACATAAGACCCATTTCTGGAGTCGCAGCAACAAATATGTGTCTCAGTAATGTATTAGTGCAAGTTGTAGAGTGAGATTACATGTTGTTAGAGTGGATGGTTGGTTGGGTGAACGTGACGGCGTAAATTAACGGTAGGGGTTCCTCCTTATATGAATCACGATTTGCCTGATTTGGCCCTCGGGTATGTTTTTATCTTTGGCTCTTTTGTTACCTGGGAGTTGAATTGGGTTATTTCTCATTAGAAAAGTAGCAAGATTATTACTGATCCTACTGCTTTTGGGAGGGGGTCAAGTGATTCTGGTGTGGCGAGGACCTGGCATCTGATCAGGATTATTCTGATCTCAGGACTGAATATATAGTTTTTTACTGTAAATATTCAATTCTGATCTTGGGATTTTCCCTCCATTTGTACATGTACTTGAACATGTACTTGTACTTGTACTTGTACAGGTCATATATTGGATTTAGTACTAACCCATTGACCCGGAGTTAAATGACCTTAGCTGTTGATAGGCCGTTAAACCCCAACAAACAAACATATATATGTTGTTTGCAAATGTCCTAAATAACATGTGTATTATCATTTATCAGGTAACCAGCTTTGTATTGGCCGAATACGTACTGACTGATAACATCATGTCGTATTAGGCATTCACCTGATAATAATATCTTGTATACAACTAATTGAAAACTGATGTTTTATTGGACGAACAGCGTCACATGATTTTACAGATTGACGTCAGTGTAATGACACAATGCAAACAAGTCTGCGTTCCTTTCAATGAAATCCGCGCCATAATTCCACATTCTATAGCATAAAATGTTACCTGATAAATAGAATACAGAATACCATGCTAGTGTGTATTGATACCATGGTTATCAGGTTCGTCTCGGAAACAGTGAGCCTCGGAATTCCTACATGGTTCCTAGCCTTGCCTGATAAACTTGATATCAAAAGATACTCGCATCGTATTCTGTATGTCACAGATTTTTACTAGTTTGCGGTTTGATAGACAAATAAATATACAAATGTGGCCCGTACACAAAACAAGCTAGGTGTATGTGTATGATTTAATATGAGATTTATTAAACTTGTTGACTGATTTCATAAGAAACTTGGCATTTATGAAATCAGTAAACTTGTACAAAACATCAATTTGCATTCAATTTCCAAGATGTCTTGCAATGAAATATTTTCCATTCTAGACGATGGCTGATCCACCCCTAAGCAACTGGAATGGATTTTGATATGTTAATTTTGCAGCCAATCCAATCCAATCGTCACAAAATGATTTTCAGACTAGTCAATTTATGAAAAGGGGGTGTTTTTGTTCTCAAATATATGAAAATTTACTTGCAAAAAGTGCAGATCCTGACGAGACGGCTCGTCACGAGCCGGCTCATCTGGATCTACACTTTTCGCCAATACCACTATATAGGCCTGTAGTGTAGAAAGGAAAATAACAATTAAATTAGCTCAATTGCACAAAACTATCACAGTTACTAGTTATCACAAACAAACATTTTATCAAAATCCAATTTTTTCAGGCAACACATGTTTCGTTTTGGGTTCAGAATAAGATACAAATCTACAACTGAAGTATTTTTTAACAGATCTGTTACATAACTTTCTGCACATATCTGAGACCCAGTAACATTAAATATATTGTTTATGCCCCACCGGCACCACGATAGTGGAGGGAGCCTTTAATGTTACCCTTGTCCGTCCGCACCAATATATAGGGTATATGTGGCTAGCCCCCACAGGGATGGACTTAGTAAAGAATAGGGTTAGTTATATTAGCCACCTAAAAAAATGATTCATGTGTTGTTTATTAGGCTTATTCCGTAGTACTCATAGGGGCGTTATGTGGCTCGTAGACACATAAACACGTCCGTCCGTCCGTCATCAACCTTGTAAGTTGTAAAACTTTTAAACTATACTAGCTACAGACCTGAAACTTGGTATGTAGCTTCCGTAATATGATGAGTAGATGCACACAGTTTATTATGGGTTTTTATTTCACCCCCGGGTCATGGATTATCTCTCCCTTTTCGACTTAGAATTTGGCAATTTTGTCTTGTAACTCGTAAAATTTTTAAACTGTAAGACCTGAAACATGGTATCGATGATGAGTAGAGGCGCAAAGCTTATTTCGATTTTTGTTTTGACCCCCCTGGTCATGGATTATCTCCCCTTTAGCACTTGGAATTTTGCCTTCTTTATTATCAAAGCGGTATGTGGGGCATCCGTGTTCTATGAACACATTTTCACGTTTTCGACTGATTTATCACATAGGGTAAGCCTATGTATTGGGATCGCCTCCGACAGTTAGCCACGCCGCAGACCCCCCTTGATGCGATGGTCCGTAGTGATATATTGGAGTAACCATAACAACAAAATGCATTGTGTTACTCAACGTTTAACTGTCATATGCAACCGCTAATTGAAAATAATATTATGAAAAACTACTTGCACTGCACAATATCAACAACGGATGTTCTACGTACAAAATACATCGGATTATTTTGTTGCGCGTGATTTGCCCTCATTTGCGGCACAAATCGTGCGGTCATCGCTAAATTTAGTAACAGGCTATAATTTTCGGCAGAGTTAACTCCCCTCCGAATACGCTCCGAAACACGCGATGCGTTTAACACACAAACGACATCAAGTTTGACCTTCCAACAGTCTATTTTTAAACTCACCCGAGACTTGTGCGAAACAAAACTCGCACGTGTGGGTCTAACTGATGTTTAATCCTAATTCTATCGATGGATTTACAGCGGATTTTAATGACATTCCCGAATTCGGCCTGATTGACATTTGTCTATGGTGGCCAATACACGCCAACATGAGTGTCAATTCTACGTTTCAGGGAAGGGGGTCAATAAGTCAGTATTTAAAGTGATAAATTACAGTCAGGGAACACATTAATGACAGTATAACACATCCAGCGTATATTATATTGGGACGGGCTGTAACTAATGTTGCTAAAACTTGTAGCCCAACCCGTTTGCTCTTCTAAATTAACCTGTATTTATTAACTGTAAAGTTACATTGTAAATTTAGAGCAATAAAATATGTTTAAACAAAAGCGTATATTAATACCCATATTAATGCAAGTATTGAAAATACGACAAAAAAAATTCTAACGAGTTTGGGCTTCCATACATTGAATATTTTGTCAGCGGTTTCCCCAATGACGTCATTTGTACGTTTTAATATACTCGATCCGGGGCCAACTATTTCATTCACAAAGCAGAAGTAAACATGGCGATGTACCGACAAGGCATTTTCAGGCGCGACACCGCTTCCGTGGCGGAATTCTTGTAACTGTTGCTCTTCAATCAGTTTTCAATATATCTATAATGATCATAGATATCTGGAATCTGTATTTATACTTAAATTGATGATGTCTTGAATATGTATTACCGTATCTTTCTGATATTGCTATGCATAATCTGTAATGTTGTTGAATGTTTTGGTTCATAGGCCTATTGTAGCAGTACATACTGTACTTGTACCATATCAATAGTTTACCCCTTAACCATTAAAACGCTGAACAAGAATATTGCTGTCTGCTCATTTTGTATATTTTAATCTCTTTAAAAACCTGTTTTGGCTGCGCAGTAGAATCGTCTCAGTATGTTTTTGAGGAGAAAATATAAAAAATATTTAAAACTGCAGACGACAATTGTCCTTTCCAGCGCTTTAAAGGTACATGCCCACTCAGTAAGCCCAAAAATGTCATTAATAGGAGTAGTAGTAAGGGGGTCAAAATGATACCACTTACCGTGATATCATTTATAACCCTCTATAATACCCCCACCACCCCCGAAAAATAAAAAATTGGTTAGCGAGGAAAATTGTCTCCCGACAGCAAATTTATGAATTTTTGGAGAAAATAATTTTGAAAAGAGGGAGTCAAAATGATACCACCTCCAACCAAAAGTTGGTGGTGGTATTGTAGTCCCAATTATATTGATAATTGACTTTTGAAAAAATATATTGGTGTCATGAATACATCACGTTTTTTTCACGTCCAAATTGAACAGATACATTTCATAGGTTATAATAAAATATTATTAGAGAAAATGGATAATAAAATAGAATTTAAATTGAAATTTTATGATTTATTTGTTGAAAAATATTACTTTAAATTGAAAACACTATGCAAAATCGAATACATGAAATATCAGCGTAATTTATTACGCTCCGATAAAAACGTTGCATTTACAATATTATACCGGCAATTATGTCGCGGGTACAAGGATCAAATTCGCGAAATGAAGCGATTAAATAGGATCGGAGAACAACTACCGGAACATCATAAAACTAATTTTATAAAACCGTTTAAAATCAACGATTCGTTTACGGATATGCGTTCTACAATCATATTGTAATGGATTTGAAAATTCTAATTGAAAATTGAACAGAAAAAACAACTACCAATATTATTAGAGAAAATGGATAATACAATTCAATTGGAATTGAAAGTTTTTAATGACTGTGTTGAAGAGTTAAGTTTACGAAGCTTACGGGGGTTATGATCCTGTATATAAATTCTATCAAATGAAAACACTAGGCGATATCGAATACATGAAATACCAGCGTAATTTATTACGCTCCGATAAAAACGTTGCATTTACAATATTATACCGGCAATTATGTCAACTATACAAGAGGCAAATACAAACATTAATACGGATAATGCGTATCGGATATGAAACTAAGGTGTATTATATAAAATTGTTAAAACCCAACGATTCGTTTACGAATGTACATTTCTACGATATCGCTTATAAAGATATTGAAAAATTATTATTGAACAGAACAAAAAACTACTAATTAATTTATAGCCGAGTGTATTTTCCTTATCGAAGGTATGACGGGCTATCTGGAATTATTTTTCATCAACCTCGAGCGGTCTTATAGGAACGCCGTTGTCATACTTTGAGTGTATTTTTCCTTATCGATGGTATGTAAACTGGCAATCTGAATTTATTTTTGTATCAACCTCAAGCCGTCGGATAGGAACGCCGTTGTCATGCAGTTGTTTACCATAGCGACCACATTTGTAGGGATAGAAATAAAAAATGTTTTAGTTCCCGTCGAGATTCGAACTCACGACCCACGTCTCTATAGAGTGTCGCCTTAATCACACGACCACGAAGACTGTTATGATAAACACAACCTAGTGTTGTACAATTATCGATTTACACAGGCGGTGTGTACACAGGTCATTTATAAACACTTGGAGAGGTTAACGAATTTACGGGATGGTTCATTATTTCATTAATTTTATAATTAATTTTAAGAAAATTATAAAATTATTAATAATTTAAAGCTGAACATCCCCTATAATTACATAGAAAACATAATAATTAATTAATATAAGAAAACAAATAAAACACAACTATTTTCACCAACAAAGTCAGGGGCTGGCGCTGGTTCGAGCCTCAGTGGGACCTAAAACATTTTTTCTTTTTTTTAAATTGTTAATAATTTTCCTAAAATTAATTAATAAATTGTTTACTGCACCAATATAATTAATTTTATAATTAATTTAAAGAAAATTATAAAATTAATTATTTAATAAAAATATTAATTTCCTCCGACTTTATCTCCAAGTTTTACCCTAAATTTATTCCAATCAGTACACTCAAGCTTGGGCATGGTGGCGTGTGCTTTGATTCTAATATAATTTTTTAATTTTTCATATCTCCCCATTTCTTCCACTACGGATTCAAACTCTAAATTTGATATTTTCTTATCGGCCAACGCTTTGGACACTATGACGTCGATGCTATTTTTCTTAGACCTGGCGAGAACGGATATTCTATCATGTTTTCTACATTTTTTCTCGAGTTTTCCACCCGACGCCCTATTACCATACAAAGTATTCCAGATAAAACGGTAATTCCACTCAAAACCCCTGCAAGTGGAACCGTTACAATTGTAGATAGTGTTGCAGCAGTCCCCGCACCACTCATTACAGATAAACTTGCCAGAACCGTACTAGATGCTTCAGCTATATTCGCCGCGCGCTTATATTTTTTAGCGTGTCTTTTTCTATTTCTATATTCTCTAACTAAAATATCCTGCATAGCGACGATATTATTTAACCTAAAATCTGAACTTCTTTCGATTATTGGACACAGTGTTGATGGAGTGGTATTGACAATTGGAAGCGGTGATTTGTTCATGATTTTCAATATATTAGTATTTACAAATTAAGTTCAATTAACAATGAGAAAACAGTGGAAGAACTCTCTGGGTCAGCGATTTTTGTAACAAAGTTAATAACAATACCTTCGGAAAGTCTAATTAGATCATAACCGGCGAACGAAACCACCAACGAACTATCTCCAGCGATTTTAGTGACTCCAACCCCCCGTTCTTCCCCATATACTACAATATTTATCGTGACCGCGCCCACAGGTTTACCACTAGCATTAACCGAGCAGACCGCCATTCGGAGAACTGTACCTGTAGCTGTCATGGTGTATCCCCCACATTTATTACTCACGTTGGCACGGAAAGAATATTCATAGAGCCCCTCAACCAATGGGCCCCGCTTCTCAGCCCAAACTGTTATGACACGTTTTTGCGTTTCCATTGTTTGCAACAATCCGGCAACCGCCCCAATAGAGGTATGGGCCTCAGTACGAATCTTATAAGAGGCCTCCTCAAGAGCTTTGGTCGCGGCTCTACGATCATGTTTCAGTTTATCGGAAACTTCGGTTATTTTCCCGTCTAGTTCGGTAAGTGCAGCTTCTCTGCTGAGAGAGTCCTCTAAGCGCAACGCATCATAAGCCTCCGTAATGGTCGCCTGGTGGCCTTCTAGGGCTTTTTCAACACCCAACCGGGCCTCTTTTTGAAATTCTGTTATTTTTCCATCTAGTTCGGTAAGTGCCGCTTCTCTGCTGAGAGAGTCCTCTAAGCGCAACGCATCATAGGCCTCCGTAATGGTCGCCTGGTGACCTTCTAGGGCTTTTTCAACACCCAACCGGGCCTCTTTTTGAAGTTCAGTTATTTTTCCGTCTAGTTCAGCAACCGCCGCTTCTGTGATGAGAGAGGAGTCCTCTGAGCGCAACACCCCATAAACCTCCGTAAGGTCCGCCTGGTGGTCTTCTCGGACTTTATCGATACCCGTTCGGACCCCCTCAACCCCCAACCGGGCCTCCTTTCGTAATTCGGTTATTTTTTCGTCTAGTTCAGTAAGTGCCGCTTCTCTGTTGAGAGAGTCCTCTGAGCGCAACATCCCATAAGCCTCCGCAATGGCCTCCTTGTGGTCTTCTCGAACCCCCTCAACCCCCGACCTGGTCTCTTTCAAAAATTCGGCTATTTTTCCGTCTAGTTCAGTAAGTGTCGCTTCTCTGCTGAGAGAGTCCTCTAAGCGCAACGCATCATAAGCCTCCGCAAGGTCCACCTGGTGGTCTTCGAGGACTTTATCAATACCCGACCGGGTCTCTTTTCGAAATTTGGTTATTTTCCCGTCTATTTCAGTAAGTGCCGCTTCTCTGATGAGAGAGTCCTCTAAGCGCAACGCATCATAACCCTCCGTAAGGGCCGCCTGGTGGTCTTCTCGGACTTTATCAATATCCGACCTGGCCTCTTTTCGAAATTTGGTTATTTGTTTTCCTAGTTTGGTAAGTGTCGCTTCGGTGATGAGAGAGTCCTTTAAGCGCAACGCATCATAAGCCTCCGTAAGGTCCGCCTGGTGGTCTTCTCGGACTTTATCAACACCCGTTCGGACTCCCTCAATCCCCAACCGGGCCTCTTTTCGAAATTCGATTATTTTTTCTTTTTTACCTAGTTTGTTTAGTTCCGTATGCGTTTCTTCACGACTTTGTGTATTCACAGCCAGGGCATATTCTCTAAGTTGTGATAGAAGACTCCTGTGAATATCGTCCGTGGCCGCCGATATAGTTCTATTGATCAAGGTTTTTGTTTTTTGGGTAGTTAAAAAGTCGCCCTCTGTCGGGATGAATCCCCCTTCTGTCGGTTCCAAATTCTTTGAATTTGTCACCCAATCGGAAGAACTACCTGGTCCGTATATACTCATTTCAATAATGTTGATAATATATATATATATATAAATTACGAACATACGTTTAATTCTAAATAATTTTCTTAAAATTAATTAATTTGAAATTTCTAGGACGACCGAAATCGGGTAATCGTTCTTCAACTCTCGCCCTTTATCATCAAGAATAGAAATCTTCAACTCGTGGATGTGTCCCGATTCCAAAACTTTCATCTCGGGGTGTGGGAAGTCTAAGGTCAGGGTCTCACCAAAGAAACAGTCGCTGGCGAGCACGGTTTTCAGTAATGTGCTGGGAGTGCCGTCTACCGTGTTGTACGATATGTTCACCCGATCCAGGTGCACCCCGAGAGTTTTCGTGACGGCGAAGTTTACTGGGGTCGTGCCGACGTGCTCGCCCGGATCAAACACTCCAGTATCGTTGACAGGGCGGGATGATATTTTAAAGCCTAACAGTGAGCCCAACCACGGTGAGATCCTTATAGTCTTCTTAACGGACACTGTCGCAAGCCCCGTGGCTTTCGAGACTGTGAGAGTGGCCATATCAGCAAGATTCGACGCGACGAAAGCTTGGAGTGCCCCGAAACTCCAAAGGCCATGAGGTACAAAGAAAGTTCCTACGTCGATATCTCCACTATGGTCAATGAAAAACTCTAACGTTTCGATGTTTCGCCACCCGACCGTGAACGTGATTGATCTAAGGCCTACCCGGCGTTGTCCGCAGCAGTTGTCTATTAATTTTTGAAGTTCACAACTCCCCTTTTGAACATTAGTGATAGTAGCAAACATAATAATATCTTTCAATGGATACCAAAGCATTTAGCTTTAATTCTAATGCAAAGTACGCGGTCGGAGGTAAATACACGCAAAAAGACGTTGTTAACCGCCTTGTACACCCAACCGTAACGGTTAGACCGGACAGTGGCTTTGCCACCAATTTCTTTGAACAATATAGGCTGCCCAAGATTACTACGATGGAGGCGGTAAACTGGTGGAAAGCAACACCGATGCAGTTTTGGCAGAACCAAATAAATTTCGCTGTATGGTGCGCAACAGCCGTGTGTGGAGTTTCACATAAAGACCATCTAACATCCAAGAATGTCATACTCCGAAGTGTCTACAACTTTCACGTGTATTATACTATTAGGAGGATTCTCAAAGAACTAGGTATTTCACTACCTCAAGACGACGCCTGGGATCCCATTTCCAACGCATACGACCGTATGGCGTTTGAAAAACTGTGTAACGAATTTAACGTTTCAAAAGACGCGGACTGGAGACAGAAAGCACCGGGGACGTTCTCATTCGGGGCCAGTCCGGGAATTGGACGCAGACTGATTTCAGACACGATCACTCCGGCGACCACATCGTCAGTCGGAACGCCGGGAATGTTGACCCCACGACGATGACTTTCGGGCCGGAAGTGTCTGGAGGTCGGCACTGTGGCGTGTTTTCTTGTAAAATGTTACCTCCGAAACGGGCTCACGTCGATTACATACAGCAGGCTGCTGAGGTTCAGGACGCGTGGGGTACATTTATGTTAGATACGGGTCTAGGGTTCACGCAGGCCGGGGTTACTCGCGTCAACGACTCCATTCGCACGTACGTCTGGGCCATCCTCAGCGCACAGAAGCAAACTCGCAGTTCTATAATGGGCACGGGAACAGCGTTTGATGCACAAAAACAATTCTTCGCACTTGTAGAGGACGCCATCTCAGCTAGGGTGGACCTGGAGAAGGCGATCCAGAATTATCAAGACGTTTTGCAGAATGCCAGCCCTCCAGTAGACTATGTATTTGGAATAGGTCTTTATATGGCGCCGAGCAATATGATACTACGAGACGACCCGGTTGACGGTTACAATAATCAGATCGTAATCGCCACCGCCAATCAAAAATCATCGGCCACAACGGTAACGTGAACACGGAATATCATCAAGCTCCCCACCCAAGATGCCCGGGTTCAACAGTGTTGAGGTTGTAAGTGGAACCGATTTCATAAAACCCCCAAAACACAAAATAGATACACCTCCCTCAACACAATCGAACCCGGTACCCCCAATTCACAAATTGGATGCACCATCGAGTTCCCCCAATCCAATCATCAACAATGTTGAAACAGGAGCGGAAACACCAATCGAGATTGGAAGCACAACACACGAGGAGGAGAAATTAGGGCTCGTCGTCGCCCTCGTGACGATCGGATTATTTACGCTTTGGTTTTAGGAACTCTCTGGCGAAGAATAGTAGGAGACCGGCGATTGCCACTATTAGAGCCACTATTATTTTTGGCTAGCCATCCGGCCGTTTTTGATAATGTAGATAGCAAGTAAGAAACGATACTTCCGATCAGTCCAGGTAGTGCGGCAGCCGCCTTTTCGGCTAATTTAGCCAGGAGACTGGCGAGGGCTTTTAGTTGTTTTTTTACCCACTCCTTGGCTCCGCCGGATGGCGCGGGTGGTGGTGTGGGTGCTGGCGCGTGTGGTGGCGCCGCACCACCATTGAAAGCTAGAACTATGGTAGATATAGTCATGCCGATAGCAACGAGGATGCTTGCTATCGTGACACCCTGCTCTCCGAACAGAATGCGAAAACGCTCACCGAGTGTCGTCTCCTCGTGCAGGACCCTCGAGATTGTTTCGCGGATCCGACTTATTTGGGTGCGGAGAGCCTCACGGTTAGTCGATGCAGCCTGCAAGCGAGCTTCTCTTTCATCCCGCAACGACTGCAGACGTTCGGTGATCCGCTCGGTAGATTCTCTATCGCCACCGGCTTCCTCCAGTTTTCTTTCTACTAGCGCGATATGTTCATCCAGCGACGAGAGTTTGGCGAGGTTAAGGACCAGTTCGCCCCGGACCGTTTGCACAACCTTATCGAGTCCACGGAGTTCGCGAAGAGGTAACGGTGGGTCATCGTTGAGTATTTCGTTTTCGCTGAACGTGGTCTCCATCGTGTTAATAGCGTCGGTGGCTACTCGAGGGAGTTCGCTGAGCTCAACAGTTTCTATATCGGAGGCCGTCTTCGCCATCGTTTCGTCGGTAGACTGTAGGGCCTCTACAGCGCGGGTCGGCATAATTTGTTTACCCTTCTTCCAATCTACGAATCCTAATTCGCTCCTTATGATTACACCACCGCCCCGGTTTCCTTCAATTGTGCTCAGTGCTAGGTGTTTACCGGTCCTCGTGTTGACTAATGGGAGATTTGATGCTGCTTTTAGTCGCAATCTACCGTTCAAATCAAATTCGCACTTGGAGTAGTCGCGACCGACAGACGGGACCAGACCGATTTCTGCAAAACGGTTGTAGTAGTCGTCTACAGCTCCCTCGAGTAATTCCCGACTTTGACTAATGGTGTTGGTAGCGCCACCTAATTCCCCCGATTGCGATTGGATTGGAACTGGAGGCTGTATCAAGGGTGTTTCGTCATTATAATCATCATCATCACCATCGAGGTAATCGTCTCTGCCGATTTCATACATGTCATTATAGTAATCAGCCATATCGTAATCAGCCATATTTATAATTTTCTTAAATTAATTATGTATTAAAGACAAAACCATACGGGTTTAATATAGATTCACTAAATTATGTCTTCGAGTCAATACGGTCGCAAACTCAATCCATACCGCAGACTGCGGGAGCCCCTCGGGGCAAAAGGCGTGCGACAGAGTGTCGTTATTACGAACAACCCATCGACGATCGACCAGAACCAGCAGCTATTGGTCCGCTTCCCCAGCCTCGGAGCTAACGACGTCATTGTGCCGGGGACTGTTCGCCTCGCTTTCACTATTTTGCTGACGTCGACAGACGAGGACCGAACCGTCGTTCAGAACCTGGGTCGCGCCATAGTCAAGAAGACCATGATAAAGATTTCTGGTAATGAGGTGATGTCGATCGATGACAGCGACGTCTACCATTGTTATCAGGACCTATGGAAGACGGCGCAAGAGCGCGAAAACGCTGTCTATCAGGGTATTGACACCAGCAAAAATAAGAACGTAACCAAACTTAGAATCGGGGCTGGTAACAAGGCAGATAACAACGCGAGCGACAACGCGGTCGCGGGCGCTTAAGGCAACCGCTTCTACATCCCGCTCGACTTTGAGTTGCTGGAGAGTCACATGCCCTATTATCAGAGTGCTTTGGCTGACCGCCTCGAATACGAACTAACGTTCAACGACTAAGGCCGAGTTCTCATAGCCACCGACATGTTATCGACGTATACGATCGATAATGTTTCGCTGGAGTACGACATGGTCACGATACCCGAACTCGCGCGATTGATCAGAACCCAGTACGCCGGGCACGTTGCCATACTTTACGACCGAGTTCTTCGCCATCGCAAGATGACGAAAGACAAAGGCGACACATTGTGGAATATTAATGTCAACGTACCCTCCCGCTCGATGAAAGGTTGAAAGGTATACTGATGTTGTTCGAGGAGGCTCGGTTAGCGCTCGGGGTTAGAAAAACCGACAAATTCTATAACCCCAAAATCACGAAGGTAGAGGTGACGATCGAGGGAGTACCCAATCAACTCTACAGCGCGGGTCTTCGCGCGCACCAGCAGTGGGATGAAGTAAGAAAGCAGTTTGCTGCCGTGTCTAAGCGCTCTCCGGAGGTTGCAGCAGTTGCCAAAGACCTGCATCTCTCGGCCGTCTCCCTCGCGGAGTTCCTGAATACCAAATACGCGTTATGGCTAGACAAGCGAGCCAGCGACGACGACCAAATACACGGCAGCGGACGCCAAGTTGAGAACGCTAGTGAGGGTATGACGATCCAGATAACCAAAGAGGCGGATGGAAATGGGCCATTGAACGTGTACTTATATATAATTACAGACGCACAACTCAACATCGAAGATGGTCGATACGTCTCAGCACTTACTGATTTAATAAAAAAATCATCTGACGATTTATTAATTAATAATTTTGAAAAAAATAAGAAAATTAGTAATCAATACCAATTCACGATTGGAGATGCCCACTCTGCCATAATATGTGGGCAGACAGGATGTGGAAAAACGATTTTCATCCTAGACTTGCTCGAGGGCTCCTACCGCGATGCCTTTCGTCACATTGTGATCCTGTGTCCCACTGTGCGGCACAACGATACTTATTATCGGCGCCCGTGGATATGGACCGACCCTGAGGTATACGTTATTGACCCCGGTGATAGGCTTCACGATTGGCTGCGTGGTTTATACCAAAGATGCCAGGGTGAGCCCACCCTATATGTGTTTGACGATTGCTCGGCCAAGGCGGCGATGACCAAAAAGAAGGACATGCTCTCCGAGCTCGCATTTTCTGGCCGCCATGCTAGGCAAAGCGTATGGATATCCACTCAAAAGTACAACGCCGTCCTCAAGGATCTGCGCGAGCAAACGAAATGGGTCGCCCTCTTTCACTGCAAGGACCGAGACTCATTCGATGACTGTCTTCGAGAGAATGACGTTATCCCAACGCGCGAGGAGCGCCTGGAGGTTCGACAGATGCTTTCGGAAACTAAGCACGCCAAGCTTCTGCTAAAGACTGATCAACCAACTGCTTACGAAGTTATCAATTAATTAATTTTATAATTAATTAGCAATTACTTAACGCTCGTTTAGTAACTTCCGAGTAAATGCTTAACAATGCTTAGCAATTGCTGAACAATGCTGAACAAATGCTGAACAATGCTGAACAAATGCTTAACAAATGTTGAACAAATGCTGAACAATGGTTAACAATGTTAACAATTTTGTGCTCCGCTGCGAGCTTTGTTGCGAGCATAATGGTGATCATAAGTATCGGGTGGTGCGCTTGGCAATATGTTAAAGTGATGAGACTTATTAGAATAGTTAAATTAATTTTAAGAAAATTAGCAATAATGAACTGCGACGAACTTCTCGATCAGCTAATGGAAGAAACCTCAAATCCGACTGCCAACACCCTGAAAGATAATCTAAATCTAAATCTAAACTCTGGAGTAAATAGAAATATTGTTGCGTTTGCACGTTTTCCGACCATTACTTTCTTTGTTGTTGATGCCAGTTCGCCTACTATGTATTTCTTTATTAAGTTTATATCGTACTTACTGCTGTTAAAACCTATAACCGGTACTTGCTCTATCCACTGTTCGATCTTGGCGATTTGGATTTTACGTAAATGTTCTGTATTAAACCCATATCTTGACCACACTTCTTCTCTTTTAGCTTTTCCCCTGACTTTCAAATCTTCTACGAATTTTTCTATAAGTTTTGCGGGATCTTTATCACAAATATGAGTTACTGTTCCTGAGAAATTATCTCCCATACTAACGCTTACCGGAACGTGCTCGGCTTCGTACTCTAGATTATTACCGAGAGTTTCAAATTCTGGGTTGAGATATGCCTCAAAATCGTATACTATCTGATATGGATAAAGAGTAGTGTCGCAACCGATCTTTATGTCTTTACCCGTTCTTTGAAATTCGCATTCCCACATAACTACTAGGTTGAATTCTTTGCTTCTTCTAATAAATGTATCTCTTCTCATAGTGGATGCGCGTTCTTCTTTTCTATACTTTGCATGAATCTCACACCCGTGCCAGTAACAGCCGTGATATTGATATACTGTATTGGTTTCCGTACAGTATCCATCTACTGGAGCTCCTAAAACCCATCTTTCACCCCCGTGTCCACACTGTTCGTGGTGAATGTGAATTCCCTCGCGCTTTTCCACAGAGTACATCCAATCGATCGCCCCATAACTGTTAGAACTTTTTGGGTAGAACGCTTTCTCGAACGACGAACGCGGGCGCTCTAAATAATTACCATCACATATTACTTTTGTCTCACCTTTCATACGTGTTGGTCCGTGTCTCTTCATATTACTCGCTTTCGTGAATTTCTGCTTGCAATTATCGCAGGCGTAAATTTCAGATAGGTTTTTAAGGTTTTTTATCAGAAATGCGTGATTATTAAACAGTCCTATTGTCATTGATTTATTACCTATTGCCTTATAGTGTGCTGGTACCTTTTTTAACCACCATACGTTACATTCGGTGGGTTGATATACTTCTATACCGATTTGAAAAAACTCTTCAACCTTTTTCAGATCTGAAAAAGGAATTGGTGAAACCACATTACTACCAAAATATTGCTTACTAAGTTCTTTCGCCTTTTCTGTACATCTGTCGGGTCTTTTATCTGTCATGGTTGTCTGTTCAGGTGTCTAGCTATGCAAGCTAGACACCTGAACAGACAAAGGTCGTCATTATACTTATCTAAAGAATACATACCTTTTTTATTGTTCAACCATTCTGGAAGTTCTCCTCCTGCTGCTTCTTTGGATTGTAGTCCCAAATCTATTCCCCTACTGCCCTGTATTAGCTTTACGAAAACCTCTACCCATCTTACAAACTTCCACTTTGTATTTGGTCTGTCTATTTTATCGGACATTATTCGTGTTTGCTCCTTATCTGACAGCCATTTGTTAACGGTTTGCATTGATGATAGTGGTTCGCTACCGAGATTTTTGTGCATTATTATAGTTACAGGTTTTCCATTTTTAGTTTCCTCCATATGTTATAGCTTGTAAGAATATGAATATCTCAAATAAAAATTGGTTGTTATATAAGGAGCGAGTTTATCGGACATGCGTTCAGACCCGTTAATGTCAATGTTTTTACGAAAGGATAATGTAACTACCCGTCTTCCATTTTCTACCTTTTCCAATGTTTCATCGTGAGCCCCCAATATTTCTTCACCTTTTTCCACTATCGCGAGAACTATAGATTTTTTCTTATTATTTGGTATTTGGTCACATGTGTGTCTAATTTGAGACAAATTATTAGTGCTTGAATGTTTTATTACACTAGCCCTTAACTCCGCAATGTTTTCTTTTTTAATTCTGTTACCAACTTCCTCCGCTTTGGATATATCATTAAATGCCCCTCTTTTATAGGCGCGGGTAAACCGCTTCATAAACACCTTATTCTTTGTGGCGTTTATCAGCTTTGTCAACCCCCTAACTCTCAACCGTTTACTATAAGTAATCCCTGGAGATTCGGCTTCTCTTCTCAAACTTTCTATTTCTGCTCTAGTTTCTGGCGTTATCATATTTTCTGTATATACTTTTGTATATATACTTTTGTATAACCTATAAAATTTATCTGTTCAATTGGACGTGAAAAATTTACATCATGTTTTTTTCACGTCCAATTGAACAGATAAATTTCATAGGTTATATATATTATATAATGGAGTGTGTGACTTGTTGTTAGACGTTTACGTGTAAAGACTATCTACGAAGGCATCTAGCGAGACGTAGAAAGTTTCCTTGTGTCCCCCCACAATTTCAATGCCCCAGATGCCCTTGCAAATTCGTTAGTGCCCAAACTCTTTATAGACATAAGCAACTACGCTGTCAGGTGGCTAAAGGTGAACGTGGTAGACTAGAGCTGGTAGAATTAGTTGCTGATCTGCGAAATAAATTAGCTATATCGGAGGAGAAAAATGAGGTGTTGGAATATAAACTATTGTACTTGTCATTAATGATTTCGACTTTTTTTCAAAAGTCAATTACCAATATAATTGGGACTACAATACCACCACCAACTTTTGGTTGGAGGTGGTATCATTTTGACTCCCTTTTTTCAAAATTATTTTCTCCAAAAATTCATAAATTTGCTGTCGGGAGACAATTTTCCTCGTTAACCAATTTTTGATTTTTCGGGGGTGGTGGGGGTATTATAGAGGGTTATAAATAATATCACGGTAAGTGGTATCATTTTGACTCCCTTACTACTACTATAGGAATTAAATAAGTGTATAACTGTGCCACTATTCCACCAGTTATAAACGTTACAAGTGCCCGCTATACAGATATAATCATATAGTAATATTTATTTTACTGATAGTGACGCGCGGTGGTATCAGGCTATTTTCATATGCAAATGAGGCATGATTTTTTTATTATTTATACTAAAGAAATGCGTCACCTGAAAAAATAATATTTTCGACAGATTTTAAAGTATGATCATTGCACATCATAACATAAATAAGGAGATTAAATGGTAGTGTCCGTTAACATTTTAAGCAAACACGGTTATCTCCCCTGATATATGTGTGTAAATTTACGTTTGATATAAAATTTATAATAATGCCAATCAGTACGTGGGATAATGGTGCATGAATGTTTATCTTGCCAGGAAATGTCTCAGATGATGTCTCTGATGTAAAGAACATTTTGTACCTACTGAGTGGGCATGTACCTTTAAGGGTTAATGAAACTGCAACACCAACAATCAATCAATCAATCAATCTAGTTTAATCTTGTAGTACCATATGTTCAGTACATTGAGTACTTTGATTATATTTAACATAGTACATATATTTAAAATAAAACTTAGAATTTACCGTGTGTGGTTTATATAAATCAGGAGTACAGTGTATGTGAATTATGTAGGTGAACATAATTATGGTTAACATACATACCATGTGACCCAAGTCAATTACACATATTGTGAAATACACATATTGTGAAATACACATGTATATAAATATATAAATATACCCAAACATGTTAAAGGACCGGGTATGGAAGGTGTCCGAGCCAATTCCCACCCTTAAATATGAGCCGAATGAATGTTAAAGTCCGGGTAACCCAACCCAGTTATGTGTGTGTGGGTGAATTGTCGACCTTTATATTTTGTATTTAAAGTGTTTGTTTGTGTCTGTCTCAATTACACCTATTGTGAAATATACCCAACAATGTTAAAATGCGGGCAACCCGACCCAGTCTATGTGTATGTTGGGGTATTGTCGAGCTGGATGTTTTGTATTTAAAGGTACATACCCACTCAGTAGGTACAAGGTGTTCTTTATAGGAATTAAATAAGTGTATTCAAGGGGAAGGGGCCAAGTGACTTGATGTGGTATTGACCTGGCACCAGGTCAGGTTATTCTAATTTCAGGGCAGAATATATTTTGTTCTCGATGTAAATATTCCGTTCTGATTTTGGTATCCCCCCCCCCCCCAATGCAGCAAGTTAAAACGGGATTGATCCCGTTTGCCCGGCCTTACATGGTATTAGCTGTTGATAGGCCGTTAAAGACCAATAAACAAACAAAACAAACAAATTGTGGTTTTCAACTCTAATATGTAGATTCCTTTCTTTTTCTATTTGTTATAGGCCTCTAATCAAGTTCGAAAGTAAGAACATGATATAATGGCATTTGATACTGTAGTGTAAAAAAAGCAATCAATGCTATCTATACATAGTAAATCTATATTCTGGACTGTTTTTCGCGCATCAAATTGTTGTTCTTGTCAAAATTAAAATACAGATAATTCAGGTAATTGAATAGGTGATAAATCAGTGGGCTGTGATCTGACAAAACCACGTGTATTGCATTTGCAGTTAAGTAGTGTCTTCTATTGTCGCAATTTCATGCAAATATCCATTCTGCACAAACATTATTATCGATTAACAGTAGTATAGAGTGAATTCGCACAGTGTCCAACTGAGGCTGAGGCTGAGGTTGAACTGATGACGTCATCTAAATTTGATTGGATGCGCCGCCAAAATTTAAAAATTCAAATTTCCCGCAAAAATTAAAAAAAAAAACAAGTGTTTATGATTGGATGCGCCGCCAAAATCAAAAATTAAAATTAATTACCAAGATTTTCCCGCCAACGGCGTTCCCGTCTCATAACGGTACGGTCTTATCATGTACGAAGAAACGGTGATGTCGTGTATATTGTTAGAACGCGTTGAGACTCGTTCAAAGAAGCGTACATCACCAAAAGGACTTTAGAAGACGAGACAACATCCGCAAATCTATTATTCTTACCCTCTAATGGGGTTTTAACTCGAGTGCCGGTGTTCTAACGCGAGGCAGGCCATTTAGCTAGGGCAGACAGAGGCTGGGTTGGACCGAGTCTAATCGCTTGTAGCTAGGCTCTACCTACCTAAAACTAAAGGGCTTGAAATAAATGTTCTGTTATGTCCCTCTTCTATATGAATCTCTTCACTATCGGAGACTGTGATATTTCTGCCAACGTTGGACATCATTTACGGAAAATATTACACACTCGTATCAGTTCGCGTTAATCCGCTTTCTACACCATTTACGGAAAATATCACACATTTACAGGGCTCCAGATAAGGAATTAGTAATTGAGTATTGTTACTCCATCAGTTCTGAAGCAATTGGGTATTTCAACATTTTAATTGGGTAAAATTAAATCACACTACTGTTTACACATCAACAGACAGCAATTATTTAATAGCCTGTTTCGAAATGAAAACATATCTTGGCATTTCATTAGAATTGTCTCCTTGGATGTGTTTTCATGGAAAAATAAGAAAAATATGCTATATTGTCCTCTGTTTATTGTTTTCTGCAGCATGATAAAGGTACCACAATTGTTCTCATTGCTTTTTGATACTCACTACTTCTGATTTCAATTGGGTTTCTGGCAATTTTAATTGGGTATTTACGCAAATACGCAGCTTATCTGGAGCGCTGCACTTAATTTGCGCCCTAACCCGAAGATAAAGCGAGAATCAACACACCCTCGCGTTGACATCCACATATTATTACACCAGTTGGAACAACGGTGAAACTTACTGTGACACTCTGCACTGGGGTGGGTTCTTGCGGTTTTATGAAATCGGTTCCATGTGCGGTGCGCTTGATGATATCCGCGTTCACGTTCCCGTTATGGCCGATCTTTTGTTTGACGGTGGCGATTACGATCAGATTATTGTAACCGTCAACCCGGTCATCTCGTAGTATCATATTGCTCGGCGCCATATACAGACCTATTCCAAATACATAGTCTACTGGGGTGCCAGCATACTGCAAAACATCTTGATACCGCTGGATCGCTGCCGGAAGGTCCACCGGAGATGAGATGGCGTCCTCGACATTTGCCAAGAACTGTTTCTGTTTATCGAACGCCGTTCCCGTGCCCAGTATAGCACTGCGCGCTCGTGGATGTCCACCGAGGATGGCCCAGACGTATGTGCGAATGGAGTCGTTGAGGCGGGGAACCCCGGCCTGCGTGAACCCCAGACCCTTATCTAACATAAATGTACCCCAAGCGTCCTGGACCGCAGCAGCCTGCTGTATGTAATCGACGTGAGCTAGTTTCAGAGGTTTCAGAGGTAGCCAATCGCAGGATGAGAGGCCGCAGTGCCGACCGCCAGACACTTCCGGCCCGAAGGTCATCGTCGCGGGGTCAAAATTCCCGGCGGTCGTGTCAAAAATCCGTCGGTGTCCAAATTACGTGGCCCCGAATGAGAACGTCCCCGACGCCAGTGCTGCTCGGAAATGCTTTCTGGCAGGAGTCCGCGTCATTAGGGACCCCAAATTCGCTACAAAGTCTTTCAAACACCCTACGGTCGTATGCGTTGGAAATGGTATTCCAGCAGTAGTCCTGCGGTAGAGAGATTTTCTGTTCTTTGAAAATCCGCCTAATAGTGTAGTACTCGTGAAAGTTGTTAACGGCCCTCAAGAAGGGATCCTCCGCGGCCAGATAGTCCTGAGAGGAAACCCCGCATCCAGCTGTTGCGCACCATACGGCGAAGTTGAGTTGATTCTGCTAAAACTGCATCGGCGTTGCTTTCCACCTTTTCACGGCCTAGATGGTAGTAATCTTGGGCAATCTATATGTTTCAAAGATGTCGGGGAAGTTGGTTTGAAAACCAGCTGTTGAGCAGCGAACTTGGATAGTGGGGTGCACCAGCCGGGGAGTGCCTGCCTTAGCGGCGTAGACCGCGCCGACCAGGTACTTTGCATCAGAATTAAAGTCAAACACCTCGGTATGCATCTATCTTAAAAATATATTATCATGTTTGCTGTGCTCACCAATGTTCAAAGGAAGGCTTGCACACTTCAGAGGCCGATCGATAACTCTTGCTGGGAACGCGCGCCGGCCTCAGATCATTCACATTTACGGTCGGATGGCACAACGTCGAAGTACACGAAGGGTTCTGCTACGTGCAGGACGGCCGCCCAGTAGACGTAAAGCTGACCCCCGGTCTTTAGAGTTCGAGAGCCCTCCAGGATGTTGTCGCGTCGGAGCTTGATGGCCGAGTCAGCCTCGCAATCTCGAAAGCCACAGGATTTACTACCTTGACCGTCGAACCCACCAACTGGGTAACGATCACCCCGCCGTTGGCCGTGCGGCTCGGTTTTACAAAAACGTACTCCGACAATAGAGGTCTTTTTGGGCCAGGCAAGCACGTCGGCGACGCTCCGGTGGACTTAGCCTTCACGAAAACGCTCAGGGTGCACCTGGATCAGCTGAACACTTCGTACAACACGTTATACGGAGCTCCCAGCACTCTCCTTAAAGTTGTGCACTCCAGCGACTGTTTCTATGGTGAGACCCTGACCATAGACTTCCCAACCCCGATATGAATTGAAGATCTCTATTCTCGATGATAAAGCGCGAGAGTTAAAGAAATATTACCCGATTTCGATCGTTCTCGAAATAACCGATTAAACATAACATAATATATATATATATATTTATATATTAATCATGAGCATATACGGCCCAGGTAGTTCCAGCACAGAACAGGACGTTCCCGTCGCGGGCGCAGCCAGCAACGATGAAGCCACAATGAGAAGGCTGGAGAGGAACGTAGCGCAGGCTCGCAGAGACGCGACTACGGCGGTTGTCCACGTGCAGCGATCGCAAGCGCCAAAGCCCGTCATAACAGTTTGGGCCGAGGAGCGGGGTGAACTGAGTGAGGGGGGCCACGAATATTCATTCGGTGCCAACGCTAGCAACAGATATGCGGGATACGCCATGTCGGTCTGCTCGGTCACCTTTAGGGGACACGCTACTGCCGAAGTCCGAGTGAATCTCGTCCTGAACGGGGTAGAGCAGAAGCTTAGCGTCACCAAGCACGCGGGGCAGAGGTCCGGGTTTACGATATTCGATTATGACACTGAAATTACAGTTTCCGCCGGTAGTGTTATTAACTTTTTAACAAAAGTTGCTGACCAAGCGAGTTCCTCCACTGTAGTGACACTGTTAATCGAACGTGATTTATGATGAATGCCGAGAAACTGTATCCACACTTGCCTTCCGGGACGGCTGACCCGGCATCTCTTAGGATGACCAGAATTGTCGAGATACAACAGATTATCCAGCATGAGGGAGAGATGCGGACGGGTCATCCAAAAATAATATATGCTGGCAGTCAATGTTGTCGAGGGGGTGAACACCACGGTAGCCTCAACTTCCGTTGTGAGCGGGATGGGGAGTGTGTCTTTATTGTCAACTGTCGTCGCCACGCCGATCGCGGTGGCCTTGAGTGCGGTCGCGGCAGGGGCAGGCCTGCTTTGCATGGCGAGCAGACTCATGGCCCGCAAGCTCGAGGCCAAGAGTCGAACGCAAGACCGAATAGCGGTTCTCGCGAGGTCTAAGAAAAACCGTATCGATGTTATCGTGTCGAAAGCGATAGCCGACAGCGATGTTTCAGATATCGAGTTCAAACTGGTTTTAAAAGAGATGACCAGGTACCAGGAGTTAAAGGGCGCGATCCGGTCCAAGGCCCAACTACAAATTCACGCGGACGAAGACGTAAACAAACTCGTCATGGAGGGGAGGTCCGCTGAGAGAAAATCTCCTCGTCCTTCTCGGGACATGATATGTTTATTCGCGTGTCTGCAGCGGCAGGTGATTCCACCATCATACAGTCCATCAGTTCCGTCGGCCCCGCCACATGGAACATAAACTTGCAGTTTACAAGTACACCACCATGGTTACGTCACCCACCGACCACCATACATATCGCTTAAAGATGTGTAATACACCAGCGGGTTATCGTCATATATATAGCGCGTCTCGATACTTTGTCGCATGTGGTTTAAAATTAAATCAATATCGTATACACCAAACAAGTACACCCCCGTGGTTACGTCACCCACCATACATATCGCTAAAGATTTGAAATACACCAGCGAGTTATCATCATATATATAGCGTATCTCGATACTTTGTATACACGAAGCCTTGAAATACACTCGGCTATAAATACACACATGTTCATAACCCGTGTAATTGGAACATTGTCGTCTGCTGATAAAAACAAATATAAAAGGTGTCCCATTTAGATATGACCAGCTTATTTTTGTTTTGGGTGCCCCCGATATCGGCAAGCAGTGGTCTGATAAGGTAAATAACAGCATGACAGCGGTGGTTGGATAGGAATTCCCTTCCTCGACGCACACATGTCGCTTGCTAATTATAGCATAGCAACAATAAAACATAGAGCCAGTGGTACCCCTACGAGAGAGCCCAAAGGACGACCCACGCCCCTCGCCGGCCAAGGGGTTGCCCCGTCGCTCAGCCCCCTTTTCCCAAGAAACATATTTGTAAACAGCCGAGTATTTCGCTAATCGATATTGCACAACACTAGGTAGTGTTTATATATATCTTCAGGTTTATGTTTCACAACTGCTTTGGTGGTTGTGTGTGCTAAGGCGCTGCGCTACGGAGACGCGCCGCGGCTGGACCAACATCTTTTTTAACTTCTAGCCTTACAAAAACAAGATCGCCGTACGGTTGCTAAGGTAAACAACAGCATGACAACAGCGTTCCTATCCGACCGCCGTTAAACTGTGCCAGAAATCAGCCGAATGTCGATATAACGAGCGGTGGTATGGTGACAATGTCCGACAAATAAACTCAGCAAAATAGTCTTACGTGACGCGTGTGAATATTATCAAAACTACACATCAGATCGGTTCTATCTTTCTAACTGACTTTCTGATTTGAATTATTACTAAACGATAATACTTGCGAACACGTAATTCCTTGCTAACCAGTCGATGCGTAGCGCGAGTGCCACCGCATGGTGGACATAGCAGTGGCTCGGATCTGGTCCCTACCCCGCAATGCCGAAATGGGCGAGGCGAAACGGACCCTCTTCGCATTCATGACCGGTGATGCTTGCAATACTCGTAAATACCGGTACGATGACATCTCTCGTGACTACCTGTCTTCAACCACGCACAATTATTCTTCGCTCGAACCATTGTGTGATTATATATACTGAGTATAACCTATGGATGACTTATCTCAAACACGACGTCAGAGGTTGTTACTTTACATGTATGGAATATTGCTGTATATACTGAGTATAACATAGGGATCGCTTATCTCTAACATGTTGTCAGAGGTGGTGACATCACCATCTCGTATCATTGATAAGTTATCATCCAGTGGAGGAAGTATATGGGCTCGTGGTTGCTGAAAAATAATTTCCGCTCTTCTCATCCATACCATGCGAACAGTGGAGGAAAACCCAAGTAGTATATGGGAGACCAAAATGATACTAGTTCCCTCTGGGACGCACTGCGCGTAGCGTGTGTCTTCCAGAGGGAACTCGTATAATTTTGACTCCAATATACTACCACACGTGTCTCCAGCCACAGCGACATATAAGATAGGACTTGGGAAGTACTGCTGTTGAAGACTACTGTCTGTTTTACGAAAGCTGCCCAATTTGGGCAGGTTTCGTGAAACAGACAGTAGTATTTCTCACCCACCAGGTGCCTGGAGACAAGAACATCCATATAATCACGCCCATGTGAGATTTCCTTGTCTCACCCCACACGCGCTTGTCTCACATCTAGCAACGATACAGTTTATATAGGGCAACATAGCGGCTAATGAATCTTACAATTACCCCCATAAAAGAATGAATATGGTTGATGTCTTTTGTTTTCAATTGTTGTTGACGTATTTATTATCACCCATCTAGCGTCGGGACGTCGTTTTTAGTTTCATGACGTCAGCAATGTACGACGTACATTTTGACGTCCTCAGGGCTGAATGGTGATGACATTGAATATTAATTTGATATTAATTTGTAAACGATCCACTGAACTGGCATTAGCGTCCAATTCGAGCTATTTGTTAACATTGCGAACACGTCGGATGTAACAAAAGTCGCATAAATTCAGCGAGTAAAAAAGTATGGGTGAGGCAAATATGTTCTATATAGGGGCGAGAAAAGGTATACATCATATTCACTGGTGTTGGACAATGATAGTCCACCCTCGTGATCAGAATATTCTGACTCTCAGTGCAATATACTTGTCCCACACCAGTGCCTATGATGGATACTATTAATCACATAAGTCAATGTGACCCTACATGCACCCATTCACCACAGCTCCCTGCCCACCGTCGTCCCCGTCTAAAACACCACCATACAAGAATACGTACACATTCCCTTTTTCTCGTCCAAGTTCCGACAACACATTATTATTATGTTTTTCGCGCAGATCGATCAACCCTTTAACAACATTGTATAAAATGAAATATAACACTGTATCCTGATAACCGATCTGTATGTAGGTTTGATATGTGTACATGTGCATGTAACAGAGCCAATTTAAAAGAAAACATTATTTGCGCCTTCCATAAAATCAAAATGCTTACTGCTTTTATGTCCGAATCCATTACATTGCCCCACATGACGTTGCGGGACATAGACTGGTTAAAGTTTGTTTCATGTCATTGACAGGCAAAGGTCGATGAATTGCGACAAACTGACGTAAAACAAAATGGTTCTTAATTTTAATGCCATATGTTGTTATTTAATTTTTGAAAATATCATAAAATAGAATAAAACCACGGGCTGTTGTGTTTACTGTGGTAAGTACAGTTGGTCTGTTTAAAGTTTGCGAGGATCCTTCGGTCTCCACGCACTTTAAACAGACCAAAATGTATTCAGACCACAGTTAACGCAATAGCCCAATATTAAGTATTCATGCAAAAGGTCTGGCTGTAATATCCACACGCATTATATTTACATTTATGTTCACAAAGTACAAATAACACCCGTTAAGTATCTCCACCTAGTACATTATACCAATAGGCTTATTCAATTTCAGCTGTACACTTTCATAAACAAGTTTCATGACCTACGATTACACCGATATAATGACGATTACATTTTAAACATGGAACATGTACAACGCACATGGATAGTGTCACATATACATAGTTTTAATAAAATCAATGACACCATTTGACAGAACACTCACCTTAAAGGTACATGCCCACTCAGTAGGCGCACACTGTTCTTTATATCAGAGACACCACCTGAGACATGTATTGACAAATAAACATTAATTTACCATTACCCCAGGTATTGATGGACAGTATTATACAATTTATATCAGACGTAAATTTCAACATCGTTATCAGGGGCGATAAACTCGTTTCCTTAAAATGTTAACGGACGTTACTATGTATTCTCTGTATTTATTGTTGATGTGCAATGATCATACTGTCTAAAATATTATTATTTCAGGTGACGCATTTATTTGTATAAATAATTACAACATGTCATGCCTCATTTGCATTTGAAAATAGCCTGATACCACCCCGAGCTACTATCAGTAAAATAAATATTACTAAATGGTTGTATCTGTATAGCGGGCACTCGTAACTTTTAGAACTTGTGGAATAGTGACACAATTATACAATTAATATGTAATTGTATCCCCCGGACTCCGTCGGGGGATACTATGGATTTGACAGCGCGACGGGTCCGCGTCCGCGTCCGCGTCCGCGTCCGCGTCCGCGTCCGCATCCGCGTCCGCGTCCGCCGCAGACACTTCTGGTCCGGAGCATAACTCGAACATCCTTTGGAATATTTTCATGAAACTTCACACATGCATAGACCACGACCCGAAGGTGTGTCGCGCACAAGAATGACAACTCTTGCAGAGCTAATTTTTTAGTTATCTCCATTTTTTGTTTCTCGCACGGATTTCGTGTCCGGAGCATAACTCCACCACCCTTTGGAATATTTTCATGAAACTTCACACATGCATAGACCACGACCCGTAGGTGTGTCGCGCACAATAATGACAACTCTTGCATAACTATTTTTTTAGTTATCTCCCTTTTTTGTTTCGTGCACTGATTGACCATAACTCGATCAGCCTTTGGAATATTTTTATGAAACTTCACACATTCAATTAGACCACGAACCGAAGGTGTGTCGTGCACAAGAATGACAACACTTGCATAGCTAATTTTTTAGTTATCTCCCTTTTTTGTTTTCGCCCACTGATTTCCTGTCCGGAGCATAACTCGACCACCCTTTGGAATATTTTCATGAAACTTCACACATGCATAGACCACGACCCGGAGGTGTGTCGCGCACAAGAATGACAACTCTTGCGTAGCTACTTTTTGAGTTATCTCCCTTTTTTGTTTTGCGCACTCTACAAACTGGACAATAATGCATGAAGACCCGTTTTCTCGTCTGCTCTGTACACCTTTTCTCGTGTGCTCTGTACACCTTACCTGTAGAGAGAACAATAGAGACTGGGAGAACCATTCACCTGTCCATTATTAAAAAAACATTCTGGGCTCCAGTAGCAAGCATTATTATTTTTAAACTTTTTTTTTCCATTGTTTTTTTTTCATTTTTTTTTCAAATTATTTTTCAATTTTTTTCTAGTAGCATAAGGTCGTAAGTGCTATATACAGACTATTCACCTGTGCATGTCCTAGCATGTGCAACTGACAACTGACCACTTACAGGTAATTTATACAGGTAAATGATTATATTACATTTCCGTAAACTGTGTTGAAAATATTGTGGCATTATGTGGACCTGTGTATATATGATATGTAGATAAATATAGGACTATTAAAAAACATTCTGGGCTCCAGTAGGGAGCATTATTCTTTTATTTTTTTTAAATTTAATTTTTTTTTTCCATTTTTTTTTTTACATTCTTTTTCAATTTTTTAACTGACCACTAACTTATTACAGGTAATTTATACAGGTACATTATTACATTTCCGTAAACTGTGTTGACAATATTGTGGCAGTATGTGGACCTGTGCAGATAGATGTAGATAAATATAGGACTATTAACAAAAATTCTGGGCTCCAGTAGCGAGCATTATTATTTTGTTTGTATATTACATTTCCGTAAACTGTGTTGAAAATATTGTGGCATTATTTGGACCTGTGCAGATATATGTAGATAAATATAGGACTATTAAAAAAAATTCTGGGCTCCAGTAGCAAGCATTATTATTTTTAATTTTTAAACTTTGTTTTTCCATTTTTATTTTTTCATTTTGTTTTTCAAATTCTTTTTCAATTTTTGTCTAGTTGCATAAGGTCGTAAGTGCTATATACAGACTATTATCATATAATAAAACAATTATTGACTAGTGAGGCATAGAATATAATCTGATATTCTATTGCTCACTAGTCAATAATTGTATAATATGTTCGGGCCAGTGAAAATTGCTTTCGGGCCCAGGCTCGAGGTCAAGGCGGGACAAGGCGAGGCATCTGATTCCGCGGAATTCTTGTTTACTTATCTCCCTTTGTTGTTTCGTGCTCTGATTTTGTATCCAGAGCATAACTCGAACACCTTTTGGAATATGTTTATGCCCCACCACGATAGTGGAGGGGGCATTTAGTGTTACCCTTGTCCGTCCGTCCGTCCGCACACACGAATGGGTACTTGTTGTAAGCGTACGGGGATCTTATTGGGTAGGGTTAGGATAGTGTTGGGTACTCTTGTTTGGTATTTTTATACAGTAAAAACCCAACAAGTATTCATTTGTAGGAACGTGCGTCCCGTCCGTCCGTCCGTCCGTCCGTCCGTCACAAAACTTTAACCCTCGGGTAAATGTCTCATAATTTCTTCATCCTTCGACCGATCTGCTTCATATTTCATATACACATTGCTCTGATGGTTCACTACCGCCCTGTGCCAAATCCACGTTCGTCCTGCCCCCGCCAAGCCCAGGGTCAAGGTCACATACTTAGTGCTTCAAAAACTTTAACGCTCGGGTTAATATCTTATAATTTCTGTTTTCTTTCACGGATCAGCTTTATATTTCATGTACACATTGGTGCTTCAAAAACTTTAACGCTCGGGTAAATATCTTATAATTTCTGTTTCCTTTCACGGATCTGCTTCATATTTCATATACACATTGCTCCAATGGTCCTCTACCGCCCTGTACATACGTAGTGCTTCAAAATATTTACGCTCGGGTAAATATCTTATGCTTTCTGTTTTCTTTCATGGATCATCTTCATATTTCACATACGCATTGCTCTAGTGGTCCTCTACCGCCCTGTGCCAAATCCACGTTCGTCCTGCCCCGCCAATCCCAGGGTCAAGGTCACATACTTGGTGCTTCAAAAACTTTAATGCTCAGGTAAATATCTTATAATTTTTCTTTCCATTCACTGATCAACTTCATATTTCATATACGCGTTGCTCTAATGGTCCTCTACCGCCCTGTGCCAAATCCACGTTCGTCCCGCCCCCGCCAAGCCCAGGGTTAACATCACATACTTAGTGCTTCAAAAACATTAACGCTCAGGTAAATATCTTATGATTTCTGTTTTCTTTCACGGATCAGCTTCATATTTCATATATGCATTGCTCTAATGGTCCTCTACCGCCCTGTGCCAAATGCACGTTCGTCCTGCCCCCGCCAAGCCCAGGGTCAAGGTCACATACTTGATGCTTCAAAAACTTTAACGCTCAGGTAAAAGAAAATTTTGACTTGGAATTTGGCCTCATTTATTATCAAAGCGATATGTGGGACATCCGTGTTCTGTGAACACATTTTCTAGTTTATTAAACTTCACACATGCATAGAAGACGACACAAAGGTGTGTCACACGTAAGAATGACAACTCTTGCGTCGTTAATTTCTTCGTTATCTCCCTTTGTTGTTTCGTGCACTGATTTCGTGTCCTGAGCATAACTCGAACACCCTTTGGAATATTTTCATGAAACTTCACACATGCATAGACCACAACCCTAAATTTTTTAGTTATCTCCCTCTGTTTTTTCTGTCACTGATTTTGTCTCCGGAGCATAACTCGAACACCCTTTTTTCAAACTACTTGTGTATCTGGGGAGGGGGATACACATGCGCTTGTTGACAAGCGTCCATTTCTAGTTATTATAAGGAACATGTTGTGCCTAATGAATGCGCATGTACCTTTAATGGCTACACTGATGACGGATACATAAACTTGAGTTGAATATTTCGTTAATGGACAAAATTATATTATCATTAACTATACTCAGATGGACAGCTATGTATTTGGAGAAAAATATTGATTTTTTATTGAAATATCAAGAATTCATCTTTACAAAATAATGCAATGGAATGTAATTAATATTATTAAAAGTATATAAACATGAACTATATTAATTCCCCCATACTAATGCCCATATTATTTTCCCATACTGTTGACTTGAACATGAATTTTATGTCTTTTTAAAACTCATGAATGAAATTGGGTGTAACATGGTGGGGGGGGGACATCAGACTACAGTGTGCTTTGCTCTGTTTTCATCACATTTATATACAAAGTCTGACATCTGAAAGGTTGGTTGACCCTTTGTTAAAATGTTTGCGAATTCAGTAAATACTGTGTAAGAGTTAAAACAATGCACAGTGCTGTAGATATATACCTGTATTACCATACATACTGTATCGACTGAAGTGGCATGTAAGCAGTTGTCTGAGTGTATTTTCACTACTCTCTACTTGCCTACTATGCGAGTAAATAAGGGTTTTACCTGTGTCACATTTACTTCTAATAATATACAGTGCATCAGTCTGACATTTTACACATTGAACAAGTGTACATTGTATATTTTGTTAGTGATGGTAAACATATAAAATATCTAGCTTTTAGTGCAGTCTGCTGAAATTGTCGTCCTATATATATGTACGATATTTCATCAACATTGCAAAGTATACTTATCTAGCAAAGTGTTCTTTGAGGGAGACATTTTTTTATTTAAGGATAAATTTATTAATTTTTATTATACTGAATTTATTACATTATCACAGCCATTTTGGCTGTGATAATGTAATAGCTTCAGTATAATACTTCTGCATACTTTTAATCATAAACTATATGCAGTGGTTAGTTCTATATGAAATAATGCATTTTGGGAAAAATAAATGATTACTCCTTCAAAGTATACTTTGCTAGATAAGAATACTTTACAATGTTGGTGAAATCGGCTACTGGGATGTATTGCACCAACTTTTATTACATTTGCTGCCAAATTATTTGCTGTACGTGTCAAACGCTCCAAATGGTGAAATTGTCCGATAGCATGTACAAACTAAAATGGTGGAGATGGCAACTCAATGTTATGTATAATATATTCCAAGAAGAACAGGGTCAGATATACTTGATATAGATATTCAGTGACATGTATGATTCTACTACATTTGAAACAAAAGGTCATATTCTATAAAGTCAGTCTTTAACAGGCCAACTTATTTGCGTATCAGAGAAATGTAATCGCAACGTATATTTACAAATAACTTTTCTATTCAACAAATAAAAATCTCGGGAGAAGAAAACGGAAAAGATGATTGTAAAATCTATACGAGATGAGGTGCGGCAACTATTAGGTCAGTTGAACCTCGCACATGAGTATAGGTAACGAATCAGCCTGTTACAATTGTACAATATCTATATACGCACAACCCACAGAACCGGGAAGCATTTAATGTAATTAAAAAATAATTAGCCCATACTCGAAAAAAACTATCATATGAAAGCCGTTCTGCAAACAAAAAGTTTATTAAAAGTAAACGGCAGCCAAAAAATCTCAAACTTATTCTGACAAATGCGAAGTTTGAGGGTATAAACATTGGTCAAAAGATGGTTACAAAATGTAATCGTTCGAACTTTGGATTGTGCGTACAAATCTTAGAGTCTAGCCAATATACATTCAATGGCGAGACCTTTTATGAACCGATATCATGTAATGTACAAAATGTTTTATATGTTATAATATGTAATGGATGCGGAGAGTACTATATCGGTGAAACATCAAACTTGCGGATTCGCAGAACTGTCCACGCACAACAAATACGAGACCCTGCAGCTCGACAAATACCACTGAGTGGGCATATGGATGTATGTGCTAAACACAGATCTCTGAAGTTTAAGATGTTTCCCTTTCATAAATTTAAAGTACGAGTACAACTCTCCGCTTAGAAAAAGAAAAATATTTCCAACTACTATTCAAACCAAAGTTGAACAGCCCACCATACATGTACTACGTAACGTCATAGAACATTGTGGAACGTGGCGTTACGTTGTTAATACCCCTGAAGAGTCTAATGAAACCGGTAGGGTTTAAGGCTTACGTTAATAAGTATTAAACAAGTCATGAAACCTGTAACTTAGAGTTATTACTTTATATATATATATATGACAGCCATCTCCTTTGAAGTTACAACTGAATAGCATATCATATATCCGTGTCCACGTTAGATGGTATGCTGCGTCTTTTGTTGTCATTACATATCAAAGTACTGAAAGTACTGAAATTTCAGTACTGAAATATGTTATCTCCGCAAAAACTGATCACTTGCGGAACTAGAGCCTGAAAGGTGCATATTTTTTTAATCATCAACCAGAGGCAAATTTGCTGTGATGGTGCAAATCCATTTCCATACATACGTTTTGTCTAGAATAAATAACTGTTTGAAACTCCCAGCAAACAAGTGCACGAAACTGGCGGCTAACTGTTCACTGCTACCTAACTGTGAGACTAAAGATAATAGCTGCTGTATGCATACGCACGAAATGTCTTCATTTCTGTTTTCCAGACTTTATTCATAAACTGAGCACAAAAATGTGAAAACTATAGAGAAGAGTATATGTAGACGTTTAGATACAAAGCAAGACAGACCAAAACGCCATAGGATAAGTTGGCACAATGGCATTATTTTCTTGGACGTACTCGCCGTTGAGGCGTAGCACGATCAATGGCTGCCCCCATAGCAATTTGCGTGACATAATACGTTATCTCAAGGGTGATAACATATACAAATAGGTGAACTTAAATATTCACGTTCTTCACTTATGGATGACCCAGACTGTGGTAGATGTTGGTATACATGTACGTATTTATTTAGATCACTTCTCTAATCACACACATATGTATATCAATCGCATAGTACATCGTGCATGCATTATCTACCTCTGCTTCTGGTCTTGTTTCACTAAACTTCGTGCGAAAATGTTCGTAAGTGCCAAATTATGATATTCTGTAAATTTCACATTAATAATGTATTATTGTAAATAATTATTGGATTTACATTTATTAAGCATAGGCTGCATATGCATATGCTGCTCAGTCTGTGTATAATCCGTTACTGTCTTTTTCACGAAACATGCCCAAATGTTACGGCTATGTAAACAATGCAAACACAATGTTCAATCAACATTTAACAATGAGCCTTCTTTTTCGTTTGTGAGATTTGGTCCAATATTGATATTATTACGAAAAAACAACTTCCGCATGTTAAATCCCCATAGACATCTTCACAGAGCATATGGGGATTTAACATGGGGACATTTTTCTAATTTCTGAAAAATAGTGGACCGATTTTTTTCATTTTTTTTCGTTTTTTGAATCCCCACACAGCTCCTTCACCTCTTTGTCCCCCATGTTAAATTCCCATAGACAAATACATTTTTCGTAATAAAATCAGTCTTTGACAAAATTTCACGAAATAAAAGGAAGGCTCATTTAAAATATTTATATAATTTAATATTATCGAAAAAAATGTTGTTTTTTCATTGTTTATATAGCCATAAGATTTGGGCAGGTTTCGTGAAATAGACTGTAGTTCTGAATACATTTTATAGAGACGAGTATTAAATAAGTACCGCAAAGTCAAACGCATTAAATTCATTTAATAGTGTCAACTTTCAATTTTGGGATTCGTTTGTCCGCACCATAAACCATCACGTTTGCAAAGGAATGTGATAAAGAGAGCATGTAATGGAATACCTTGTTCCAATCCGGACTAACGTCGCCTCACAGTAATATACTAGTACATAGAATAGAATGACAAACGCTGTTCCAATCCAGACTAATATCGTTTCACGGTAATATACACAGAACAGTCATTCCACGGTTTTATGTACATTTTGCTGTTTTTCGCGTCACACGAACATAATTCTGAGATCACGTGCTTGTAAAATCGCCAAGTGTGTTCGGCCCGTTAGGCATGCATATAAGAAACACACGAGTATCCGTTAGCGAAAACATTATTACTCAAATATGTGCTTTTTGCATGACCAAAACCCCCGTTTTCCCCTCTTTGTATGTGTCGCAGACATGGGTGTATGTACGATATTGACAAAATTAGCATGGAGATCATCGCTAAGTAACTCCGACTGTACTTATTCGATTTGTACATATTTACATTTAATATAAATATATGAAACGTATTTATATTAGATTGTTTTTTATAAATTCTGACGATTATAGCAATGTAGCTAAATTCATATTAACATACGTTACCAACATGTACACATATATAAAATATGTATATGTATACACAACTTTGAAATATGATCATTTTTTTGTTCACATAAACTTCATTTAATTACAGAGACATTCTATGTTTTTGTATTCTCAGTAACGCTCGTGGCAGTTGACGGCCTTCAGCTGGGAAAGGATAAAGCACGTTTTAACTTCCGTTACTGTGTTGTTTTTATTTAAAATAAACCTAAGATGGACAATTCTGTTATTTGCACTACTGCAGTTTCATGCTATGACTCTATATAATGTTTTTGAAAACTTGAATTTTGTTTTAGGATCCAACCATAAGTGTGAAATACTATTCGCCTTGCCATCATATGAGTATAATATAGGTGACGTGTATGCCTGATACTATTCATTTTCTAGTATTATTCAACTAAACGTAACATTTGTTATTTTTTTGATAACAGAAGTTAATAATTTGTACTGGTCAAAATTCACTAGCAAATGAGCGAAGCTGTTACGTGATAACTGGTGTCAACAACCCTTATTAAAGACATGCAGGACTATTGTTGACTATATATGGAACAGTTGTGTGATATTGTTTTTATGCTATCAGCTTTCTGATTTTTGGTAACGGAAGTTAAATAAAGCATAACTATCGTTTACGTCATATTTATTTATTAGTACAAACCTCATAGTTCTATGTATGATAGTCGCTGAGTCTTTTACACTGTCAATAGTACTGTGGAACCATTTTTCAGAATTTAACTTATACGGACATGGGAATACGCAGAACGCATTTCTGCCATTACGTAAAAGATCAACCTGCACATTATTGTGTACAAAGCTAACAGTGTAGCCACTAGTGAGAGTGATTTTGAATATGATGCGAATTAATTGGGTTCTTGGCTAAGAAACGGAACATTATGACGTTTGGACATACAACAAGGATGTTCTGGTTGGGAAATATATGACATTAAAAACAAATTTATAAAAGTCAACACGAACAAAGTAATGATGCTATACAGGACCCAATACATGAATCCGGAACTGAATGAAGAAATTATATATTTATGCAAGGCGAGTATCTTGTGGCAGAATATGAAGCTGAATGGTACATCGGAGAAGTCACCGACATGGATGACAACAAAGTACAAATAAATGTCATGACGTCACGGCTAGGTATTGTAATACAGTTAACAGTTGCAAATGGCCAAATTACAGCGATGTAATCTAGGTACCTATGTGTGACAAGATACTGCGATAGACAGAATCTCAACCATATGAGAAGACTCGTAGACTATTCAAGTTACCAAATCAAATTTTCGTAAAGGTCAACACAATTTCCAAACAAAACTAAACAAAATAATGTAAGCTGTTTGAAAAACATAAATTAATCATGTGTGTTCTTTGTGTATATTGTTCTTTACTTTTGTCTGTTTGTAATAGCATACAACAGAATAATGCATACATGTTCCAACTAATTTTCCATACATATTCATTGAAGGAAGACAGTGTATACAAAATAACAACAACAACATATAACAAGATGAACCCACATGAACCCACTCAAAGAAGAAAACAATGCAATATATTATGATAAACACACGACACATGAGGTCGTAGGTGAGCATTCAACTCAGCACAAATATGCACGCCATGACCAGCGGTGTGCGGTCCCAAGAGGAAAGTAACAGTATGTAAAATATGCATGTACATGTATACGAAAAACAAATCAATCGTAACGAAAGCTCCATAACTATTCCCCAATGAAATAATGAGAAAACAGTAGTCACAGCTGAGAACAAACACAACTCAGTAATGACGTACAATAAACAATGACATAACAGCAACATGCATGTGCATAATTACCAGTATGATCGCTAGCCATTGCAATCGATGATGAACCTTGTGTGTCACCTTCGAACGTCCAGTGAACAAAACAGTTCAGTGGGGTGGTTGAGCCTTATTAGAGCGGCGCAGGAAAACTTCCGCTTATCTCATAAAGAAAAATAACTTCAGTTTGCATGACATATAATATTGTAGATAAGAAAGGAAAGAATATAACGATGCAAAACTCAAGCCATAAAAGAAGGAATGACAGAGCTATATTGTAATACTATGACGGGACCCCGTCACCCATTTTACAGGACACTAGTACATTAATAACAAATAGCTGCTAAGACAGTAATCTACTAACAAAGAAGCACTTCAATGTAAAAAGTAAAGAGTCTTTATATGATGTAAAACTACTTCAAATAAGCAAATCTATGCTCAACAACAACTACACAGCATTAATTGGAGCAAAAGGGAATAACTGTATCAATCGTCCAATGACACGACGGTTCAAGCCGGGTTTCTGAAACACTATTCACTGAGTGTCACGTCTACCAGTCTCAGTACAAGGAAAGCGTAGCGCTAATCATTGATAATAATATTATTTTCAAGGACCAGTTCAGCAGACGTATATTCTGGTGCTAATTGTTTGTTAGTGAATTCAGACGAACTATGCATTTAATACAATGCACAAGTAAACTTACATATTGGTAACGGAAGTTAATTGACTTAGAGATGACGATTGCTGTCAGTAATACCCATACAATTTGAGGCCGTACAGGTGCAAATGTTATAAAGTGTATAGATATATTGCGAACTAACAACATACGTGTAGTCTGCTTCTGTTCTGAACGCTAGTGAAACTTTTAAACTAGCGACTTTTTATCCTCCATATTGTAAATTTAGCAAATGATTTACATGATATGAAGAATATAGCCACATAATATAAATGTACTGAATTCGAGATGATTTTGAATCATAAAACTATGTTTATCTTGATACAAAATTAATATTAACATCACATCAATTTTTAAATTCTACCGATTAATGAATTAACTTCTGTTACTGACAAACCAATATACAAAGTTACACATTTTCAATGACATAATTATAATGAATTTTATCTCAGCATATATGCATACAGGTAGAAAGAAATATGGCGTTAAGTTTTTAATCGAGTATAATTGTAGCATCTGGTTATATAGAGTGAATGGACATAGTCAATGGTTCGAAACGTTTTGTTGTAAACCTTAACGTTGAATTTGTTTTGTTCATATACATGTGCAAAGACGTTATGTATAAGGAAACTTAAATGTTTATAAAGCACAGTACTATTATTAGGTGTCCATTCATTGAAATTCATATAGTTTGGTTAGTTCGAAATTCCACACAGCTGACTAAAGTAGATACATTATAAACTGTATGTAGGTCTTTAACTTCCGTTACTTGTTATACTTCATCTTATGTTCGAGTTGCCATTTTAGACTGAAACAGATGAAGCATATTTAATGAAAGCCTACGTATTCATGAGTGCTTCTTATACTATTTTGTGGTAGTAACTTATAAAATGCTTGGACAATTAATAATATGCACTGTAAGCGGTATGATGTGTTGAATAAAGTTTTCATTAAACAAAGTGCAGTGTATTTGCAAGTACGTGTATGTTTATCCTTGACGATACTGATGATGAACTCTTGCTGGTTTCAAGTAAGTAAATATATATTAAGGCATTTGCGCCGTGTTATACATACATTTCAGCTTATAAGTGGCATTTTCGTCTGCGGACGTATGCATGTATACCCCCATTAACTTACGTTACTTTGAAACATGAGGTAATCATTGTATAGGCCATTTTAGCCTACTAAGAATATGACTTGATGCCAAGTTGATGGGAATAAAAAAATATTAATTCTGTATCATGGGTCGTCTTCAGAATGGAATGTACAAAAATAGTGTTCTTAGACATCACTTTTGAAGTATTGTATGGGGTCTATATGTACATAAACCCTGTAATTACTGAGAATGGAATGACGAACGTTGTTCAAATCCGAGCTACACTCGTCTCACTGTGGTAATAAACACATATTATAAATTTGAGACATGCCATGGAATTTTTTACCTTCGGACATTTTCGTAATTTCATGAAATACGTACACAAAATTTACAATATTTTCCGTAAATGGTGTCAAAATTTAACACAATTGTCAGAGTTCATGTTGAATATTCCGCATGTACTCTGAAAATTGTGTCAACGTTTGACTTTATTTATGAAAGGTATTGTACATTTAGTAACCGCATTTAATGAAATTACGCAGATGTACAAAAGCATAAAATCGCATGGCGTGTCTCTAATGGATGACGTTATTCCAATCCGGATTCAGCTCGTCTCGCGGTAATAAGCACAGAATGGAATGACAGATGCTCTCCCATGTCGTTAATATATGTACTTTCGGAAATCTGAGTAATTTCATTAAATACGGTTACTAAATGTACAATAAAGTCAAAAGTTGACAAAATGTTCGTAAATAGGATAAAAGTATCCATCATATGAACTGGTGTTGGACTAAGAGTATTCCAGATATATTCCGGTGTGTGACAAGGATATTCCACCCGAGTGGTCAGAATATGTCGTCAGAAACGAGGCTCTGCCGACTTTCTGACGACATATTCTGACCACCAGGTCACTTTATTGTACACCGGAGTATATCTGGGATACTTTTACTCGCATACCTACTAAGTACAGAATCATTTTTAGCCATAATACGCCATCAACTAACCACCATGGTATAATACTAACTTTGTTTCTTTATATGCTATCTCCAATACAACCACTCAATCGCAATACCCGTATCAACAAATGGGTGTCAACAAAGTTTACACCAACAAATTAGAGTCTCCTACATTGGATCGAAATATTTAACACATAATGGCTCAATGAAAATACGGTCTGGAGACGCCAATACACAAAAACAAATAGGACGTTGTACGAGAAAAACTCATATAAATATTGAAAATAGACCATAATTATATTCTCGATACAAATTTGTACAACAATGTTTACAGAATCATGTTATGCTTTTATTTTGAGTATTTATGGCAATTCCGAGACGCTGTCTTCAATTACACAAAATATCACTCCGCCGAAAGTTTCACTCCGACGGACAGAAAAAATCCCACATGGGCGTGGCTTCGGAAATAACATTGAAATGGACTTTGGGTATACGAGAAAAGGATATTCCACCCGAGTGTCAGAATATATTGTCAGACGACATGTTCTGATCACGAGGGTGGAATATCCTTGTCCCACACCAGTCGATATGATGGATACATTTTTTCGCCACTATATAGAACATATTTTTAACTCTCAAAATATTTGTCCGACCAGAATAAGATTCCACTTTTTATTTACTGAATTTATGAGACTTTTGACACGTCCAATGTCTTCGCCATGTCAACAAATGGTTTAAAACAAAGTTTTCACCCTCGAATAGGTGGCTAATGCCAGTTCAGCAGATCGTTTACAAATTATTTTCATATTAATGATAATTTTCATCTCCGTACAATCTTGGCGACGCCAAAATGTACTTTACCCATTGCGACGTCATCAAAATTAAAACGACGTCATGACGCTATGACGTGATATTAAACACGTCAATAACCATTGAAAACTAATAAACAGCAACCATATTCATTATTTGATGGCGTAATTGTTAGACACATTAGCCTTAATGTTGCCCTATTAGAAAAGTTATCGTTGCTCGTGTAGGGTTAGACAAGGACATCTTACATGGGCTTGATTATACGGATATCATTGTCTCGGGCCACCTTGTGGGCGAGAATGCACTGTCAGATGTTGTCCCATTCCGGACTAACTCGTCACGCGGCAACACACACTGAATGGAATGGCATACCTTGTTACAATTCGGGCTACACTCGTCCCACGGTGGGAAACAAAGAATAATGAATATAATGAGAAGGTATTGTCCTACTCGGGAATAATCTCGTCTCACAGTATTTGACATATACCATAACAGATTCGCAGATGCTGTCCCATTTCGGACTCGGCTCGTTACACGCTAATGTACATAGAATGCAATGTCAGATAGTGTCCCATCTCGGATTAAAATCGTCCCAAGGTAACATACACATAATACATTGCCAGACATTGTCCCATTCCGGACTAAACTCGTGTCGGGGTAATACATTTAAATGTGATGTCGGATGTTGTCCCTATCCGGAAAAATGTCGCTTCAAGCAAATAAACACGTTATTTCAATGGGAAGACACTAGTGTTATCGTATCATGGCAATAAACGCAGAATAGAATGGCAGACATTCTCCCATTCCGGAATAATTACATAGACATAGTCGGCGTTCTGAGCAAACTTGATTCGCACACGGCTCTGGAAATGTCCCCGCAACGGTACCGGAATCTCCCTTTCGGCGACCTCCTCGATTGAAATGATGAGTACTGGCTTATGGAGCTGGTAGGCTTGATGTAGCTCGGCGATACACCAGTCACTGTGACAGTAGTTCGCGGACATGACGACAACAAGAAGACCCGACATCTCCAAGCTGCGGGCGACTTCGTTGGCTATGTACTGGCCCGGCCTAAAATGCCGGTCGCCAATACAGATGAGTTCACGATCCGTCTTGCAGAATGCCATTAAGTGGTCCTGTAGTTCTGGGTACAAGTGCTCCAACACCATGCCGTCGTCGACGCTGCTATATGACAGGAACACAGGGTACTTGAATTTATAATCATCATCCTCGATTCGTCGTCTCCTATCATCCACATGCGCACCAACTCTCTTCATTTTCAAAGACTTCAGTATATATATGGATATCAACACTATCAGTGTTACTGATGCGATAGGGATGAGGGTCGACATTAGAATTGTTCTCCTCAGTATTATTTCACGGTCACACAAGTACTGCGTAGAGCTGACCGTGTCCTGGCCAATTGTCTTTGGTTCCTGGTTCTCGGCCACACATTCGTATCTTCTATCCGCATCCATGACTACCGGAGACGTAGACATCCATTCAACATAACTCACGTCTGCACATGACGAGCATTTCAGCGGATTGTTGTGTACATTTAGTCTTAAACGGTCATATATGTCACGTATCTGCTTGCTGTAAATATAGTTAAAATTGTTAATTGATACAGAATCTAAAAGGGATATGTCGTTGCCGCTGATGTCTACATACCTAAGTTCCATGAGTTTTACAATTGCAAATCGTACATGGGTAAGTTTGTTATTGGATATATCTAAAACTCTGAGATTAGTGTTATGCGCAAACATATTTGGCGGAATTTGTGAGAAAATGTTGTTGGATAAACTCAACACTTCCAGCGCGTCTAAACTACAGAACAATGTTTCCAATTCCGTTATGTTCGACTCCATATGACTCAGCATGTTGTGTGAAATGTCTAATTTCTTCAAAGATGATGTGATAGCCTGCTGGAAAAACATCGGTGTCACGTACTCCATATCGTTGTGCGATAAGTTTAATGACTGAAACCGAATGTAGGCTGACACAAGAATAATATCCAGCCATTTAAGTCTGTTATAAGAAAGGTTTATATGTTTCACAGCCATGGTGAGTGATAGATTCGCGACAATATCATGGAAGTACATATGCGTACCCGGCGCTGAGTTATATAATCTCATGGCAGTCAACGTTACAACGTTGTTCACAAAGTAAAATAGTTCTGGATTATCATCGTATGTTATTATCCTGTTCTTATTGATGAAATACGCGTTTGTTGTCATTGGATAACTGGACAATTCCTGCATACCACTTATGTCTAAAGTGACAAGACTTGTGCATACAAACCCAGCCAGATTTGCGTTGATCTCATTGATGTAATAACTTTTATTAGTTAGAATGAATGTATCTGACAAACTCAACATGTTCACTGTTTCACACAATCGATACAATGGTATACATTTATAATTACTTTTCTTTTCAATCATGAGCCGTGTAGAACTAAAGTCCATTCCTGTAATGTTCCTGCCATTTACAAAATCGCGAAGTGTTTCTTCTGTTAGTGTGTTCATGTTATTATCAACGGTGTTAACATTGTGTAATATCAGAATTCTCAGATTTGGTAGAATGGTTGAGTTTGACAGTGCGTTTGAAATGTAGTTTATTGAGAGTGTTTGGCAATCTGACATATCTAACATATTTACTTTTTCCAGGCCAGAAAACACTCCTAATGACAGTTCCGATAAATATTGTAAATGTATGGTTAGGCTGACCAGATTATCAAGACCTGTAAACAGATGAGTTCTTAGTTCATGTATTTTATCGTCTCCGAAATCATTGCCCGTTAGCATTAACTGTTTGACATTGACCCAGGTGGTGTTGCAAAATACGCAAGCTTTGCTCATGTGAGATGGGAGCAATTTTCGCAACACTACCTCGGTGATTCCACTCGGTACCGATGGGGGTATTATACTGACACACGTCATACTCTCGGATTCGGTCGTACAACCTGTCTGGAGCCAGTACGGATAGGCAGCTACAGTCCAGGCGAGGGGAGTCAGCAGCAATATAATTACACTGTTCATCGCTGGATGATGGCATCTGGAAACAATAGCAACATGAATGTGCATGCGTTAGCAGATTGTGATAATAGTAAATAGAGTATCATTCAACTACCATTTTGAAATACCGGATTTATTTTCCAAGACAACTGTAAATGCGATAAAGAATCGAGTACAGAGCACGAGTTTCTTTGTCGGATTTAAATACGACAGGGGAATAAAAGTCGATATTTCAAAATGGTAGTGAAATAAATTGTACATTACATGCTTTGGGGAAAATATTAACTTTGCTCTTAGGCTTATAACGTTGTCACCATTGACAATTTTGACGTTAGCTTATAAATTATTTATCTGCCGGAAATGACGTCAAAATGTGACGTCAATTACATATCGTGAACGTCTAGAATGAAATATTTCCTTCAAGGACATAAATCCCTCCAGCATCACGGTAAATCACTGGGTAGTATGTAATAATGTGGATCATCACATGAAATTATTGTTATGCAATTTCATAAATGTGTTATAACACACTTGTCATAGAGCGCATTTGATTGGCTGGCTGCATCACCCTAATTACGTATTCATATTATGCGTCAACGTTATGTCAAATGAATAAAATAGAGACGTTCCAAATGACCTCCGTAATGGCGAGACAAAGCAAGTATGGGCCGCGCCATACGAAAGCCGGGCGTAATGACAACGTCGTGAAAAGCGGTAAACGACGTCGGAAAAACGACGATTCAAATTGTCTAACGTCGCCGTAACATTTACATTTTACATTTTGCCCTCCCATTTACGTGTATTGGTGTCAGATAACATTAAGTGTGAACAGAAAACGGAAAATGATAACTTTCACTAATATGAGACGTGATACTTGTATCTCAGTACACATATTATGATGTCATGACGTGACGTCACGCACTTATGATGTCACTGAACGTGAGTCCATGTTTGACGTTATGACCAGCATCCTCGCAGTATCAATGACTTACAAATGCTTGAGGCGCTGTACATTGTCGCCTAACTGTCGTTCTTTGACATTGTCACTCTGGGAATGCGATCCTCAAGAAAGACACACGGCGACAATTATAAAGTATCACGCTACCAAATCTGGCCGACGTAGTGTTTTGTCAAAAGTTAATGTTATAAGCGGTCTACTGCAGTTGTACACTTGCAATGTCTACAAACAAATACTCCATTTGCAGCAATTCTGTGGACATCATTATGATATAATATAATATTGTAATAGAAAACAATTATCGTGAAAATTATGTGTGGGCACAATCATTACTATTTATTCTCTGTATTTAGTGTTTGATGTACAATGATCATACTTTATAATCTGTTGAAGATGTTATTTTTTCAGGTGAGGCATTTAATTAATGTAAATAATTTAAAAACATATCATGCCTCATTTGCATTATGAAAATAGGTTATGTTACTGTTGTGCTCCATATTGTTCAATGGAAGAAGAATATGTTCATTCGTGCTCGCACAACGGGTTATTATTTTTCAAAATGAACAGTATAACATATTTTTTTATATTACATGCACTTCCGACAGCTAAGACAGGCAATGCAATTGACCTTTGTTCAAACATACCATCTGAAATACCAGCAGTAACATTAATGACTGTTGATGTTGTTGAATATGTTGAAGTGGATTCCCTTTATGCGGCTGTTCGTGTACGGTATTAAAAAATTAAATCAATCGTGGCAAGATTGGGCGAATATGGAAGATTGAACAACGCCACAATCGACGATATTTTATTCATCCACTGTAACCACTCAATTGGAAAATTGGAAATTGGTAACTGACCTGGCCTTCTGCTACATGTTCACCATCATCGGGATCCATCTAGCCATATGTCTTCTCATATTTAAATATTTTGAATCACACAATGAGTTCAACCGATCTGGCATTTCGCGAAAAGTGGTCAGTCGACCAAGATTTTTACTTTGGGTCACAATGTCTGACGACGTCACTTTTGGACGTCCATGCCGCGCCTTCGTGTCCATCATCTATCCGATTGTATCGTTCGTATATTGTCATCCCGATGATGGACTTTCTCTCATAATCAATATCTGGAGTGTTGTGTTAAAATACAAGCGTTAATATAATCTCTAAGTTTTTCCGGCATATTTTCTTACACAGAGTTGGCAGTCGTTAAACAACGTGACTTCCGGTCATGATGTCAGATTTTTAAAATATGTCGTCGCATACGAAATGTTAAATAATGTCGATATTATTCCCCAAAATTATTTCAGACAGCAGCAAACAACAGAGAAACGCCAACACTTCTCACTCTGCCTTATTTGAAAATTATTCATACGAAATTACATTACTTAGGCCGCAATCCAAAACATGACGTTACATTAGCAACTGCAACATGAGCTATGAACATTGTTTTCATACTTTGTCTTGGCCTAATGGGAGAAACTTGGCCAGGCTACAAGACATCCAAATTTGGTCGACATGCGATAAAGTTTGACACATATATAGGACTTGTCCCGATATTTTATCAACACCCCTTGTATACGCAGTTGATATACGCCGTTGATAAAAACGTCGTCATTTCGTTTTGACGTTGACGTCATCGTGTTTTAAAGTCGTTAGAAGCTTCCGTGACTCACTCAAATTACTGCAATTGTCAGAATGAACTCCCGTCTTTAGTATGAAGTGGTTACAAAGAACAGGAACCTGTTACATATGTATATGGCATATTTGTAATACTTTTATTGCTAGGAATAAAGCTATTTTTCTCCATCGACAATTGTATCCACCTCGCCAGAGGTTCGGTGCAATAATTGTGCGTGACTCGTTTCATAAATCTAATATCAAATGGAAACTCGTTGGAGATCCTCTATTTATGATCATATGAGGCGTGCACACTTGGATACAAATATGGGGGAAATAAAACAAATTTTCCAAGTACAGGAATGGGGGCCGCATAGGGTGGCTGTAAAATGAATGACAATCCAAATACTGATAATGAAACGTTCAAAGTGTTAAGTCAGTTCGGCATATGGTTATGGTTATATAAGATACATAAATTCAGATTCGTAAACACCCTTAATGTAAATTTCAGTAGTTCACATGAGTATGGGCAAGTGATCACACAGTTGGGCAAGAATGTAAATATACAGGGTGGTCCAAAATATTTGTCCCCACGTTGGGACCTATCTGTTACAAGTAGATAATAATATGAATTGTTATTTATATATCAGAATAAAATACAATTATTCACCACTTGTCCCGTATATAATATTTAGGAAAAACATAGATGTGCTGCTTTAAATATGGTTTTCAAAAAGTATACCAATTTTCTACATAACCTAAAAAATAGCCGGTCTTCACAAACCTTGCGTCCAAACGCTATTTGATTGGTGACAAAATGCACAACTCCTCAATTGTTTTGTTCTCCTTTGTTTGCTCAGGGAATAACTTCCTGCCTTTTCCAAGCTATGCACATGCAAATACTAAACTAGTTCAGATTTGGAAAATGAGGGATGCATTCCATACCTGTTTACAAGAAACAAGTTTTAGTGCTATTTATGGATATCAGGTTTCTAGGTCCATCTACAGCTGTTTTACATACATATACATGTAGTTCGGTTCTGATGAAACGATACACATACATGTACCTTATATAGTTATCTCATCATATGGTCAACATGTGTGTTAATTGGCCTTCATAATGGACAATCATTGTCATTACATATATAATTATATTATGTGTTCTTTGTTTACATAATATACATTGTTCAAATAAAAATGACACAATCAACCAAGTACTACTTGCATGTAACATCACATCAAATACACTCTAGAATATATATGAATCCGTTTAGTGATTCATAATTCATTCATAATATTACCTTTGCATAAGGTTGATTACTGAAATAGTCCGTCCTAACATTTCATTATCATTTTCCGATGCTATCGATCGCGTTTCAATACTTGTATAACAATTTTCAACCAATTTTCATCATTTATTTGAAATACCGGTAATAACATACATTGAATATTGTGACGTCATACTATAAAAGTAGTGACGTCATTAGTTCATTAGTTAGAATATATAATGAGTCAAATTCTACAACATATTATACAGGTAGTTGTATATTATTACATATAATAATTTGAAATAAACTTTAGTTTGAATGATTATCTTGCTTAGAATACTAGTTATGTCTATTTAAAGTGGGGACATATATTTTGAACCACCCTGTATATATTAAGATACTAATTAAGCATGGATAGTAACAACTCGATCAGCAGCAGCAGGGGGGGGGGGTGGGGGGGGGGGGGTGAATGAATTGTTGTATGGGCCCCTGATGAGCCCGCGTCTCCTTCCTGCGTCTCCCAACGCCCTTTCCACCCTCAAAAGAGATCACGGGGACGGCCCACAACCATCGCCGACCGGGGGGGGCTCTATAAAATCAAAGTACTGAATGTACTGCAATATGTTATCTCCACAAAATCTGATCACTTGCGGAACTAGAGACTGAAAGTTGCATAGTTTCTCAATCATTATCCAGAGGCAAATGTACAGAGATGGTGCAAACCCATTACCACCCGTACGTTTTCTCTAGAATAAATTACTTTTTGAAACTCCCTAGGCTATTGATGTACTGTATAGGGATCTTCCAGATTATCGGACAAAAATGGCAGTGTTTTTATAATATTTTTCTTAACATAGCAGTTACGGGCATAAACTTTTCACAGAACAATCCTCGGTTCTTGCTTTCTCAGCTCATGTAAACTATTTAGCAAACTGTGCCATCTTTCTCACTTAAAATTGCGTCAGATCATCAGTCGTAAGATTGCCCCAAAATTAACATTGACAATCAGTTATCCGGACAAACGTATAATAGTCTTATAACTTCTATTCTCACATTGAAAGTTAATCGCCTGTAAACCAGTGTAAACAGCACGGTGTAGTTCTGCAGAACAAATCAGTCACCCTTCGCTTCTTGGAAAACACCATATTTATATAATTTATTGTAATTATAGAACAACTCAGCAATGACGTAATGGGCGAACTCGATTGTGTCCCCCGCGCGACTTTTGATGTTGTAAGCAACTTGTGGTGAATGTTTTCAGCAAATTTTACTAAATGTTCGCCTTGGCGATATATTCTTCACACTGGCATCGAAACAGCAAGCAGCTGCGTGACTTATATGTATTACTTGCAATATCGGATCAAACGAATGCGCTTAATTAACGCACGAAACGTCTTGATACGCATTTTCCAGAATTTAACTGATAAACTGAGCACAAAACTGTGATGACTATAGAGAATAGTATGTGCAGAGTTTTAGATACACAGCAAGACAGACCAAAACGCTATAGAATAAGTTGGCACAGGGCACTATTTTCTTGGTCGTACTTGCCGTTTAGGAGCAGCACGATAATGGCTGCCCCCATAGGAATGTTGGTAACATAATATGCTATCTCCAAGCAATGTTGGGTGGGGGTGGGGGGGGGGGGGTCCCAGGCCAAGTCGGGGCGCGAAGTGTGGTAGGTGGGTATTGGTGTGAGGTCCTTTTACAGGGATGGTGTGCAGCAGTTGCGCCTGTTAAAGGTGGATGGAGCTGTATGGAAACAGTTGTTGCGTATGGAAAAAAAGCTGTTGTAAGGTCCACCGAGTAAGGACCCGGCGCCTTCTAAATCTTCCGCAAATGGTGTCTAGAGGGACTTTCAGGTTTGTCGAGGTTGCGGCCGGGAGAGGATTCGGCATCGGCATCGGAAGGTGGCCTTAGAACGGAGGGCCAAACGCCAGTTTCAACGGGTTCTGGATGAACTCCTTGCCAGTCGCGTCCCCATTTAGACAGTGGCGGGCAAGGTGTATACCCATCCGTCTGGGCCAATCCCTTGCCACCCGCATCCAAATTTAGACAGTGGTCTGGCAAGGAATATACCCATCTAGGGCTGCCACTGGCTACTCGTTTTCCCATTTAGACAGTGGTCGGCTACTGCACGTAATTTACGCACTCGCGCCAACGAATTCGGTCTATCGGGGAATTCGGCCTTCCGAAAACCTGACCTGGTCAGAGCAATCGCCTCAAAACGCTCGGAAAAGTATCAGAAAATACTCTTGTGGGCTACGAAGTCGGGGCGGTTCCGGGCTATTCGTGGGGATGTTGAAAACCCCCAAAAAGCGCCGTCAGAGATTCCGCGAGCATAAACAGCTTGCCGCGCAGGTCACGGCATCACTGCGCGTAATGGCGGTCGAGAAACGACTGCGGACGAACCCAATCACGAGAGAAGAGTTGTTCCGGCGCAAGGCGAATGAGAGAGACGACGGACTCTTGTGAGAAATATTTCGCGGGAAGAGGCCTAGTAAGGCTCCCAGCTGACGAGTCATGGGTCGATATTATGAATGACGCCAAAGATGAGTTTGAAGTCGACGGCGCCCCCGCGGTCTTCTCTACATGGAGGATAGAGAGACAGTCGACGTCAATGATGTCGATGGTGCCCACGGATGGCTGATAACATTGGACGCTCGTATGACAGACGACGAGAGTGCAGCACAGCTACTTGCAGCCCTTCCAGAGAGGCAATGTGATATACCCAATGGGGTAATGCCGTATCTGTCTTATATGCCATGACGAGAGATCTCTGAGGCTATCCCGAGATAGGATCAACCCGGCCCAGTGACGCGACAAGGGCGAGCAGCTCTTCATGTCACAAGAACACGCAGCCTACCTCGCCAAGCCAGAGTATATCAGCCGAGCAAAGGACCTACCTCCCAGCACTGCGCCACGCTACGATGATCCTCTGTCCCGACGTCGGCTGAGCTACCTAAACGGCTGAAGGGGTTGCTGGAAAACTACGAGAGCAATCGAGTTCTTCCGGGCGAGAAATACCTTCGTGTTCACCCCAACCCACTGTCATGCAACAGAGATGCTGGTCAGGGGGTGTCAAGGCTCCTACCTACCATAGCTAGTGTGGTGGGTCACAATTTCGGATGGGGCCTGCCTGGGTGTGTGGGCGGGGGTGGGTCTCTCATGTGTTTCAGGAAAGGGCGCTGGGAGGGGTGGATAGTTCAGTCATCGCAACCATATCCCCTTTAGCTGGTGGGGCGCAACTTTTTGGGTGGACGCTGGGGATGCTCGCCACAGGGTGGTAGGGCGGGCCCTAGCTAGTGAACTGAGCTACTCCCAGCCAGGGGTCGTGGGATTGAGGCTCACTTTTCGGATGGGGCCTGCCTGGGTGTGTGGGCGGGGGTGGGTCTCTCATGTGTTTCAGAAAAGGGCGCTGGGAGGGGTGGATAGTTGAGTCATCGCAACCATATCCCCTTTAGCTGGTGGGGCGCAACTTTTTGGGTGGGCGCTGTGGATGCTCGCCACAGGGTGGTAGGGCGGGCCCTAGCTAGTGAACTGTGCTACTCCCAGCCAGGGGTCGTGGGATTTAGGCACACTTTTGGGTGGGGGTCCACCAAGGGGGTGGGGCGGGTGCTAACTGATGCACTGCGTTGGGTGCCCCCCCCCCCCCCCCGAGCCCCAGGACTGCTGCTATATCTTTCTGGTGATGTGTGAATACGTAATGGATATAACACACCATACATATATTGAACACCTGACTAGTATTTGTGTACACACGTTTTGAAAACAAATGATATATTGCTTTCCTCACGGGTGTCCGTCCGTCCGTCTGTCAGTACCAACATACATGGTATATGTGGCTGGCCCCGCAGGGGATGAACTTGTTAAAGGATAGGGTTAGTTATCTAGTAGACACATACACCCAATTTGTAAGACGTCGTATGTGGCTCGTAGACACATAAACACAGGTTGTAAGAACGTTCGTCCGTACGTCCGTCCGTTAGTCCGTCACGTATATTGTAAGAAGTAAAACTTTTTCATCGTAAGAAGTAGGAACTTGGTGTTTGCCTTTCTCATGGTGTGTAGATGGGCAAAGTGAAATAATATTTTTGAGTCGGCCCCGGTCATAGATTAGCTCCCCCTTTTAGACTTGAAAATTTCCAAATTTGCCTTGTAAGAAGTAAAACTGTTTAACTGTAATAGCTAGTAACTTGACACTTGGTGGATGCCTTCCTTGTGGAGTGTAGATGCACAAAGTAAATTTTAATAGTAGTAAGTAAATTAACAACGATCTAAAGTCGGTCTTCTTAAATTTGTAAATGTTGGAGACCTGTGCATCTCCGCAACCTGATCAGGGTCTACAATGATTGCAAATATAGTAGTGAAGTATATGCTATACATTCGTATAACCATATTTACAAGTGGTCATTTTAAAGAATATTTAACTTTGTTATCAAACGGCAATCGTACGGCAGGTGCAATGTGATATTGTTGAAAGTCGCTAAAAATACGTGACAAGGTACATGTAAGTGGTAGCAGATACATGTACACATCAGTAGGCTAGTACATCTCTGGTGGCTACAAATATGTTCACAGTAAATATGCCTGTGACACAACAGCAACACACTAAATACTGAATACTAAAACATGTTTGGCCCAGTGTCAACATGATGCGATATGCCAGGAGCCGTGTAATTATCAATAACATAATTTTTACTTGTGATACGATTATTTTTCTGACAATTTCCAAATTGTATTATATGTTGATTGTATGTTTTTGAAGCAATAAATCATACGAATTAAGACCTATGCCCAGTTCTATGTGTGGCCAATTTTATCAAGAATACGTGCCCCAGTTAATGAGCAACTGATTGCATTGTCCGCACTTCCGTGGACGTAATCTGAACAGGATCGTTTAGCACAATTAGTAAAGAGCGCACGCATGCGCCCCGGGTTCGATCCTCAATGTGTATGTACATGTATATCAGATGGTGATCGTCAGACAGGATACGTTTGTTTTCTTTCAGTATTCCGTTTTCAACATAAATTAAGAAACATACCTGTAGATGCCTCCATCTGCGCCGACTGCAATGTTCTCGCGTTTGTTTGTAATTTTTTTTTATATAAATATAGTTTATAAATATTAGCATTATGAGTATATATTATTGATTGTGTGATGTGTTATCTAAAATACCGGTCGTATGGTTATTTAGTTTCAAATTTCAGGTCACACGTCGTCCAAAAAATACATTATAAAAATCATTTGCAATATGCCCATTTGTATAAACTAATAATCGACAAAATCACTACAGACAACTATCTGGACCATTATGAAAACAACTGTACAATTCTGCCGAGCGTATCCAACATTAAAATATATGTGAGCCACAATTAATAAAGCGTACGGATATAAATAGGACAACTTATTGCAATGACGCAATGATTTCAAGTGTCAAGATCCGACGTGACGTTGATAAATTTAAGCGTAACTTTGAGACGTCATTTTCAGGTTTTCATGACATTGTCATTAAGGCCGGTTTTCACAGAGCGCGGCGCATATATTTGCATAATGTACGAAAAGAAAACTCTGATAGAAAGAGAGGAGAATGAATGAAAGAGTTATGTGTCACAATGTACATATAATATATATTAACATAATTCATCGATAGATGTGTACTGCTTTTAGTTATGAGTACAGTGTGGACATAACGTATATTTCCAGTGAAATACATTCGTGAGAACAAATGTGTCGTTTTGCCTGGCAGCTAGTATTCGTATGCATGTATGCCTACCTTCATTGTATCAGGTGTTTTACATAATATTTCAGAGTTTATCATTTAATATATTTACATTTAGTACAAACATATTTTATTCATATTATGTTACATGATATGCACATGATGTAAATCAAGAGCAAATCATGGATGGATTCAGTGAACCAGTCTATGGATAACTGGTGCACTCGTTCGAATAATAATTACATAATATATGCACTCAATCCAACTGTCGGCTAGCTAGATATATTCGAGTGTATCTTTGAAATATGTTCAACCACAAAAACATTGTAGATTGGTCGAGGCTCTCCAAGTTTTCAAATAGCTTTATTTTGACTGTTATACAAATTAAACATGTGCAAAACCCGTGTAAATAACTGGCAAGTCTTAGAGTGTAGTAACGAAAAATCGCATATACATACGTAGCTTTGTAATCTGCGTCAACTTCCGACGTAATGTTCAAGATACGGTGTGATATATAGCTTAGATCCAGTACATACACATATAGGAAAACTGTTTAAATGAGTGTTTGCTAACTGTCGATATGTTGTTCCGGGTTGTAGGTTCTATGACAAGGTTTTGGGTTACAAACTTACAATTTATCAGTACATGTATAACCAACGGCCTGTGACGTGGTGACTACATAATATACATAATAATAGTACGACGCAAATATCGATATAACAATTCGTTTCATCGAAATTACAATTCGTTCCCTCAATTTAACAATTCGTTCCCTCGAATTAACAAGTCGTTCCCACAATATAGCAAGTCGTTCCCACAAATTAAAGTTATTAAATACCTTATATCTCTGCAGTCCTAAGTCACATTGACTTGAAACTTCATATGCTTTTTAGTCATCATCCATATATTCATGCTGTATCCCACTCATGCGGCCCCGGTGCCCAAGGTTAAGGTCAAATGACTTAGAAGTTTGCGTTAAATTTGTCAAAATTTGCGTTAAAGTTTTCAAATACCTACTATCTCTGTAACCGTAAGTCGGATTTGCTTGAAACTTTGTATGCTTTTTGGTCATCATCCATATATTAATTCACTGTCCCACTCATGCGGCCTCTGTGCCCCTATGTCAAGGTCAAATGACTTAGAAGTTTGCGTTAATGTTTCTGTAAAAATTTGTTTTAAAGTTTTCACATACAACGCTTTCCCAAATAAAAAGGGATTTTCCGAAAAATTCTCTTTTATACAGCATAAATCAGCGTTTTGGATACAACCAAATTCCATTATTGGTACATTTTTTTTACGATTGTATGAAATATCATACATTCGTAAAGACCATATTTTCAAAAATTCCCTTCTATACAGCATAAATCAGTGTTTTGGATACAACCAAATTCCATTATTGGTACATTTTTTTTACGATTGTATGAAATATCATAGATTCGTAAAGATCATATTTTCAAATCAGACCCAACCATGTACATAGTTTTATTTTGAATGAGTACCATTATCTGAATATACACAACAAGTAATGCCAATTTTGTATTCTTTTAATAAATAATACCGACTGAGTTTCATACAATGAACACAAAACATTTGCGAACGTATGCAATTTCATACAATCAAACTCATTGATCGCTTTTCCATCATTGGTGATTGTTTGAAATTACGATCAAAATAAATAATACTTGACTATATACAGCTTTAACTAAGTCTCAGAAAACAAATATTTGCGAGCGTATGATGATTTCATACAATCAAAAAAAACATCAATGAGACAGTTTTTCCATTATTGGTGATTGGTATGAAATTACATACGATCGAAATAAATAATACTGGCCTATATACAGGTTTAACTAAGTCTCAGAAAACAAACATTTGCGAAAGTATGAAAATTTCATACAATCATAACTCATTCGTCGTTTTCCCCTTTCCATCATTGGTGTTATTGTTTGAAATTACATACGATCAAAATAAATAATACTGGACTATGCAGCTCTTACTAAGTCTCAGAAAACAAACATTTGCGAGCATGAACGTGAATTTGTCACAGGGTGGTAGAGGTCCATTGGAGCAATGAGTGTGTGAAATGTGAAGCAGATCCGAGCAAGGAAATAGAAGTTATAACCGATTTCTCTGATGTTAAGTTTTGTAAAGAGACTACCGTATAACGTCGAATTAACGCACCCGGCGGCGTTACATTTTACAAAAGGGGGGGAGGGGGCGTTTATTAGCCAGTAAAAAAACAAAAAAAAAGAAATATTACCAAGGACCGCCAATTTCAAACACAAATAAGGATTTAAGGATTATTTGTGTTTGAAATTGGTGGTCATTGGTAAAAAACAAAATACTTTTTTTTTATTTGGTGGGGGGGGGGAGGTTTATTAGGAGGGGGGGGCGTTAATTCGAGGTTATACGGTATGTATGACGTTGACCTCGAGATCAGCGGGGATTTGTCACAGCATATGAAATATTAAGAATGTTCAATGAAAGAAATAGAAGTTATAACATATTTCTCTGATGTTAAGTTTTGTAAAGAGACTAAGTATGTGACCTTGACCTTGGGATCAGCGGGGGTTGGACAGTCGTAGATTTGTCACAGCATGATAGTACAACCTTAGAGGAATGCACAAGTGAAATAATAAGAATTTTCAATGAAGGAAATAGAAGTTATAACTTATTTCTCTGATGTTATGTTTTGTAAAGAGACAAAGTATTTGACCTTGACATTGGGAGCAGCGGGGGTTGGACGGTCATGGATTTGGCACAGCATGTTATTAGAGCCTTACAGGAATGCATGTGTGAAATATTAAGAATTTTAGATGAAGGAAATAGAAGTTAGAACAATATTTATCTGATGTTAAGTCTTGTAAAGAGACTAAGTATTTGACCTTGACCTTGGGATCAGCGTGGGTATAACGGTCGTGGATTTGGCACAGCATGGTAGTAGAGCCTTACAGGAATGCATGTGTGAAATATTAAGCATTTTAGATGAAGGAAATAGAAGTTAGAACAATATTTCTCTGATGTTAAGTTTTGTAAAGAGACTAAGTATTTGACCTTGACCTTGGTATCAGCGGGGGTTGGATGGTCGAGGATTTGGCAAAGCATGGTAGTAGAGCCTTACAGGAATGCATGTGTGAAATATTAAGCATTTTTGATGAAGGAAATAGAAGTTATAACAATATTTCTCTGATGTTCAGTTTTGTAAAGAGACTAAGTATTTGACCTTGACCTTGGGATCTGCGGGCGTTGGACGGTCGTGGATTTGGCACAGCATGGTAGTAGAGCCTTACAGGAATGCATGTGTGAAATATTAAGCATTTTAGATGAAGGAAATAGAAGTTATAACAATATTTCTCGGATGTTAAGTTTTGTACAGAGACTAAGTATTTGACCTTGACCTTGGAATCTGCGGGGGTTGGACGGTCGTGGATTTGGCACAGCATGGTAGTAGAGCCTTACAGGAATGCATGTGTGAAATATTAAGCATTTTAGATGAAGGTAATAGAAGTTATAACAATATTTCTCTGATGTAAAGTTTACGGACTAAGTATTTGACCTTGACCTTGGGATCTGCGGGGGTTGGACGGTCGTGGATTTGGCACAGCATGGTAGTAGAACCTTACAGGAATGCATGTGTGAAATATCAAGCACTTTAGATGAAGGAAATAGAAGTTATAACAATATTTCTCTGATGTTAAGTTTACGGACGCACGGACGGACGCACGTACGGACGCACGGACGTTCTTACGAGAGATACATTGTGAGGTTATTTCCTTTGATGTTTACACTGTGGGGTTAACCTCACAATGTAGCAACTTATTCCGTTATTTTCTTCCTTAACGATTCTCTTACGGAATAAATCGCATAATATGCAAATGAGCTAGCCATTAGTTAATTATATTTGAAAAACACTTATCCAAGTGTCTTAAATAGGGTGGTGGGTGGGTTTCAGCACAACACAGCAACCTCACAATGTAGCTCTCGTAAGTACGGACGGACGGACGGACGGACAACCTGACTCCTGTATACCCCCCCCCCACAACTCGTTGCGGGGGGTATAATAATACTGGACTACATACAGCTTTAACTAAGTTAACAGGCACACATACAATTGCCATTCTAAAAGAATTACAAGAGACGGGTCGCTAACACATTGAGCAAACAGTAATACATTTCAACAAATACATATACAACATTATATGTACTTGTTGCATATTATGGAGCTGCATGCATATACACTCCGGACTATATATGCACATAAGCATGTTTATGCATGCACATATACTCATGTTATGTGATAAACGCAGTCATCCCATGGTGTCACAAAACTGCTGCGCACAAATCGAAACATTTCACAGGATCAGTATTAACTGCGATGCCATGCTACAACATGTTTGTGACACGGGACTCATGTAAATATATGAATCAGCCCCATACTCGCATCAAATTAATATTTTTTTATATTTATTTTTTTAAATAAAAAGTTCACCTTGCCACTGCGCTTATTATGGTTAAAAAAATCAGAGGCAACGGCAACTGCTGTTGGCTTATTTCTTTCTAGCGTCCCACATTGTATAGCTACCGCTAATCGTGACAGTGCAAATAAATCAGTATATGTTTTATTCACCTGTCTAAAAGTGTGTTAAAATATATTGAAATAAACCACAAACGAGTGTCTATGTACAAAGGCATCTTACTACGGAAAGGCTTAAACAATCAATATCATCTCAAATCATGTTTGAAATGAACTGATTAGCAGTAGATATACAACCGAGCAGTAGATATACAACCGAGCTTAAGAAGTAAGTAAACGGTATGTGTAATAAAAGATATTTGTATTATTTACAACCATGTGATTAAACATGACACTGGACTCTTTAAGACTTCAATTAAGTCACAGTACACTCAATGCACACACACGTATTGCCGAACGTATGCAATTTCAGACAAACAAGTATTTCAGTTAATCTAATTGATCAACCCATCTGCTGATTCGTCAAACCAAAAGTGTGATATTTCATACACTCAACAAACATAATGTACCAATTTATGTACAACATGTAACTGTAGATCACTATCAATCGCATGAATTGATTGATTTATTGGTGTTTAACGGTATATCAACAGCTATGGTAATTTAAAGCCGGGCCAACGGGTTCGATCCTGCATGTACCCTGCTGCATATCACTTGGCCTCAGGTATGAATCCCCTGTCAGAAAATGTGGCTACATTGCTGAACAGCTGGTATTCTCAAGGTCTCCAGATGTGATTGGCGAACTCTGAAAATAATTACAAATGTATCACTTGAATGTTGAACAAGAACATTTATAAGGGAAATCAAGTGTGCAATGGCTAACAGAAACATGTGAATGCTGCATGGATTGGTCCAAAACTGTGTGGCGCATGGGTGGGCTATAAAATAAAAAGAGTTACATGCAGTTCCATGTCAATAACACTGTTGTGCAATGACACCTGAAAAGTTCATGTATATTATTTACTAGATAATCATGGGCAGCGGAAGTGCCCCCACCCCAATCATTTTGTTGGGCCATGCCCCCCCCCCCCCAATAATTTTCACATGTTATCATCCTCAAACTTGCTGAGAATGCAGGAAATGACGTTTGACGCCTCTTACATTTTCAAATTTTATGGTGGAGCATGCCCCCGAACCCAGCAACATAGGGCTATTTGGCCCCCAAGACTGGGCCTGGGGATGCAGGAAATGGCGTTTCACGCCTCTTAGATTTCAATTTTTTTCGGGGGAGCAAGCCCCAGGACCCCCCTGGCAAAATCGAGCCTTCACAATTGGGCCCCCACAATAAGCTTCCCGTTCCGCCGCCTATGATAATATCTAGGGCCTTGATTGGGAAGTAAAAAATGCCAAATTTGTATAAAGATGGTAAAAGTGACGGATGTTACAGTTAGCAAACGCAACAAAAGTAAAGCTCGATACAATTGGATAATGATAATGATCATCACATAATAACTGTGGGAAAAGAAGTCTCAAGAGTGATAGCTTATGCATGATTATGATGTCAAATTTTATCTAAAAAAAAAACAATTTGGTGAAAATCTCTGGTAATTGCAAGTCCTGTACATTTTATCTGTACTCACCATTTGTGTTCATCACCACAGCCGGAAACTAGCCTGTCATCAGCCTTAGGTTTTTGTTCTTCCAAAGAGCCTCATCTGCCTCTAAACACATGAAAGTCAATTATCAAGTTCAATGAATACTGTGCGAATACAGTTGCAACTTGTCCTTGGTCATAAACATGCATTGGTCCGTTAATTATCGCATTTACATGTCAGCTTTCAATGTGATTAACCCTTTCAGCTGACCCCTAAGTAGCTGGAATGGATTTTGATATGTTAATTTACCGACCAATCCAATCATCACAAAATTATTTTCACTTATTTATAAATAGGTGGTGGGGTTTTTTTTCTAAAAAAATAAATGAAAATTACTTGCAAAAAGTGCAGATCCTGTTCATCTGGATCTACACTTTTTGCCAATACCACTATAGAGGACTGTAGTGGTACAAGTGTTAACAGCCAGTTGAGGAAATTCCATACTGAATTAACTTGAATGAATGGCGTAGTGTCCAGTCAAAACACAGGCTACAGAAGTGAGCTGGAGCTACACTGGTCACAAATGCATAAGCCTCACTTCTCCAGTCACAGGCACACGTATATAAATCTCAATCGCAGTAGTATTACAATGAAACCCATCCACAGTTTTCACAAACTGTGTCCTTGGATGTCAACATTAAGAGTATATCACCGATATCTAAACCGGTTAGAATTGGTCAGCCCCCTTTCTGATATACACTAACATTAGGGTTTGAGTAGCTTATAAAAACTCAGCTCTATAGATGTGTTTTACTATTTCATCTGTCTTTTATATTGTCTGTATCCGTGAGAGCTGAGACCTTTATTAAAGAGTTAAAATCTTTAGTTCACAATAACAGCCCAATTTTCGTCTGGTTCGATTTTACTACACAAAATTGGGAATAAAAGGATAACCCAATGTCGAACTAATGTCATTAACCCACTGTTGCATGATGTATTATTGGATATATGCAATGATTAATTTTTAAACAACAGGACTGTGATAGAGTGTTAAAAACATTTCACAACTCGTCCATGACAGTGTAGCCAAACACCACACAAGGAGGCCACAGGGTTCTGGTTATTATGACTCAATTAAATTTTACACTATAAGGGATCTCAGCTCTCACGGATACAGAAAATAAAAATCAAAGCAGGATAAAATAGGTTCGGTTTAGTTTTGTTTCAATTGGTGTTTAAACGGAAAAGGGCCTAAATCAACAGCTAAGGATCATGTAAAGGCCGAGGGCAAACGGGTTCGATCCCGATTTTAAAACAACCAGCTTGCATTGGGGGGCGGGGGGGTGGGAATTCCAAAATCAGAACTGAATAATCTTACAATCGAGAAACAAATATATTCAGCCCTGATCATGAAATTAAGAATAAACCTTGACCTGGTGGCAGGACCATACCACACCCAAAGTCCACTTTGCCCACCCCTTCCCCTAAAATAGGATTAACGAACAATCCGTAATACTCACAAAGGGGTAAGGGGTTTAACCAGATTCAAACTGTTCACCATAAAAAATTGCCCAAAGACGTAAGTGAGGGTTAGGGCCAAACCAGGTCTCCAGTCGGAAATTCCGGTAAGGATGAACCCCGATCGTTTAAAATTACCCATCGCTTTGCAACACACCTTCCACCCACAGATTTAAAAACAAAAGTAAAAACCGCATCCGCAGAAGCTGAAGGATAATTTTCTAAGCTATAGGGTTTTTGAGCCAATACAACAAGGTCCTAGCCTGTAAGTTTTAGCGTTAATATTAAACCTACCTAACAATTAACTAATAGGTTTCAGATAATCAGGGATTAACCCAATGGTAAGGTTTGGGGTATTAGTGCTGTTCAACAAAGTGGCGGACCAATTCTGCAGTCCATCTTCCATTTAAACCACAGGTTGATTCTAGCTTTGTCTTTGTATGGTCAATTAATTATTGTTTTGTAATATACATTGAAACACCTATTTTCTAAACAAATGTACAAAACAATTCAAATGCACCCCGGTTTGGTTTTGTTAATAAATTTATAATAGTACTTAGAATGGTACAAAACTCCATTCGGCCTCCATTGAAACAAAACCCCAAACATAAATTTAAATTCAATGAATTCGAGTGTAAACTAACTAAAACTGCCACTAAAAAACGGTTCTTCATTAAACAAATTACAAAACTAAAATTCGGCTTTTTTTTAAATCTTAACACGTTCATTTCCCGATTAAAAAATGAATGTTTAGCCGCCATCTTTAAAAAAATAATTGAATCACGTGACACCACAATTGATTTTGGCTTGGCTAATGGAAATGACGTTTAGTAAACCAACCAAACCTCTGAGTGCACGTGATTGAAAAGATTGGCGGCTAATAGTACATTGAGAATGCGGAATGTATATGGGGGGTGTGTTTTGATTTTAAAAAGTGAAATTTAAGGTTAGTGAGAACGCCGCTTTTAGTGCAGATTTACACTTCGAAATAAATATTTGGAGACTTATGTTAAATGTATTAAGCAACTTGTAAAATCTATGCCAAAAACCCACCCCAAAGGCCCGCGGTTTCCGACATGCAGTAATGAGTTTTGTATATGGCGAGTTTCCATGAGCCCATTTCATCAACATTGCAAAGTATTAAACTTTACTAGCAAAGTATTAAAAACTTTGAGGGAGTAATCATTTTTATTTTTTCCTGAAATGGCATTTTTTCATTTCAATAGAACTTAACAAATGCAATGTATTTACATGATTATGATTAAAAGTAATGCAGAAATTATTATTACTGTAATTTTATTACATTTAATCACAGCCATTTTAAAATGGCTGTGATTAATGTAAATAAATTCAGTATAATAAAAATTAAAATTAATAAATTTTTTCAAAAAAATTGAAAATTTCCTCCCTTCAAAGTTATACTTTGCTACTAAAGTATACTTTGCAATGTTGATCAAAATGGGCTACAGATGTCTACATAGTGTGGGTATTTTGTTTTCAATGGTGGCTTCAATAGCATTTTGTACCTTTCTAACGTACTATTATAATTTTACACCCGGGAGCATTTGAATTGTTTTGTACAATTGTAGCTTTAGAAAAAGTTGTTTTTTATGTATTTATACTGTCCATTTCGGCTAATTCTGCGCTATCGGCTAAAATGCGCAATTCACGTCCAAATTTAACATGCAATGTTTACGTTCATAATTAAACTATTGTGGATTTTGGGAATAAAACAAGAGATTAATTGCTACACTGTGGCACAACTTTTATCACATTCCCAATAGTTTGGTAAAAAGTTATTTTCAGAATACAAATGTATAGTCCAAAATGGTGTAAAATCCTCAGACCCTAATGCTGATGGAATATTGATGCTTATTTAACTAAATTAACTGTTAAAACAACTAGGAAAAACTTAACCATGATGTCACTGGAATAGTTTCTTGCTCACCTCCAAAGTTTAATACCAATTTTTGCTATGGTGAATCCCATTATTTGTTGCCTTCGCCATTTTGTTTAACCTACCTACCGATGCTGCAGCATTAGCCGAAAGCAACTGCTTGATGTTGCAAACACGCAAATGTGATGTCATACATCACACAAAATTACGTCACTTACTCAGACGTCTGCCGAACGTTTTTATGACTATTTTACCTGCACCAAACGTCTTTGAACTGCGTTTGAATTGTTTGGAATATTTCCGCCGGAAAGTTTGACTGAATATGGAGATTGGGTTTAATGACATATAAATGTGTTTGGAACAAAAGCCTTAGGTTGCGCAGAATTAGCTGACACCATATTGTACAAAACAATAATTGGACCATCCAAGGACACGCTAGAATTATCACCTATGGGCATTTAACCCTAACCCTGAACCTATGCCAAGTCAGGGCAGAGCTGTTTCTAAACCTGTTTGGGGCAAAGTTAACTTAAAGGTCTTGGGAAGGTGAGGGGTAGTTAATAATAGGGGCGAGTTCGGGCGGGCGAGTTTGTTGCGAGTTTTCGAGGGGCGGGCGGGGCGCAGTTGTCTTTGGGCGAGTTCATATTATTTAGATTTGGGTTAGGGTAAATCGTTGCCACCACCCAACTGAATGGAAATTATGAACTGCCGAAAGAAGCAGAGGTAAGACTTATGATTATGAATGGTAATCGTAACTCTGACTACGGACGGTACAGGGAGTTGATTGCACGAGATATTTAAATATAAGTTGGAAACAGAAACAGTGCTGGGACGGAGGATGTTTCATATCAATGTAATGTATGTCCCTCTGGAAACAGTGTCACCAGTGACAGTCACCCCCTCTCGAGTGAAAGTGAAATTTGGGCTATTCACCAGTTTTATGTTAAGTACCCCCCTATGGAAGAGAAAAATCAAATTGAGGTCGGGGGGGGGGGGGGGTTATTCGGAATGAAAAAAAATTGAGGGGGGGAGGTATCCGCGGAAGAAAAAATTGGAGGGGGGGTGGGGGGGGTTATCGGGAAAGAAAAAATTGAGGGGGGTGGGGGGTAAGCAATCATAGATAATATTGAGGGGGGGGGTATTGAAGAGAGAAAAAAAATTGAGGGGGGTGTATGTGGGATGTAAAAAATTTGAGTGGGGGTATCCGGGAAGAAAATATTGGAGGGCGGGGGGTATCCCGGGAAGAAAAAATTTAACGGGGGAGGTAGCATAATCATTAGATAATATTGAGGGGGGGTATGGAAGAGAGAAAAAAAATTGAGGGGGGGTATCCAGGTAAGAAAAAAATTTGAAGGGGGGGGGTGGGGGGGGGGTTAGGGCAATGGTTTTAGCAATCAGTAGAATAAATTGAGGGGGGTATGGAAGAAGAGAAATAAAAAAATTGATGGGGGGGGTTATCCGGGATGAAAAAATTGAGGGGTTCAGGGTAGTCCGTGGAAAGAAAAAATTGAGAGGGGGGGGTGTATCCAGGGAAGAAAAAATTGAGGAGGGGGGTTAGCAATCATCAGAAATAATTTGAGGGGGGGGGTATGGAAGAGAGGAAAAAAATTGGAGGAGGGAGGGGGGGGGTAGGGGGGGTAAGTCAACAGATTAGATAATATTGAAGAGGGGGGTATGGAAAGAGAGAGACAAATTTGAGGGGAGGGGGGTTATTTTCCCATGGGAATGAAAAAATTGAAGGGGGGTATACCGGGAAGGAAAAAATTGAGGGGGAGGTATAGCTGGGGAAGAAAACATTGAGGGGTGGGGGGGGTAGCCAATTCATTAGATAATAAATTGAGGTGGTTGGGGGGTAATGGGAAGAGAGAAAAAAAATTGAAGGGGGGGGTATCCGGGATGAAAAATTGAGAGGTGGGGGGTAGGGGCGGGGGTAATCCGGGAAGAAAAAATTGAGGGGGGTGGGCGTTATCCGGGGAAGAAAAAAATTGAGGGGGGGTAGCAAGCATAGATAATTTGATTGGGGAGGGGGTATGGAAGAGAGTAACAAAAGTTGAGGGGCGGGGGGTATCCGGGGGAAGAAAAAAATTGAGGGGGGGGGGTTATAGCTAAATCATAGGTAATATTGAGGGAGGGGTAATGGAAGAGAGAAAAAAATTTGAGGGGAGGGGGGGGTATCCACGGGAAGAAAAAAATTGGGGGGGGAAGGGGGGGAGGGGGGGTTTCATCTGGGATACACAAAACATTGAGGGGGGTAGGGGGGGGTATCCAGATAAAAAAGTGGAGGTGGGGTGGGGGGGTGTCATTTGGAGGATGGTATTATAGGCCGAATTTACTGGATGTTTTCGGTAAACTGAACGAGTTCGGTAAATTGATTTATTTATTAAGCGAATGTTTTGGATGTTTCGGTTAAAATGGGTTTTTTTGTGTAGTAGAATTAGTCATTATCGTAAGGCCCAAATCAATTAGGCTAAACATGACAAAGTGTGGAAACAAACATGTATAATTATTGGATTATTGACCATATTGGCCTATGCTGCCTAATTTGATAGCAGAATAAATGGACAACCAGCCAAAGACTGGGAGCCACCATTAGTGGCACTGTGTTGCCACCGACATTGTACTTGGATGGGAACCAACTTCATTGCGTCTCCAGCAATGAATTGTGAAATTTATTGGAGGAATGTTTAGTGAGCAGTATATAAGTGACCTAAGGATCATTCCCGCAAGTTGACAATGGAGCTTATCGGTTTATGGTATTGAGTTTTGGTGTTGAATTGCGAGACAGTTTCTGCCGGTCATCTTTTGTTATGAAACGAAAAACTGAGACACCCAGAGACCTAAAAAGCCATCCAAATGTGTGCAATTTCCAAAAGTTGAAGTACATGTTTACAATTTAGTGCATGCCTATGAGGGACCAGAAGCTCCAATACGGTTTTAAGCCTTCAAGAGTAGTTTATCCCAAAAGCAGTTTTCAGTGATGAAATTATCATGAATTTAGCATATGTAACTACATGTAATTTTGTTTATATGTTATTTCATTCCATATTACCCATGATACAACTGAACCATGCAAGCCCCACTCTGTTAAAAAGTGATGAAGTTCAATCATACTGAGCATCTATCATGTTTAAATCGAGTATTAACCCTTTCAACACTACAGCCGTGTTTATATAGGTTGTTTTTTAAACAGTGCAGATGCAGACGAGCCGGCTCATCAGGATCCAGCACTATTTGCAAGTAATTTTTCATATTTGTTTAAAAAAAAAAAAAATTATAAAATCGATTAACTTTGTAAAAGTTATTTTGTTTTGGATGGGAATTGACCGAAAATTAACATTTAATTATATATAATCCCATTCCAGTTTTTATTTATGGGCTGAAAGGGTTTTAAATGTTTAAAGTTTGTTTTTTGGTAACATTATGTATTAGAACAAGCCAATGTTACAATATGTTTACTGATCCCCACATCTGGTTATAAAACAAAACGCGGCTCTGGGCTCCGTCAGATCATTGTCTTTTGCAGCTTGAACCTGTATTTACACCCGTGTTTGTTATATTATATTCGTTCTACTAGATTGATATTTATAATGTCTTTTATTTATCTTTGTAAATTGAGGGACTTTTGAAACAATTCCGAATCCAGTACTTAGCGAATGAAATTGCCATTGCCATTTAATGCCACTCATTATTTTAATTCATAAAAATCATTTTATGGAGGTAGACAACGCAGCTATATAGTGACATACAAATATCCAGGGGGTTTGTTATTGAATTTAAAATAAAATGATTCAAAACATTAATTGGAAATTGCGGAAATCGCGATGGTCATAACTCTTGCTTTTGTAGTCGAAAGTGCTTGTGTTTAGTATCAAATCATCAGTTTATCACTTGACTGCATTAATAATGGTAATATCAGGCGATGGTAATGGCAATGCGATCCTCTAAGAAAGACACCTGGCGACAATTTATAAGGTTATCCACGCAACCAAATCTGCCTCTTTGGTATCGTTGTTTTGTCACAAAGGTTTTAAATGTTATAAGCGGTCCTACTGCCTACTTTAAAATATGTCGTCGCATACGATAAATGTTAAATGGTTTGTCGCTATTATTTTTTCCCAAAATTATTTTCAAGACAAGCAGTTTTATTTTTTTTTTTTTTATTCTAAACCAACAAATAGGGAAACGCCACACTCTGCCTTATTTGAAAATTTATTCATAAAACGAAATTACGTTACTATTGGGCCGCAATCCAATAAAACAATGACGTTCACCATTAGCAAACTGCAAACCCGAGCCATATAAATCATTATTTTCATACTTTGGTATCTTGGCCTATAATGGGAGACACTTGGCCAGGACTACGGAGATTATTCCAAATTTATTTGCCATGCGATAAAAGATGACAAATCTAATAGGACATTGTCAACACCCCTTGTATACGCCGTTGATAAAAAACGGTCAGTTAAATTTCGACGTCACTTTGATCTAAAACGTCATATAATGTTTTTTACTACGCCGTCATAAAACTACTTCTAAAAATGAAACGATAAATTGGGATACATTGATAAAATCTTGGCGGCATATTGCTTTTAAAAATATGTACAAATTCAGAATTACGCGCAAAAAGTAAAAACTGAAAAATGTTGTTCATTAATGCCCGGTTTTTCGCACCGGCGCGGCTCTATAAAACACAGAATGAATTTATTTGCAACACTTAGTATGGGCATCTTAATTATATCAAGTGGTTATCAACTATTTATATAAATTATATGCCCTTAAACTTATTTTCCACACGCCGTCACAGGTCAAAATTATCTTGTTTGAAGAGTTAAAACCCCACCCCACCCCCCCCTCATTTAAAAAAAAAATTACGAACTTTCTCCAGAAGCAAAAGTAATAAACGAAGAAATTGGTTCCCTATTATTTACTTCGCTTCCTTTATTTATTTTGCTGGAGCGGGGACCACCAAAGTGAATTTGGTTTTCCGGCAATTACTGCCTTCGCTGTTGCTATGGCTTGGGAACCCGCTTGCTTATATCGGGATGGTCTGTTTCTGGGCGTATGAAACCGTGTTGATTCCGGCCACACGGATGCATTCCTAGAATTAACATAAAGACGCCAATGCTGAAAATAGAAATGGCAGTCCTCCCAGTCACTCCCGAGTCCTTTATTCGCCGAATTTTTACGGAATGGGTCGAGGGGTTCCCGAGTGGTTTGACAGGTAGTTGGCCGCCATTGGAACTATTTACAAGGGAATTCTTGATTCATGAATGTCTGAGGTAATGGAATGATAGTAATTCGGCCAAGTGGTTATTTATTACATGCTTTAACCAACCATGGCCCATCCAATCACTAGGCAGAACTATTTAGTATTCAACGTCACAAGCCGAGTCACCACCGAATTCATTAGTGGTCAACCAATTAAATTAATGTTCAACCTATCCTTCATTAGCAGAAACACGTGTTCACCTTTAATTACCATATTCGCTTCGAGTCGCTTCGTCGGTAAATGACGAGTTTCGGTTAATGACCATCAATTAATTTCATTATATTGACATGGCACGTTGCCGCCTAAATTGTTTTTTATTTACCAATTAACTTTTATGCGCTAATTAATTACTATAAATTATAATCAATTTACCGAAAACATCCAACCCATTTCCCTATATATTATCAAATTTTACCGAACCTCGTCAGTTACCGAATGCACATATTTTCGGACTGTATCGGGGGGGCATATATTAGTTAAATTTCAGAAAACAAATGGGCCCAACGGCCAATTGGCCCTGAGCATTTACTTGGGCACTATGCCCGGGTATGGAAAGGACATTCCGAGGCCATTTTCCCACCCTTAAATATAAGAAATCAACTCGTCTTTATTTCCGAAAACATCCAGTATCCTATATAGGCCGTATGGTTGTATGGACAAGAGATTTATTGAGGGGGGGGGGGTATCTTTCTTCCCGGGGGGGAAAATTGAGGGGGGGGGGCGTCAGTTGGATAAAAAATTTAAAAATTGGAGGAGGTAATAGGCCGATGGGGTATGGAAGAGATTTAATTGAGGGGAGGGGGTGGACTTCCTGGGGGGGGGAGGGGGGGGGGAATTGAGGGGGGGATGGGGGGGGGTCAGTTGGATAAAAAAATTGAGTGGGGGGTATATATGGCCGATGGGGTATGGAAGAGATTTAATTGAGGGGGCGGGGGGGGTTTTCTTCCGGCGGGAAAAATTGGGGGAAGGGGGGGGTCCCGGGGGGGGGTCAGTTGGATAAAAAAATTGAGGTGGGTGGGGGTGGGGGGGGGGGTCAGATTGGGATAGAAAAATTGAGGGGGGTATATAGGCCGATGGGGTAAGGAAGAGATTTAATTGAGGGGGGGGGATCTGTTCAGGGGTAAAAAATTGAGGGGGGGGGGTGGGGGGGTTCAGTTGGATAGGAAAAATTGAGGGGGGGGTTTATATAGCGGCCCGAATGGGGGGTGATGGAAGCAGATTTATTGAGGGGGGGGGGGGTCTTCAGGGGTAATAAAAAATTGAGGGGGGGGGGGGGTCAGTTTGGGATTAGAAACTTTGAAGGGGTTGGAGGGGGGTATATAGGCCGATGGGGTAATGTGGGAAGAGATTTTTGATTGGAGGGGGGGGGGGGGTCTTCAGGGGTAAAAATTGAGGGATAAAAAATTCAAAATTTGGGGGGAAGGGGGGTATCCGGAATAAAAAATTGAGGGGGTGGGGGTCATTGGTCATTCGTAGTTAAAATGTTTTCTATTAGGGGCTATAGGGGGTACTTATAAAACTGGAAATCATATATTGGAATAGCCAATTACCTAAACATATTTAATTTTAACCACCAATTATTCCACATGATGATCAATAAATAGGCCACTATTTTCAAGGCATGGGCAATAAAGTAAATAGAGATAATAACTAATGAATTAAATTTAACCATTTGCTACACAAACCGGTAAAAAGCGCCGGCGAAACAGCCTGTTGAAAATAAACAACATATCGCGTGGAATACTTGGCTCGTTCCACTAATTTTCGGGTCGCTTCTATAAATCACAACCGTGTGGGCTGGGCCCAATGGCAGATTTTAATGCATGACGGTCACCGAATCCTTGAGAAATGGTACTCCCTTGGGCCAATTCTCCCGCCATTCCAACCAACAACAACAACAACGGATTTTTTTTTCTGATGGACACTCAATTTCCCCGGGGGGCCCGTCCCGTTTTAGAGCCATATAATTATACTATATTTTTTGGGTGTTTTTATTGCACCCAAATTAATTTAATTCGGGGGGCATTATAGTCGCTGTCCGTCCGTCAGCCACCCGTTCCGTCGAGTCCGAAAACCGGTTTCCGTTGCGATAACTTGAGTTATCGTGATGTCGATCTTTAATTGAACTAGCCATTTGTTTCTGGACCAACGCAATTAGATAGGGGGTGCCATCCATTCAGTTTTTACTGATTCCTTGTTTTTATATGGAAAACCACTTGTTTCTATAGAAAATGGCAGACCAACAGTCAAATTACATGTGATGTCTATCGCCATCCTAAAAATTTGACAGAGTGGACACCCGTTTTGGTTGTAACAAAAAAAGCGGAATATAATTATAGAGTTAACTATTATTGACAAATTTGCGGCAGAATGTTCAATGACCAATTGATACTGGTCGCAAAACATTTTTAATGGTGATGGCGAATTGTCTGACCCATAATGCCACAAATTTAAAAATTTCAATACGGTTAATCCGTTTTTTCTAACGCAATTGGTTGTTTTTGGCAAACAAATTTTTTGTGAATTTTTTAGGTTTAGAATTAAGCAGCCGTTTGACCCATTCAACTTGGACCAGAATAACGCAACGGTATAATCATCGGTCTAATTCCCCAAAACCTCGTAATTTCACTTGGCGGGCACAACCACTTTTAGACTGTTTTGAAATTAGTATTACCCATTGCCTATGTTACTGCCAAGAAAAGCTCGTAACTCTTAGTCCAATGGGAAGGTTGAGTTATGAATCAGTTTTTATGGCCCCCGATAACGATAAGTCAGGGGGCCCATTATGTTTTTGCACACCTGTATCTTGTTCCGTCTGTCCGTACGCACCTGCACACCCACAAAACCTTGGACAACATCAATCAGCTACTAGTTCTACAACCAGAATTGATATGTGTTTTAGGTTCCTACAAGCCATTATTTATTAACTTAACCTTTTAACAAAGGGTAACAAAACCAGTAAACGTTGATTTAAGAATTGAAGAATTGAAGTGTGGGTTTCCTATTAAGCCATTATATTAACCACTAACAGAGAAAACTAACCAGTAAACTTGATTCTAAGAACGATATGTGTAGGTCCTAACAAGCCAATTATAATTAACACTAACAGTGAACAACCAGTAAACATTGATTCTAAAGAATTGATATTGTGTAGCGTCCTATAAGCCATTATTATTTTAACACTAAACTAGAGAAACAACCAGTTAAACGTAGATGCTAAGAATTGATATCGTGGGTGGGTCCTATATGCCATTTATTATTAACCACTAACGGGGAACAACCAGTAAACGTAGATGCTAAAGAATTGAATATGTGTGGGTTCCTATAAGCCATTAATATTAACACTATCAGGGAACAACCAATTATATTAACACTAAACAGTGAACAACCAGTAAAACGTTTTTGATATTCCAAGAATTGATATGTGTGGGGTCCCTATAGCCATTATATTCACACTAACCAGGGAATAACAACCAGTAAACGTAGAAGCTTAAGAATTGATTATGTGTGGGTTCCTATAAGCCATTATATTAACACTAACATGTGAAACAGAACCAGGGTAAACGTTTGATTTCTAAAGAAATTGATCATGTGTGGGTCCTATAAATCCCATTATATTTAACACTAACAGGCAACAACCAGTAAACGTAGATGCTAAAAATTGATATGTGTGGGTCCTATGGCCATTATATTATCACTAACAGTGAACAACCAGTAAACGTTGATTCCAAGAATTGATATGTGTGGGTCCTATAGCCATTATATTAACACTAACAGGGAACAACCAGTAAACGTAGATGCTAAGAATTGATATGTGTGGGTCCTATAAGCCATTATATTAACACTAACAGAGAACAACCAGTAAACGTGGATGCTAAGAATTGATATGTGTAGGTCCTATTAGCCATTATATTAACACTAACAGGGAACAACCATTATATTAACACTAACAGTGAACAACCAGTAAACGTTGATTCTAAGAATTGATATGTGTGGGTCCTATAAGCCATTATATTAACACTAACAGGGAACAACCAGTAAACGTAGATGCTAAGCATTGATATGTGTGGGTCCTATAAGCCATTATATTAACACTTACAGCGAACAACCAGTAAACGTTGATTCTAAGAATTGATATATGTAGGTCCTATAAGCCATTATATTATCACTAACAGGGAACAAACTGTAAACGTTGATTCTAAGAATTGATATGTGTGGGTCCTATAAGCCATTATCTTAACACTAACAGGGAACAATCAGTAAACGTAGATGCTAATAATTTATATGTGTGGGTCCTATAAGCCATTATATTAACACTAACAGGGAACACCCATTATATTAACACTAACAGTGAACAACCAGTAAACGTTGATTCTAAGAATTGATACTTGTGAGTCCTATAAGCCATTATATTAACACTAACAGTGAACAAGCAGTAAACGTTGATTCTAAGAATTGATATTTGTGGATGCTATAAGCCATTATATTAACACTAACAGGGAACAACCAGTAAACGTAGATGCTAAGAATTGATATGTGTGGGTCCTATTAGCCATTATATTAACACTAACAGGGAGCAACCATTATATTAACACTAACAGTGAACAACCAGTAAACGTTGATTCTAAGAATTGATATGTGTGGGTCCTAGTAACCATTTTATTAAACACTAACAGGGAACAACCAGTAAACGTAGATGCTAAGCATTGATATGTGTGGGTCCTATAAGCCATTATATTAACACTTACAGGGAACAACCAGTAAACGTAGATGCTAAGAATTGATATGTGTGGGTCCTATAAAGCCATTATATTGACACTAACAGAGAACAACCAGTAAATGTTTGATAAGAATTGATATGTGTGGGTCCTATAAGCCTTATTAGATCATAACAGGGAACAACCAGTAAACGTGGGATCTAAGAAATATATGTCCTATAAGCCATTATATTAACACTAACAGTGGGAACAACCAGTAAACGTTGATTCTAAGAATTGATATGTGTGGTCCTATAAGCCATTATATTACTAACAGTGAACAACCAGCAAACGTTGATTCTAAGAATTGATATGTGTAGGTCCTATAAAGCCATATTATCACTAACAGGGAACAACCAGTAAACGTTGATTCTAAGAATTGATATTTGTGGGTCCTATAAGCCGTTATAATTAACCACTTAACAGTGAACACCAGTAATGGTTGATTCTAAGAATTGATATGTGTAGGTATAAGCCATATTATCTAACGGGGAACAACCAGTAAACGTTGATTCCTAAAGAATTGATTATGTGTAGTCCTATAAGCCATATTTATCACTAACAGGAACAACCAGTAAAGTTGATTCTAAGAATTGATATGTGTAGGTCCTATAAGCCATTATATTATCACTAACATGAACAACCAGTAAACGTTGATTTAATAAAAATTGATATTAGTGGGTCCTATAAGCCAATTTTATTAACACTTAACCAAGGGAACAACCAGTAAACGTTGATTCTAGACCATGATATTTGTTTGCCTATAAGCCCTTTATATAACCAAAACGTACAGTGCAACAACAAGTAAACCGTTGATTTAAGAATTGATTGTGGTGGGGTCTATAAAGCCATTATATTAACACTAACAGGGAAACAACCAGTAAACGTAGATGCTAAGTAAATGATATGTGTGGGTTCCTATAATGCCATTATATTAACACTAACAGGGAACAACAGTAAACGTAAGAATTGTAAGGGGGATTTTGATTATGTGTGGGTCTTAGGGCAATTTATATTAACACTTACCGGGAACAACCTTTATTAACACTAACAAGACAACCAGTAAACGTTGCTTCTAAGAATTGATATTTGTGGGTTCCTTTAAGCCATTATATTAACACTAACAGTGAACAACCAGTAAACGTTGATTCTAATAATTGATATTTGTGGGTGCTATAAGCCATTATATTGACACTAACAGGGAACAACCAGTAAACGTTGATGCTAAGAATTGATATGTGTTGGTCCTATAAGCCATTATATTAACACTAACAGTGAAACAACCATAAAACGTTGATTCTAAGAATTGATATGTGTGGGTCCTATAAGCCATTATATTAACACTAACAGAGAACAACCAGTAAATATTGATTCTAAGAATTGATATGTGTGGGTCCTATAGCCATTATATTATCACTAACAGGGAACAACCAGTAAACGTTGATTCTAAGAATTTATATGTATGGGTCCTATAAGCCATTATATTATCACTAACAGTGAACAACCAGTAAACGTAGATGCCAAGAATTGATATGTGTAGGTCATATAAGCCATTATATTAACACTAACAGTGAACAACCATTAAACGTTGATTCTAAGAATTGAAAAGTGTGGGTCCTATAAGCCATTATATTAACACTAACAGGGAACAACCAGTATACGTAGATGCTAAGAATTGATATGTGTGGGTCCCATAAGCCATTATATTAACACTAACAGGGAACAACCATTATATTAACACTAACAGTGAACAACCAGTAAACGTTGATTCTAAGAATTGATATTGGTGGGTCCTATAAGAGGCCGGTCTCCAGATGACCAAAATGGGGAGTTACCTTACTCGGCAGTACCTCCGAGAAATTTCGTGTTTTTCTTTTAGAATGAACCCTTAGAAACAACCCCCGGGTGCGCGATTTTCGAATTTCATTTGGTAGGTCTGTGTAATCTGGAATTCAAAATGGCCGCCATCGATATTTGTTTTTTCTCAATATATCGGTGATTAAGTGAGATTTTGACATTATTCCAATTGCTATACCCATATAATCAATGTCTGACTTTCTGTTGGTGATAACTATACAATAAATATAAAATTATTTAATGGCCGCCATCTTGGATTTCAAAATGGCCGCCATTTTTAGCTGTTTTTAACAAATTTGTTTAATATCTCAATAATTAAACCAGGAATCATCATACTTCCAATGGGTATAACATTATTATAGGAGATTTGTGAAAATATAGGAATCATTGCTATCTTGAATTCATAGATGGCCGCCACAATGGAAGCTTTACTGCCAATATATCAATAATTAAACCTGTAATGGGAATGGCTGGACACTTATTCCGGGCATGTTTATTGGATACGCGTAAACAACTTGTTTTCTATCAATTGTAATTGTCCAAGTAAACACATATGCTACGTCTTACGTGTATACAACCTGAGTTGGGAACCAACCAGATGATATGGTGAGCTTTATGGATCATAATGATGAAAGCAGAGAGAACCTCATCAACATGACCCATGAAGCTCACTATATGGGATGGTGGGTACCCACGGCAATCAGAAGAAATTGTGATTTGTGGCATAACAATGATGCAAACACGTTATTTACTGCAACACATGGCTTAAAATGTAACACACATTTATATTATGCTCTTGTGGTGACGAAATTGTTATCATTACCCCACCCACTCAAAATTACATGTAATGTTAGCGCTTAATGTTTGTCAATTATGTATATATATAAGTTTAATGAAAATGCATAACATAATGTCTAGAACATGAAATGGATACAAATGACATCTTACATTGACATTTAGATCATGCTGACCCGCAAAAGAAAAATCCCCACGGTCGACAATATGATAAGAACTACCTTACCAAATTATATGAAATCATGTTCAGAAGTAGAAACAAAACCAAATTACATAGAATATGATAACCAACCACACACGACTGATGATTTGATAATAACCTGAGGGCGAGATGGTACTGTGTGCACCCTCATAATCCCCACGGGCCTTCTAAATATGGGTACACACAAATGCCATGACTTGTTTTATTTTTCCCAACATGTTGCCGTGACATTCATCCCCATCCATATGACCTCCCAACATGTTAATATGACGTCCAACCCAACCCCAATGGCATTCCAACATATTACTCTGACCTCCAACCCCACCCATATGGCCTGTCGGCATGTAATATGATAATACATATGGCATCAAACCACATGTCAGTACAGCCATACGTGTTATTATAACATCCAATGCCATCTATGTGACCTCTGAGTAACCTCTCTACGTAGTACCATGAGGTCCAACCCTGTCCTATATGGCATCCCAACATGTTACTATGACATCCAAACCATCCACATGGCATCCCAAAATGTTATGTCCTACAACCCCATACATATAATCTGCCAATATTTTACTAGGACATCTAACCCCATCCAAATGGATGGGTCTGAATGTCATTGCAATATGCTGGGAGACCACAGGGATGGGGTGGGAGACCATATTAACATGACGTAAGGGCATAGGAATATGGTTGGATGTCATAATGACATGTTAGGAGGCCATATAGATGGGGTTAGATGTAAGTCACATGGATGGGGTTGACGCACATAACATAACATTTTGAGATGCCATATGGATGGGTTTTGATGTCATAGTAACATGTCGGGAGTAAAAAGAGAAGGGGTTGGACGTCACGGTAACATGTAGAGGTTTTAGGGATGTGCTTTGATGCCATAGCCTAGTGGAGGCCATAGCAACATGTTGGGAGGCCATACATATGTGGTTGGATCCCATGGCAACATGTTGAGATACCACACGGATGGGGATGAAGGCCATTGTAAAATCCGACGTGACGTTGATAAATTTAAGCGTAACTTTGCGACGTCATTTTCAACTTTTCATGACATTGTCATTAAGGCCGGTTTTCACAGAGCACGGCGCATATCTTTGCATAATGTACGAAAAGAAAACTCTGATAGAAAGAGAGAAGAAAGAATGAAAGAGTTATGTGTCACAATGTACATATAATATATATTAACATAATTCATCGATTGATGTGTACTGCTTGTATTTATGAGTACAGTGTGGACATAACGTATATTTCCTGTGAAATACAATCGTGAGAACAAATGTGTCGTTCTGCCTGGCAGCTTGTATTCGTATGCATGTATGCCTACCTTCATTGTATCAGGTCTTTTACATGATATTTCAGAGTTTATCATTTAATATATTTACATTTAGTACAAACATATTGTATTCATATTATATTACATGATATGCACATGATGTAAATCAAGAGCAAATCTCAAGGTAATATGAATGGGATTCAGAAGAAAGCAAGTTGCTTATGCGAATCTGTCTCCCGATGGGTGATAAGTCAATGTAACGGAGTCAACATTGATGGATTCAGTGAATCAGTCTATGGATAACTGGTCAACTCGTTCGAATAATAATTACATAATATATGCACTCAATCCAACTTTCGGCTAGCTAGATATATTCGAGTGTTTCTTTGAAATATATTCAATCACAAAAACATTGTAGATTGGTCGAGGCTCTCCAAGTTTTCAAATAACTTTATTTTGACTGTAATACAAATTAAACATGTGCAAAACCCGTGTAAATAACTGGCAAGTCTTAGAGTGTAATAACGAGAAATCGCATATACATACGTAGCTTTGTAATCTGCGTCAACTTCCGACGTAATGTTCAAGATACGGTGTGATATATAGCTTAGATCCAGTACATACACGTATAGGAAAACTGTTTAAATGAGTGTTTGCTAACTGTCGATATGTTGTTCCGGGTTGTAGTTTCTATGATAAGGTTTTGGGTTACAAACTTATAATTTATTAGTATAACCAACGGCCTGTGACGTGGTGACTACATAATATACATACTAATATTAATAATAGTACGACGCAAATATCGATATAACAATTCGTTTCCTCGAAATTACAATTCGTTCCCTCAATTTAACAATTCGTTCCCTCGAATTAACAAGTCGTTCCCACAATATAGCAATTCCTTCTAACGAATTAAAGTTATTAAATACCTTATATCTCTGCAGTCCTAAGTCACATTGACTTGAAACTTCATATGCTTTGTAGTCATCATCCATATATTCATGCTGTATCCAACTAATGCGGCCCCGGTGCCCAAGGTCAAGATCGAATGACTTTAAAGTTTGCGTTAAATTTGTTAAAATTTGCGTCAAAGTTTTCAAATACCTACTATCTCTGTAACCGTAAGTCGGATTTGCTTGAAACTTTGTATGCTTTTTGGTTATCATCCATATATTCATTCTCTGTCCCACTCATGCGGCCTCTGTGCCCCTATGTCAAGGTCAAATGACTTAGAAGTTTGCGTTAATGTTTATGTAAACAATTGTTTTAAAGTTTTCACATACCTACTATCTCTGTAACCGTAAGTCAGATTTGCTTGAAACTTCGTATGCTTATTGGTCATCATCCATATACAAATGTAATCATTCTCTGTCACTCATGCGGCCCATGTGCCCCAAAGTCAATACCAAATGACTTAGAAGTTTGCGTTTTTATAACATCTGCGTTAAAGTTGTTACATATCTTATATCTCCACAATAGTGACTCAACTTCCAATACTTTTCATCATCCATATTTTCATTCCATAGCCTGCCCATGTTGTCCACATGCCGAAGGTCAAGGTCAAATAACTTTGAAATTTGTGTTAAAGTTTGTACATACCTTATATCTCCACAACACTTACTCGGATTTACTTCCAACATCCAATACTTCTTATTCATCACCCATATTTTCATTCTATAGCCTGCCCATGTGGTCCACATGCCCAAGGTCAAGGTGAAATTACTTTGAAATTTGTGTTAAAGTTTTTACCTTATATCTCCACACCACTTACTCTGATTTACTTCAAATTTCAAATAATTCTGTATTATCATCCATATTGTCATTATATAGCTCATCCATGCGGCCCACATGCCTAAGATCAAGGTCAAATAACTTTAAAATTTGCGTTAAAGCTTTTACATACCTTATTTCTCCACAACCCTTAATTCAAACTTCAAATAAATACACTCTGAGACCATCAAATGCCTCGGCGGGCTCGACGTGCGGGCCGCGGCCATCTGGTTGTTACCTATGTGTCATGTGCGAGAAAGACAACTGAAGTTTGTGCTTCCCTTCAACACAACATTTACCTGTTCATTTAGGTCCTTATCATCATAGCGTAAGACATGTCACATGCAATACGAGCATAAGTAGTTAACCACTTGTAATTTGTGGCTGTGATAGCAGAAATTGGGCTTATGGGCTTTGTGTTCAATGTAGCTCATGATCAAAATGATCACACTCCTGTAGCCTAATTATCTGTATTGCTTGTTAGAAGCATGATGGTGTTTCATTCATGGGTATGCGAACAGGGCAGATCCTGATCAGACTGTGCAGATGCACAGGTTGCATTAGATCTACCCTGGTCGCAAAACCCATGCGCCCCATTTCTCCAGTCATATCCACATACATTTGTGAACCTTGCATGCCCAACTTTAAGGTTAAATGACTTTGAAATTTGCGTTACATGTAATTTACTTATGTAAGTGTATGTCTGACTTGAAACTTAATATTCTTGTTTATCATCATACATATGTCATCGTGTATTGTATCATTGTATACATGTTTCTCATTGCTAGTGTTCATCATATTAATAGTTTTACCATTATCATCTGATTGCCTACCACCCTTAACATACCATTTTATTATTATTATTATTATTCATATAGATTGCTCGGCCTTAAATGATACTCCTTTGTGTCGGTGTGCAGTTAAGCACCATTTCATTCCATTTCATATGTTAATAATGTTGCCCATCCATGTGGCCTTAAATGCCCAACATCCATGTCAAATTATTTAAACTTTGTTGCAACAATTGTTTATGAGTACCTGCAAACACAAGTCAGAATGACATCATCATGTGCTTATTTGTGTATCATCATCCATAGTTTATTGCCCACCAATGCGACATGTCTGCCCATTGACAAAATTACATTTTTTGCAACCTTTCTTTAAATTTCCTGTCATAAAACATCTTTATATGTCACACATGTATTCCTGATGCTCAGACAAATCCAAGACCCTCCTCCCAACCCTCCCCTGGTAATATCATGGTCACAAACGGGAATTGCTAGTTCCTTCTATGGAACGTACATGTATCATGTGTCACACATGCATTTCTATGGTGATTCTTCACCATTGATTTACAATTGTCCACCACAATGTCATGGACCCACATGGGGTGTGTGATACTCTATAAGCCCTTGTTTTACTGACAAATCTAGTTCATTTCGGCATTTCTTTCAATTTGCCAAAATGTGATAGCTACAGTGAAACCCCTCTAAACGGGACACTCGGGAAAATATGGATGTTGAACTTAGATGTGTTTCGCTGTTGCATGTATGTACCTCTGATTACAATGACTGTTCATGATTGCAAAGCACTATAATGTGTTGTGAAGTGATCACCTGTCTGATGTACAGTGTAACATCTCCAAACCGGACACCCTGGGGACCATAACATGCTACATGAGTATATATTTTGTTAAAGTGGTGCATTGTTGTATCCGCATGCCAATGTATGGGTCTACACTGGCTGCAAACTACGTGCGGTTACATTTTACCCATATCTCCACATAATATCTGTAAATATAATTTGGATCATAATCTGACAAAACCAGGCTTATTACATTTATGACCAATGAATCAACAGACCAGACTGTGATGTCTGATCTGGGGCTTCACTGTTTGCAACCCAGTCAACGAATCATCAATTAAGCTTTCGCCAACTTTCACATATTTGCAGTATGCGGTATAACTGCACAAATGATCAGGATCTACACTATTCGTGAATTAATCATACCTGGTTTTGTCAGATTGTGTCCCGTATATACTTGTGCTATAAATAACTTACCAAACTTGGAAAATCATGAGTACATGTAACTTCCCTTATAACTTTCAAGGCATCCCTGACGTTAAAATTGATGGAATCTGTCAATCTGACATCACATTGTCGGTTTAATGGCGGCTTAGAACTATTTACGCCAATTATAATGCCAATAAGTAGTTTTAAGAGAAGTTACATCCAATTCTTCAACTTCGGTAACCTATGTATAAGACTGGTCTAGAAGTGGAATAATCTCCTAATTACACAATTATGATATGATTACAGACTTCAGACTCCAACTTCAACGCAGATCTACAACTTCAGCGAGTGTTACAAACGGACATTGGTGGCACAACCATCCATGGTGGGCTTCTACTAGTTATTAAATGATATTTCAATTGTAAACTGGACTCCATTTTCCCAGTGTCATGTTACATAATAGAAGCAAATGATAAAAAGTTCCCTCGAAATGGCTTACAGTACTGGTTCTACCAAGTTGTTAAACAAGTTTAGTTATCCCCTCGCTGATAGGCAGGATGGGATATAGCGTATGTCCATGTATATGCGTAAATGCGTACGTACGTGTGTATATGCATGCCTACGTACCTTAGTAACACGTTCCATTTCTTAATTACTGAGAAAATGGATGCTGGTATTGCAGAAATGCGACCTTCATGTGTATATAAGAATATAACTATGTATATGTCACCATAAACATGCATACATGCTACCTATGGTTATATACAATCAATTAAGAAACACTAGTCAAAACCAAATAAGCTCAGTTGATCAGGGTGTGCACTGTTTGTTATTCAGTCAATGAAATACTAGTCGTGCTAGTGACACACATATGTACTGATCTAGTCACAGGTGTGTGCGGGAAGATCAGTAGCCTTTTTCACCAACATTGCAAAGTATACTTTGAGGGAGAAATTTTCAATTTAAGGATAAATTTATTATTTTTTATTATACTGAATTTATTACATTGGCACAGCCATTTTGGCTGTTATAATGTAATAAATCCAGTATAATAATTCTGCGTACTTTTAATCATCAAATATACATGTATGCAGTCGTTAGTTCTATATTAAATAATGCATTTAGGGAAAAATAAATGATTGCTCCCTCAGTTGTTGATGAAATCGTCTACAGGAGTTAGTCTGACCACAAATGCCAAGAGCCCCGTTTCTCCAGTCACAGCCACATATTAGACAATTCACATGATTTTGTACCTAAGATGTGTGATGAAAACTATTTACAGAAACTGTGATATTTTCTGTAAATGACATCAAACGTTGACAAGATTTTCACAGCTATTGCGGAATTGAATTCTGCATTTGCTCTGAACAGTTGGTTTGTTTGTCTATCGGTGTGTAACGGCCTATCAACAAATACGGTCATTTAAAACTGGGCCAACGGGTTCGATCCAGTATTTAACCTGCTGCATCGGGGGAAAATCCTAAAATCAGAACGGAATATTTATATGAAAAAAGAATCACTGACATAAGGGGTATAACCAGATTCAACTGTCACATACAAGAAAGCCAACGATGAACATTTCGTAAACTTCCGACTTCATTTACAGAAAAAGTAAATATGTTTGAGATTTCGCACATTCTCGTACAAAACCAAATGGCTTGTCTCAAATGTGTCGGGCACATTTTCATGGCCAGGACCTATGTATATATATACCTTATTGTATGCTAATGTAAGAAAAAATGGAACCAAGTAAAATTTGCAACCAGGGCCTTAGATCAGTTTGCACAACTACATATAGATCCATAACATGCTACATGAGTTTGTCAGCTGATCTGGAGCTACACAGGCCACGCCTCAGTTAACCGCCCAATACATGCTGAGGCTGAACAATTGTCATACAAACAAAAATAATTTTAATTATGGACGGAACTATATATTGTTACCACTCATTTGAACCGTCTTGATGGTTAAAATACGTGGTCACAACATATAATTTCGAATACCTGTTTTGTCATGATGAGTCATATGTTGCTTGTTATACACAGCATATAAAGTATACTTGGTATATAGTTTTTGTAAGTCCGTCCATACCCTGATTTGAACCTTCTTTAAAATGTGCTAAAATATATATTAATAGACATAGAATGCAATATTTGATAAATTCATAAGACAGCACAACTTGACTAGTTATTTTCAAAAAAGTATTTAGGGCTTACTTAATAATAGTTCATTGCAAATGTTAGCGGCATGGATAATACTACTGAAATGACTAAATAACATGCAAATTGGTTGGGCTACAAGTTATATCAGCATTAGCTGCAGCATCTCTCTAATGATAATTACGGTTTAATTAGGGTGTAGGTCCTTCAAATTAACTTCATATTCATCATTATCTGAAACTTCAATTAATTGTCATTACTTAAACAATTGTTGTCAATATCAAAAATATTATTAACCAGTTAACATTACAAAATATGTATCTACAGATATTTTGTAATTATACCACTTAATTTAAAGAGTTGAATGTCGACTATAAGGAGTCATTAACCCTTTCAACCATAAGTAAATGGAATGGAATATTCTGTTTTAATTATCAGACTATTATATTTATGAGAAAAGTGGAAATTTGAGCTGGCTCATCTGGATCTACACTGTTTGCAAACATTGGAGTGTAGGCTTATCAGCAACTGTAACACATATCAGTCTGTGTACATCCTACTCTTGACTAAAGCTCACCATGTATAGTTTTGTCTCACCCATGTTAGTGGAAAGTGAGACATAGTAGTCACAATTCTGGCGTCACAATTCTACCTTCCCCACAGTGATGACCATCCGCCCCAGTGTCATCTGGGTGACCTTGACCGTCATGGGTGAGACACTCGCTGGCGATCGCCTTGTTTCATCTTACATTGAGACGATATGAGTGTTCACTACCAATGATTTGTATATGACTCATGTGACCCCCTACGACGGGGCATCCTAATACAAAAGGTTAGTGGAGGAATTCTTCCAATGACCCCTAACATAGTTTATAGAATTATAGAATGATTTAAATCAAAAACATTATTTCAAAGTTTCAAAAAGTCAAAGTTTAATGAGAAATTTTGATTATTACATATGAAATGATTTCATCTTATTTTTAATACACCGATATTCATCAAACGCTCTCCTTTTTAGCTCGCCTGCACGAAGTGCAGAAGAGCTTATGGCATACCCCTGGCGTCGTCGGCGTCGGCGTCCATAAACTTAACGTTGGAGTAAATGTCTTATAACATCTGTTTTCTTTCATGGAACGCCTTGATATTTCATACATGCATTCATCTGATGATACTCTATCGTGCTATAGTAAATCCATGACCCACCACCCATCCCTTACCCCAATGTCAAGGTCTCAAACTTAGCACATTCATAAACTTAACGTAGGGGTAAATGTCTTATTACATCTGTTTCCTTTCATGGAACGCCTTGATATTTCATACATGCATTCCTCAGATTACCCTCTATCATGCTGTAGCAAATCCACGACTCACAACCCAACCCTTACCCCAAGGTCAAGGTCACAAACTTAGCATGTTCATAAACTTAATGTTGGGGTAAATGTTTTGTAAATTCTGTTTTTTTTACAGGGAACGCCTTCATATTTCATACATGCATTCATCTAATGATACTCTATCGTGCTATAGAAATTCATGACACCCCATCCTTTTCCCCAAGGCCAAGGTCATAAACTTAGCACATTCATAAACTTAACGTTGGGCTAAATGTAACATCTGTTTCCTTTCATGGAACGCCTTGATATTTCATACATGCATTCATCTGATGAAACCCTATAATGCAATAGCAAATTCATAACCCACCGCCCACCTCATACCCCAAGGTCAAGGTCACAAACATAGCACATTCATAAACTTTACGTTGTGGTAAATGTTGTGTAACTTCTGTTTATTTACAGGGAACGCCTTCATATTTCATACATGCATTTATCTGATGATACCGTGCTATACCAAATCATATCGTGCTATACCAAATCCATGACACCCCATCCCTTTTCCCAAGGTCAAGGTCACAAACATAGCACATGCGTAAACTTAACGTTGGGGTAAACGTAACATCTGTTTCCTTTCATGGAACGCTTTGATATTTCAAACATGCATTCATCTGATGATAGCCTATCATGCTATAGCAAATGCATGACCCACCGCCCACCTCTTAGCCCAAGGTCAAGGTTACAAACTTAGCACATTCATAAACTTAATGTTGGGGTAAATGCCTTATAACATTTGTTTCCTTTCATAGAACACCTTGATATTTCTTAGATGCATTCCGCAGATGACCCTATATCATGTTGTAGAAAATCCATGACCCACCACCCAACCCTTACTCCAAGGTCAAGGTCACAATCTTCGCATGTTCATAAACTTAACGTTGGGGTAAATGTTGTGTACCTTCTGTTTCTTTACAGAGAACGCCTTCCAGATGTTTCCATGCTGCCGTCTATATGGCATACACACCGAGCCTGGGGAGAAATGGTTGGCCTGAAATGAAACGGTAGACGGGCTAGAATGCTCAGAGCCTGGTGAGCTGGTGGTGAATTCCCGAAAGTCAGAAACATTTCCTGTCACTTATGTAATGGCATACCTACCGATTCAACAGCAAAATTGATAAAAGTATTATGTTGTGACTGAACATTTGATAAATGATCGGTAACAACATAAAATTATGATAATAAAAAAACGTTATATTTATTTAATTTATTTTAATCCTTTACTTTTCCTACAGCTTTTCTCATATTTTTGCACATAGCATATTTTCACCATGTTTTATTATTTTTGAGCACATATATATGGGCCGCGCTCTGTGAAAACCAGCCTTAATGACAACGTCATGAAAGGCTGAAAATTACGTCTCAATGTTACCAACGTCACATCGGATTTTGATACTTGGAATTGTTGCGTCATTGCAATAAGTTGTCCTATTTATAGCCGTACGCTTTACGGCTCACAAATATTTTAATGTTGGATATGCGTGGCAGAATTGTACAGTTGTTTTCATAGTGGTTCAGATAGTTGTCTTTTTTTTCTTCGGTTTCCTTCAAGGAAATACGTAGTAATTTTGTCGATTATTTTTATACAAATGGGCATATTGCATTTATGATTTTTTATAATATATTATATGGACGACTTGTGAAATTACATTTGAAACTAAATAACCATACGACCGGTATTTTTAGATAACACATAACAATATCAGTAGTATGTAATCATAATGCTAATATTTCTTTTAAACTTTATTTGTATATTTATATAACAATTACAAACAAACGCGAGAACAATTGTAGTCGGCGTAGATGGAGGCGTCTGCATGTTTCTTAATTTGGGTTCGAACCGGAATACTCACAGAAAACGAAATTATCCTGTCTGGCGACCACCATCAGATATACATGTACTTACAACTTTAAGATCGACCCCGGGGCGCATGTGTGCGCTCATTACTAATTATGCTATACGGTCCCGTTCAGATTAGAGCGGGGTCGGTTGTTTTCGGCCGTCTAAGACGGAACTGTAGACGCCGTACAAACCCAGTTCAGATGTTGGGATTTATTTATAGATTACACTGCATTACGCATTTTGATGAGTAACGCTAACCTTCATTTGAACGTGACAACCGATTTTCGAAATATGTAGACATACTCGGGTAAATCTGCATCCATGTATTCATAACTTAATTATGTGTCTACGTAGATCTTCATATTGCATGATCATATTTATGAAAAGGTCTTGGTTTACAGATGTCGTTCTATGGAAAACGATTTAATTCGTAATGGCAATACTTTCTGCACGGTTTGTCGCAAATTTAAAACACACGGGGAAATGAACATGCGCAATATAAGATAATAACTTCGGTTTAAACGTGTTTACTGACGGGGGTGGTTAGTGCCGACGGCCGGTCAGACCCGGCCTCGCTCTACGTGAAAGTGTGCCCGCAACCGTTTATTTTATTAAAGAAAATTTAAACAGTTGGCTCATTAACTGTGTCACTTATTCTGGATAAAATTAGCCACGGATAGAACTGGACATAGGTCTTAATTCATTTGATTTACTGGTTCACCGTCGAATGTTTCGAAAATCAACATAAAATAAAATTGGGAAATTGTCAGAAAAATAATCGTATCACAGATCAAAAATATGGTAGTGCTAATTACGCGGCTCCTGGCATATCGCAGTTGACACTGGGCCAAACATGTTTTATTATTTAGTATTTAGTGTTGGTATTGTGTCACAGGCATATTTAGTGCGAACATAATTGTAGCCACCGGGGGCCCGTTTCACTAAACTTCGTACGACTAAAATGTTTGTAAGTGCAAATCTAGGATCATCTAGAAATTTCAATTGATTGATTTACATTTATTGAGCATAGGCTGCTCAATAAATGTATATCCAATACTTTTTTACAGGAAAATGTTGTTAATGTGGAATTTAAAGACTATCTTAAGTTTGTACTTACGAACATTTTAGTATTACGAAGTTTAGTGAAACGGGCCCCAGGGACGTAGCCTACTGATTTGTATCTGTATCTGCAACCACTCTGTACCTTATAATGTCACGTAATTGTTAGCGACTTTCAAAAATATCACATTACATCAGCCGTACGATTGCCGTTTGGTGACTGTTAAATATTATTTTAATTGACCACTTGTAAATATGGTTATATGAATGTATGGCATATATTTTACTAGTATTTTGGCAATCAGTGCAGACCCTGATCAGGCTGCGCAGATGCGCAGGTCTCCAACATTTACAAATTTAAGAAGTCCTACTTTAGATCGTTGTTAATTTACTTACTACTAAACACTGGACGTCTGCGTGCTTTATTGTTTTTATCCGAGCTATTAGCAGTGTCACTGTTTGCGGGTTTAACTATAGAAAAACACGCGGTACTACGCCATAAAAAAGTAGTTCAACAACAGTAAAACAGCGAGCTGTCTTACCGTTTCAGCGTAATACATGTGTTGTTTGCTTTTTTGTGCTATATGTGTGTTATTGCAAAAGTTTGTGTATACTTTATAAACTATTAACTGTTATTCTTTGATATGTATGTTGATATTTTTCGCAATGATATAGTAGGGGGCGGGATTTCCCTGTGACGTTTTTCTTGAATGACCAATCAGATTAAAGCTTACATTCTGAACTTTACATAGGTCAATAGCTCGATAAAATCCGACAAAAGATAGCGAAATGATGATGATTTAAAGCAGAAACATTGTTTTTCGACAGTTACATACTGTTTTAATCATCTTGAGCCATCGATATTATTAATCAGTGTCCACTTTTACTTAAAAAATCAACTAATCTATAATTAATTTAGTAAAACAGTTCGCGCGGAAATCAAATCTTTCCAAAGAGGTGCTAGCAATTTTTTGATAATTACACGTCGTGTGTGTTAGCGCATACGCTGCCGACAGTCTTGCGACTTGACGTTACACAGCATATACAGTACGATACACTTCACAAAGGAAACGTTGTCTTCAGTTTGAATAAGGATAATAATTATCTCTAGATTATTTGTATTATGAATTAAAAAAACTATATTTAAATAATTAGATATTAATTTAAATAAATATTTTGGCATCATTTACTCAATAAATTAAAATTGAATGTGTAGCTGTTATGAAAGTGAAAGTAGAACGTTTTTGTTATATCCTCCGGGTTACAAATCGCTGAGGATTCCTATTTGAATTGGAAAATGATATGAATTTTAAATTTAGGAGACTGTGTCAGGAGAAAATGGACTGATGACATATGTCACCAGTCTAGTTCCTGAGCTATGACTGTGACAGGAAAAAAGGGACTGATGACATGTGTCACCTGTCGTGTTCCATGCATGACTGCTCGCTCTTGTTTGTAATTGTTGTAACATATACAAAGTGTAAACTGTGTATACAAAACTATAGATATACCCCCCGGCATACAAAGTATGTCGAGGGGTATATAGTTTTCGTAATTCCGTCCGTCCACGTAAAAGAGTTTGGGTACCAATTATCTCTGTGACAGAAAGTCGGATGGACCTCAAACTACACTTCCTTATCAGTAACCATATTTTCATTCCATACCAAACTCATGCGGCCTTCATTTCCAAAGTCAAAGTCAAATTACTTAGACATTTGCATCCGTAAGATTTGCCTTAAAGTGTTCTGCAACCGTATAAGTCAGATTGACTTCAAACTTCATATCCTTCCTTATCATCATCCATATGTTCATTCCATACATGTACCACACCCATATGGCATTCATGTCCAAGGTCAAGGTGAAATTACTTTGAACAATCATGTTTGTCAAGATAAATATTGTTTTTGCAGCATTGATAATGTATACTGATTCGACCAATATATTGATTTTAAATGGAGTATATATGATTTTTAGTGTGAAATATTAAAATGGTTGCCATGACAACCAATAGTATTAAACGTTCACATGTTGTTGCAAGATGGTAACAGTACTCGGGTGTATGGCATTGATTTTCAAAAAGTACTCCTTTTCAACAAATACTATTTTTGTGTTTTCGAATATTGGTTACCATGGTTACTATAGTAATGCATATATATTTCAGAACTAGTGTATAATAACATATGACAATTGAAAGCAATATATCCTGTGAGCATATATAGTCGGGAAATTATTGAGCAAGTGAAACTTGTATGTAGCTGACCATTTGAATAGTTGCTGTCTCAACTATTGACAAGCCGCAATACATCTATTCCACAAAGTTCCGCATCCCTCCTGGTGCCAATTCTTAAGACTACAATGTACTTTCCAACAAATGAATTATTAGTATATGTGTCCTCCACAAGCACGTACTGCGAAGGATTTCAGGACTTTCAGTCCTTTGATTTTATCAAAGGGACGTTCTAGTCGGAGGCGTGTAAATAATATAAAGCAAATACCAGGAGCGGATCCAGGATTTCAGGTTGGGGGGAGGGGGTGGGGGCGGGGCCGGACTTCTTAATTGAAACAGTTTACTATATTTTCGAACTAGCACCGTTTGTTCGTCGCCCAAGCGGAGCTCGGGAGACTGCTAGGTAGGTCCGGCGGTATGCCCTCCTGAATATGTTTGATATCTACACCCCATTTTGCTGCGTTATAACGCATTTTAGAGCAAACATATTTTTACTCGCAAAAATTTAGGGGGGCGCGCGCCGGGTTTTCCCCTACGTGAATCCGCCCTGGAATACACAACTTCTATATTTGCAGATGCAACGCTTCTATTCAAACGAGACGCTTCAAACAAATGTCGCAATTTTGTGGTCGGTACGAATTTAGTGTATAAATAACTGACTTGATTATATAGTGTGCAGACATGAATTCAAAATACATATACGTACGCCACTGTTATTTTTAGCATGGCTTGGTTGGCCACTCATTTCTTTGTTTATAAAGGCGTTGAATGTACTTTTTCTGAAACGCAACACAATTAAATTGCAAATTTCGTTTTCAAATTAATTATTCCAGACGAGAGGATACAGTGTATACATATACTATTATGCTTACTGCCGGTATTTTAATCAGAACATTTTATAGCAATTATACAATCATGTATGTCACATCGACACGTTTTCCAGACATTGACAGGTTTATGTACATGTATATATATTTGTTTTCAAATGGTAAACCCATTATCAAAAATTCAAACCGACACAAATTTAAAAATACACAGTAATGGATAATTTTGCCCTGAATGTTCTGTTGGCCACTTTTAATTTTAACAACTATACATTACACTTACTAAATAAATACGCATGCTGTAGCAAATAACAACATATGAAGGAATCTACAAAGTACGGTTGATAAATGCGTACATTTATTACATTTTATGAAACTTATATCAAAAATCAGTACCGGCAGTAAATGCAATGACAGAATCGAGACGGGTAGCCCACACAATAACTTTTTTAAGCGGACACACCTAACAATATCTGCCCTCTCGGTGTGGGGGCAGTGGCGCGGCGGTGGACAGCCGAGGGAGTGGGTGTCAGCGCAGGATTTCCCCATAGACCTCCTACCTGCTAGTACGAGGTACATGTACACAAGACCGTCCGTCAGTCATATTTACACAGGAAAACGTTCCTCCCGCTTTCTGAGATGTAAAATTAATTCCGAGAGTCGGGTATGGACAGTCGATTGTTAATTTGTTTAAAACTCCCCGGGGGTGTCCGACTACCCTCTATACACCATCGGTCGCTGAAGTCATTGATATGTGCAGCCATAGGCCTATCTAAATTCTAACCAAATTCAGGCCATTCATTTCTACAGAAAATAGTGCATTTGTTTCAATCAGAGATTGTTTCAATTTCAAACACCAGGAATGCCGTTTAGTTATTTGTGTTTGGTCCTTGGTGAGTGACGTAATGTCTACATCAATAAATGACGTCACAATTAACTATTACGTAAATAACGTCAATTAGATTATGAACTAAATTCTCAAATAATTACAATGTATCTTTCTGACGGTACATGTATATGCATAATCTGTGATAGTTGGCGATAGTAGCAAATTACGAGGTCACATGTCGGTTAATTATAGATTTAACATTGATAGTGGTGCGTTTGGTTTGTTCACTACATGTACATATCATAGTTTTATTCTGTTCAATGTTTGATAGTATTCATACTAACACTTGTAGATACATTTAGTGCAACTTATCAGCAAATACAGTTTACAGCAAGCACAGTCAGTGAGTCTATGAACACGGATTTGCACTGTATGCTGTTGTGTTGCATTGTACAAACGTCAGCGTTTCAATAACGTCATTTTCTCGATGAGGTTACTTTTTTTTCCTGGCGTGATTCACATGGTGCTACAACAAGTGAGATAAAACAAAAACTATGAAACATATTTGCATTTTATTTTCAGCATATTGTTTGTGAAAGGTGTCCGCATCCAAAAATGTAAAAAAGTTCAAATCGAAAATGTTGTCATGAAGGCCGGTTTTCACAGAGCGCGGCCCATACATATATATTTTTTGTATTGAGGAATGAGATAGGAGAAGTAAAGGATTAATGTAATGTATGACAATGCATCAGCTTTCTGTTTGCAACCTGTGTAATCCGGCCGGTCCAGATCCAAATGCCCGGGCTTGCATGGAAATCTGGGTAACTGAAAATATGTGGTAAACTGGACGTTGTATGTTTCTACAGCTGAACCTCTCTAAACCGTATACCCTAGCGGCTTCCCATTATGTTCGGTTTAGTGAGGTTCCACAACGTGCATTACTGAAAAATTACAATATCAAACATATGTTGGTCGGTATGCATGTAGTGACATCAATGTCTCTTACTTTCACTATACGCTGGGAAGTCATTACAATCTTGCTATTCTCTGGTTATTCTTGATTGACCCTCGTGTCATTTCTGGACAAGCAGTTTTCACCAGGTTCAACTTGTATGCGATGTATACAGCGGCATGGCAACCATTCGGCAATAACTGGTTGTTTTACTTGTCAAAAAGGAAACTGCTTCTTGGGTATTTGTGTCTAGCTAAAAACGACATGAAATTGCCAACTCCAAGATAATGAAGTGAATTCATTTTAAATTTGGGTTTTATTTCTTATTTTCTTGCAATGTTAGCAAGTCTGCCGCCCGAACCTCACATTATGCATAGCACATCCATAGCGATTGGTAATAAACACCGTGCATACAAACAGTTTCAACTAGATTGGTCAGTAAGCGAGGCTTACGGAATACCCCCCGCGTGGGCCCAGGTACCCCTAAAATATGTACAAATTTCCAAGTGTGTGGGCTTGTGACCTTGACTCTGGGATTAGCGCGAGCGGCATGAACGTGAATTTGTCACAGGGTGGTAGAGGTCCATTGGAGCAATGAGTGTGTGAAATGTGAAGCAGATCCGAGCAAGGAAATAGAAGTTATAACCGATTTCTCTGATGTTAAGTTTTGTAAAGAGACTACCGTATAACCTCGAATTAACGCCCCCGGAGGCGTTACATTTTACAAAAGGGGTGGGGGGCGTTTATTAGCCAGATAAAAAAAAAAAAAAAAAAAAAAAAAAAAAAAAAACAAAAAAAAAAAAAAAAAAAAAAAAAAAAAAAAATTATCAAAGACCGCCAATTTCAAACACAAATAAGGATTTAAAGATTATTTGTGTTTGAAATTGGCGGTCATTGGTAAAATTATTATTATTTTTATTTTTTATTGGGGGGGAGGGGGGGCGTTTATTAGCCAGTAAAAAAGAAAAAAAGAAAAAAAAAAAAAGGAAAAAAAAAAGAAAATTACCAAGGACCGTCAATTTCAAACACAAATAAGGATTTTAGGATTATTTGTGTTTGAAATTGGCGGTCATTGGTAAAAAAAATTATTTGTTTTTTTTTTTATTTGGGGGGGGGGGTTTGGGGGGGGGAGGGGGGCGTTTATTAGGAGGGGGGGCGTTAAGCCGAGGTTATACGGTATGTATGTGACGTTGACCTGAGGGGGGGCGTTTATTAGCCAGAAAAAAAAAAAAAAAAAAAAAAAAAAAAAAAAAAAAAATTACCAAGGACCACCAATTTCAAACACAAATAAAGATTTAAAGACTATTTGTGTTTGAAATTGGCGGTCACTGGTAAAAAAAAAAATTATTAGTTTTTTTTTTATTTGGGGGGGGGGGAGAGTTATTATTAGGAGGGGGGGGGGGGGGGGGGCGTTAAGCCGAGGTTATACGGTATGTATGTGACGACGTTGACCTCGAGATCAGCGGGGATTTGTCACAGCATATGAAATATTAAGTATTTTCCATGAAAAGAAATAGAAGTTATAACATATTTCTCTGATGTTAAGTTTTGTAAAGAGACTAAGTATGTGACCTTGACCTTGGGATCAGCGGGGGTTGGACACTCGTAGATTGTGACAGCATGATAGTACAACCTTAGAGGAATGCACAAGTGAAATAATAAGAATTTTCAATGAAGGAAATAGAAGTTATAACTTATTTCTCTGATGTTAAGTTTTGTAAAGAGTATTTGACCTTGACATTGGGATCAGCGGGGGTTGGACGGTCATGGATTTTGCACAGCATGGTAGTAGAGCGCCTTACAGGAATGCATGTGTGAAATATTAAGCATTTTAGATGAAGGAAATAGAAGTTATAACAATATTTCTCTGATGTTAAGTTTTGTAAAGAGACTAAGTATTTGACCTTGGGATCTGCGGGGGTTGGACGGTCGGTGCATGGATGGCCACAAGCATGCGTAAGTAGAGCCTTACTGGATGCATGTGAGATAATAAGCATTTTAGATGAAGGATAGGAAGTACCTACATATATTCTTTTAGATGAAATAAGTTTTATAAGAGATAAGTACGGACTAAGTAATTGACCTTGACCTTGGGATCTGCGGGGGTTGGACGGTCGTGGATTTGGCACAGCATGGTAGTAGAGCCTTACAGGAATGCATGTGTGAAATATCAAGCATTTTAGATGAAGGAAATAGAAGTTATAACAATATTTCTCTGATGTTAAGTTTATCCGGACGGACGGACGCACGGACGGACGGACGGACGGACGGACGGACAACCTGACTCCAGTATACCCCCCCCCCCTCAACTCGTTGCGGGGGGTATAAAAATGTATGACTACATGTACTGGTTCTACCCAGTACACTTCCGTCTGCGCAAATCTTGCCAACATTTGTCAATTTATTTATTGGAAAATACTTGAATATTGTGCTTGAAGTCAAGCAGCTTGAATGGCTGAGTCTTAGCTGTGCAACAGCTCAAGCTCAGACAATTAAATTTGTTGCTTGCGAGTTGGCATGTTAAGAAACTTTGATAATCTGGGAAAGATAATGCAGGCTGTTCTGTAGTGTAACTTCATAACATAAATTATCAGCATTGTCTCATATGTGCATGTGATGCATATAGAGAATACCAGGCTAGTGTCTTTTGATATCAAGTTTATCAGGCAAGGCTAGGAAACGCGCAGGAATTCCGAGGCTTGCCGTTACCTGATAAATTGATATCAAAATACACTAGCCTGGTATTCTATTTATCAGGTAACGTTTTATGCTCGAAAATGATCACAGATGACGTCGTATTCTATGGACAGAACGCGGACTTGTTTACATTGCGTCATTACACTGACGTCATTCGGTAACGTCACGTGACGTCATCCGACCAATGGACCGTCAGTTTTCACTTTGTTGTAACCCGGATGTTTATATCAGGGCAATGCCTAATACACAGATATTGTATCACTAAGTACGTATTCGGTCAATACAGGGCAGGTTACCTGATAAAGATGGGTGTTATGATATTTGTGATCCGCTAGCACACGGCTGTAGTATGATAAAGATCTACATTGTTTGTCAAGTAGGAGATGGGTGTTTCACTGACTGAATGGTGTAGACCCTGATCAAATGTGTTGGCTGATTTGCGTCTATGTTGGTCGGAAAACCCATAAGGCTATACAATAATTTACAGAGAAGTACTCGAACATTTAGTAATTGAAAAAGAAAGTTCAAGGTAAACAAGTAATTTGAAAACTTAGTAGAAACTATAATATCAGGTACTATATCTGTACAAAGTCCATATTAACAAAACAATAAATTGAAAATGAAATATAATACATTAAACAAAACCACAAATAGAAAACAAAATCAATTATGGTTCATTAAACAAAACAATAAATGGAAAATAAGTATAATAATAATTCATAAAGCGAAACAATAACCGGCAATAAATATAATGAAATAAACCCAAAAAATATACACTTATTATTTGCATGTTTCCACAGTAATATGATGTTTTGAAGGATGCTTCATAAACCACGGACCCACTGTTCCAAGGTTTCGGTCCAAGGCCTTTATCAAGGAAGTAGTAACAGCTGAATTCCAATTCCTTCATTCAGAGGGAGAAATTTTCAATTTTATGATAAATTTATTAATTTTTATTATACTGAATTTATTACATTATCACAGCCAATTTGGCTGTGATAATGTAATAAATTCAGTATAATAATTCTGCATACTTTTAATCATGAAATATATGCATTTGTTAGTTCTATATGAAATAATGCTTTTCGGGAAAAATAAATGATTTCTCCCTCAAAGTATACTTTGCTAGTAAAGTATACTTTGTAATGTTGATGAAATAGGCTACTGAACTTGGGCCAAAATGTTGTCAGAGTGGGTTTGTGGATTATGAAGTATCGTTTAAATTAGTATTTGATATTTTGCTAATTCTACTACTATTTTGCTAATCCTTCCTACTTGACGGAGACAGGACGGTTGTAAGGGGAGGTTGAAGGCCGACGATATAATTATTATGTGGCAAGGACTGGATAATTGGGGTTTATGGGATTTGTGACCAGTGTAGCGCCTGATCAAGTACATGTAGCACACGTCTGTTGCCTGAGTGGGTGGAAGGTGGGTGCAAGCGATGGGTAATTTAACGATCGGGGTTCATCCTTACCGGAATTCCGACTGGAGACCTGGTTTGGCCCTCACATACGTCGTCGGCATTTTGTATGTGACAGTTGAATCTGGTTATACACCTTATGTGAGTATTACGATTATTCGTAATCCTATTTTAGGGGAAGGGGCCAAGTGACTTTGGTGTGGTATGGACCTGCCACCAGGTCAGGTTATTCTAATTTCAGGGCTGAATATATTGTTTCTCGATGTAAATATTCCGTTCTGATTCTGGAATTTTCACCCCCAATGCAGCAGGTTAAAACGGGATCGAACCCGTTTGCCCGGCCTTACATGACCTTAGCTGTTGAGAGGCCGTTAAACACCAATAAACAAACAAACAAACTGTTGCCTGATAGTGACCCATATTGCTTGCTAGAAACACGACGGGTGTTTCATGGAATGGAATGGCGAACAGTGCAGATCACGATCAGACTGTGTGGATGCACAGGCTGCTTTGGATGTACACTCGTCGTAAAACCCACAAGCCCCATTTCTCCAATTACAGCCATAATTAACGATAAGAGATGATTCACATGTGATGTCAAACATGTGTTCATCTTGTGAAATGGAAAATAAAAAAAAAAATACAGGAGATGACAAATTTAATTCAGAATTGTCAGAGTTAAGTACAATTCCGACTGGCAAAAACAGCAATGACAATTAATTAAACAAAACAACAAACAAAAATATGATTCATTGAACAGTAACAGAAAAATATTAATTGTGGCTGCGACTCGAGAAATGGGGTTAGTGGATTTCGGGACCAGTGTAGATCCAAATCAGCCTGTGCATCCGCACAGTTTGATCAGGATCTACACTATTTGCCTTTCCATCAATGAAATAACCGTCATGCTTCTAGCAAGCGATATAGATCTTTATCAGGCTACATGAGTGTGTTATTTTATCAGTAGCTACAGTGGTCGCAAATCCCATCATCCCCATTTGTCCAGTCACAGCCACAATGTATTAACTATTGATAATTGTATACAAACTTACTACATGGAGTGACAGGGCGGCTATATGGGAGGTTGGAGGCCAACCAAGATCGACCATGACAAAAATGGGCTTATTGAGTTTTTGGTCAGTGTAGCTCCTGATCAGCTAGCACACTCCTACAGCTGGATATGGATCTACACTAGTCGCAAACGTAGTAAGTACATTTTTGTCATTGTGAATCATATGTAACACTCATATGTGGCTGTGACTGGAGAAAAATGGGGCTTATAGGATTTGTGGCCAGTGTAGCTCCGGATCAAATAACACGCATGTAGTCTGATAACGATCAACATGCATACTACATGTACCTGTTAGATGCACGACAGGCGTTTCATTTATGAACTTTGGTGTGGTATGGACCTGGCACCAGGTCTGGTTATTCTAATTTCAGGACTGAATATTTATATTTATTATGTATTCCGTTTTGATTTCCCCCGAATTCAGCAGGTTAAATGCGGGATCGAACCCGTTAACTCTGCCTTAAATGACCGTAGCTGTTGATAGGCCGTTAAACCCATACATCATCATTGATGGACTGGCGAACTGTGCAGATCCTGATCAGATTGTGAATATGCACATGTTGATCTCGATCTGCAGTGATCACAAAATCCATAAGCCCTATTTCTCCAGTCACAGCCACATTTATGATTCTCGTACTAGTCAAGTTGTGCTTATATTATTTTTTGACTATTCTCTATAAATTAAATCCTTTGTCTTTTAATTACAATAAAAGATATTGTAAAGTACAAATGGACGCCGACTTACAATAAGGATACTACGTTGTTTGCACCAAGTGTCGCCATACCCAGTTCGTCAGTTTGTCACGGAATATACCAGTTATATAAATAGATTATCAAACTTGGAAAATTCATGAGTAATTCCCTTAAAACTACATGCACTACTGTGGCATCCTTGACAATAGATTGGGCGGAATTTGTCGGTTTGACATCACGTTGCTTATTTATGTGGCGTCAAACCGACAAATTCTGCCCATTCTAACGCTGTTGATGCAAAGGAAATTGTTCTAAGCGAAGTCACTCAGGATTTCCCAAGTTTGGTAATCTATTTATAAGACTGGTAGCATCAATGTGTGAACATGCGGAGGATCAGGATCTACAATTGTCGCAAACATCGTAAAGTTCCTATTTCAGCTGTTTTGCCTTTAACATTTACAATTCAAAATAAAAAAAATGTCTGTCCCCCCTCCGTATTTTCATTATTTCTTTACTAAAGCACGTTTCGACAACAGATGAGAAATTGGTGTCTAAATTTTTTTGCTGAGAAATGTGTTACATAAGGAAAACAAAGTGGCAAATTGCAAATATACAATTTTCAAAATGTTTGCATCATTTACAGAAAACTGACTCTAAACGTTTGAAGATAGAACACATGACTGTAGTCCATGGGCTGGGTCATAACGTACGGAGCCCCGCACGGACGTAGAATTCTGTTTTTAATAATTCGTTCCCATGAAATAACAATTCGTTCCCTCAATTTAACAATTCGTTCCCACAAATTAACAATTCGTTTCCGCGAATTAACAATTCGTTCCCTCAATTTAGCAATTCGTTCCCACGAAATAACAATTCGTTCACGGGAACGACTTGTTCATGCGTGGGAACAAATTGTTATATCGTGGAAACGAATTGTTAATTCGAGGGAATGAATTGATAAATTGAGGGAACGAATTGTTATTTCGCGGGAACGAATTAATGAAAAAAGATCATATCCCCTGCGGGGCTCCGTACATATGTTATCCTGAATTGTGGTAAATGTTCGTCAAATTTGTGGTTTACACATGTTGACAATGCCTGTGCAGTTAACCGTGCATGTTATCCGTTTGTTTATGTTTTATATTTGCAATAACATTAAATGTATTGTTTTCATTTTCAAGGTACATGTACCCGTGTCTTGTGTTATTTTTACCAACATATTTATTGACTTTGTCTTTGCGTTTTATTTTATTTTCTTCCTCATGTGCCCAGGACCTGGGGTGGATTTTTTTCATCTACTGTTGTCTTTGTTCTATTTTTTCAATGAAACATGAATCATCAGCACCATAGAATCATCTCCATACGAGCTGATTTGTATGTGCTGGCAAAACACATTTTTATATATAAAAAAAAACTATGTTGAAGAAACAGCCGACGAAAAATATTTGCCCCCCCCCCCGCCCCCGCATTCATACGGTTATATACACATGTAATCGAGCTTGAATCCTAATTTAAATAATTTTACTCAAACTGAACAAGATTACTATAGTTAATCTGCAGAAATGTTCACAATACCTGGGGGCTGTTTCTCTAAACTTCATACAACTAAAATTTTCGTAAGTGCACAATTATGATAGTCTGTAAATTTCACATTAAAACAGTTTATTGTAAACACTTACTGGATGTATATGCATTGATCATAGGCTGCATATGCAGCCTATGCTCAATAAATGTAAATCCATCAATTTAAATTTCCAGACAATCCTAAATTCACATGTTAGTCGTACGAAGTTTAGTGAAACGGTCTGAGTTTATAATCAGAAAGTTTTATAATATCAGAATAAACAAGTCGAGGTTGACTAACAGTTTGGACCCAGATCATCCTGCATCTTTGGTATGCCAGTCCACTGGATCTGGCATTAGATCAGGCTACATAATTATAACATATATCAGTACTTACACACATCATTCAAAACATAAAGCAGTTGGCTTAGAAAGAGTTGTACTCGGGCTCTACTCTATTTTCAGACTGTTAGGTACATTTTCCAATGAGTTGATCATATTTAGTTCATGAGAAAATGTACCTTATAAAATTCTCAACCAGCATACATAAGCCATAGCTAGGCCTGTGTCAATTATCATAAGGTACATTTTCCCATGTGTAGTCATATTCGGATCGTGGGAAAAGGTATGTTCTGAAATGCTCAACCAGTATAGCTAGGCTGGTGTCAATTATCGCAAGGTACATTTTCCCATGAGCTGAGAATATTCAGTTCATGGGAAGATGTACCTTATGCAACCCTCAACCAGCATAGCTAGGCTGGTGTCAATAATCACAAGGTACATTTTCATATGAGTTGGTCAAATTTAACTTCTGAGAATAGGTACCTTATGAAATTATCAACCAACATAGCTAGGCTGGTGTCAATTATCATAAGGTACATTTTCCTATGAGTTGGTCATATTTAAATCATGGGAAAATGTACCTTATGAAATGTCCAACCAGTATAGCTAAGCTGGTGTCAATTATCGCAAGGCACATTTTCCCATGAGCTGAACATTCAGTTCATGTGAAAATGTACCTTAAGTAATCCTCAACCAGCATAACTCGGCTGGTGTCAATTATCATAAGGTACATTATCCTATGAGTCAGTCGTATTTAATTCAGGAGAAAATGTATCTTATGAAATTTTCAACCAGCATAGCTAGGCTAATGTCAATTATCATAAGGTGTATTTTTATATGAGTTGGTCACATTCAGTTCATGGGAAAATGTACCTTATGAAATCCTCAACCAGCATAGCTAGGCTGGTGTCAATTATCATAAGGTACATTTGTATATGAGTTGGTCATATTTAGTTCATGTGAAAAGGTACCTTATGAAATTCTCAACCAGCATAGATAGGCTGGTGTCAATTATCATAAGGTACATTTTCCTTAGTCATATTCGGATCATTGGAAAATGTACCTTACGAAATTATCAACCAGCATAACTAGACTGGTGTGAATTATCAGAAGATACATTTTCCTATGAGTTGGTCATATGCGGATCATGGCAAAAGTACCTTATACAATTATCAACCAGAATAGCTAAGCAGGTGTCAATTATCGCAAGGCACATTTTCCCATGAGCTGACAATATTCAGTTCATGTGCAAATGTACATTAAGTAATCCTCAACAAGCATAGCTAGGCTGGTGTCAATTATCATAAGGTGCATTTTCTTATGAGTTGGTCATATTCTCAACCAGCATAGCTAGGCTGTTGTCAATTAGCATAATGTATGAGATGACAATATTCAGTTGAAGGGAAATGTTCCTTTCCAGTACAGTTTCCTATGAGTTGACCATATTCAGTTCATGGGAAAATATACCTTATGAAATTCCAAACCAAGATAGCTAGTCTGTTGTCAATTATCATAAGGTACATATTCCTATGATTTTGTCATATTCAGTTCATGAGAAGAGTACCTTATGGAATTCCAAACCAGCATTATATTGTTCTCGCTTGCTTCTTAAACAAAGATGTTATGGACAACGGTGTGGCCACGTTTTATGTTTGCCGATACTTACAAGGTGCATGATCACGTGGTTATAACAATAACACTAGTGGCTGAAAGTGTTGAAGTCTTGCCCACTCCGAAGTAAGTATTATTTGATATTTTCCTTAATATGTAACATATTTTGATGAAATATAGCGCGGCAAACGCGTCTTCATGAGCTGCATTCGGTCATCCAATGAGTTCGGCACAGACTTATGTCGTTTTCTACCGACACTGAAAGCGATTCTTCGCAAAAACGACAGAAGTTTGGGCCAAAGTACAGAGACCACCAAATTCAGCTTAATAAGACGCGCTTGATGCGCCAAATTTCATCAAAATCCGTTACGTAATAATGACAATATAAAATAATACGTACTTTGAATTGGATGGATTCTGGAAGTTTCAGTACTTGTTGTTGTTGTTAGTACCACGTGATCATACACCTTCACTTACGAAATACACGGGTATGATACATAACGATTCGTACCCTGATACTAACAGCAAGTGAGCAATTACTTTTGTCGAACACGACCTCTAAGCATATACGTCACTATCTAAATAACGGCATAGTGGTCCGGGTTGTACCAACGACAAACCAGATATGTTACTAAACATTATAGTGATACATGTATACCTGTTTAACCATACATGTTCTCTTCTTGTAAAATATATGCTGTAGAACCAAACGGACACCATTGCGATGTAGCAAGACGCCGAGCAGGAAGGTGCGCTGAATGTCATAGCATCAATAGTTGATGCCGTTTTAGACCGGCAGTAAAACGCCGGCATTGGTCACCTGATAACTGTTCGATCAAAAGCTCGTCACGGATGTATGTGAAGACGTCATTACTTGCCGGTATGTGTGACCATGACCGGCTGTGTGATACTTGACCCTTTCTTTATCCATTCCACGAAACTATAAGCTGCAAGATTTTATACCATACAGCCGTGTAGTATCTACTCTTTTTCTCTGGGCAATGATGATGACAAATTTAGACCCTGATTACATAAACAAACTGCGTAGATTAATCGAGAGTCTATACATATTTATATAACACATCGCTCAGTATATTTTAGGTGAGTTTTTTTAAAATGGCCCGACTAGCAATTTTCAAAACACTCCACTCAGTGTATCACAGGGAGTGTTTAGAAAATGGCTACCTGTCCAGTTTAAAAACACTCTAGAGTGTTTACATCCAGGGGAGTGTTCGTACACCTACCATGCTATCGGTAAGGACTGTACCTGTTGAGGGCACATCGTAGCCGATGATCCAATCAAACATTATATTGTAAAACACGTTAAACCGTGACAGTCAATTATTTTGCGCAAATAATACATGTGCCTTGTTAGTTTTATAGTGGATAAACCTAATACAATTGTGTCTTCTTTCAGCTAAATGATTAGTTTAAACAATATGTATTAAGTTATAAGTCATGTAAAGGAACAATACATGGTATGATACAAGCATTAAATAGTGTGTGGATTGGAAAACAACCTTGAAAAACTTATATGAATTCTTCTCCACTATAAGCGTGAGTGCAATATACATGGAATTACTGTCAGGCAGGTTATGACTAGTTAATTATCAATGGTGACTGAAATAACAATTGATCATTTATATTTCAAATATATGGTAATATGTGTAGATTGATGGTGGAATATGTATTTTAAAGCATTATTTATAAAACTATAAGTTCAGTATTTCATTACTAAACAAGGGAGTACACACATAAAATGATCAATGTAATCGAAATTATAACTATGGTATGGTGGGGACGAGGTAACTGGGGGAGGGCGCGGGAGGGGGGTGGGGGTAGGCTGGGTAAAGGGATGCACTCATTGCTGGCATGGTGGCTCGTATTGGACATCTGCCCACTTGTCTCCTCAATTGCCGAAGCGCAGTGAAACCGTGTTAGTACAAATGATGATAATTGATTTTCATCGCCGTACTCAGTGTTCCTGTTGAAATACATTGCAGTAGCAAGTATGATTATCTGAATAAGTTGTTCTGTGTCTGATTATCAATATAGTTCACGTGCTAGAAACGCATGTTATATATTGTAAACATGAACTGACTGGCCAAGTTGAGCTTTTCTGCAGATGTGAAATTTACAAGGGCTTACCCACAATCGACATAGGCCGCCATAAGCAGTTTGTTATAGCAATAGTTCTAATTGCTGCGACGGTACTATGTCGAGTACAGGCAAGCGCTCGTAATGCTGATCATATGGTGCCATCAATGGAAAACGAATCAGCACCCCAGTCGCGGTGACGTGAGGTAGAACCTCTCCAAATAGGGCACCCGAGAGGTATCAGGATATACAACGGAAGTGCCTCCACTAAAGTTCAGCCGTAAGTACGTTCCGAGAAGAAATTGCGTGTTTTGTATTGGAAATCAAGAGTAGGCACAACGAAACCTGGTGTCCGGTATGGGTAGGTTTCACCACACGTCACCTCCGCAACAGGGTCCGCCCCACAGATGGCATCATATAGCTTGAGTATAATGGCAGACTGTTAGCTGTTTATTACATGGATCAGTGACAGCTAGCGAGGCTGTCTTCTGAAATTGTATGAAATGTTTAAATAAAAAGAAAAGAGCTAAATGTGGCCGGTCAACAAATATCAACTACTCGGAAGGTATGCGTCTGCACGGACTAGTTGTAGTCCACTATAACAATGATACACTGAACTATACCGTGCGACAAAAGTTTACGCGTTGTCCAGAGTAGTCGCGAATTTATCCAGGTCAGACTGCGTCTCAATCCGGTGAAATCTTAGATTACGGTCTTTGATTATGATTGTTCCGTCTGCAGTCCATGTACTATGGATCTTTTTGGCCTTGGCCAGTGAACGAGCCCGATAGTATATCTCGCTCCGTGTGCGTGTCAGATCTTCGTTGAAATAAATCCCGGTTTTACCCTGGGTTTTCAGTTGTGACTTGCGAGCCATGACTTTCCTTCGGGAGCAATATGTGGCAAATTTAATTATAATGTCTCTTGGTGAGTTGGGCTTCGGTTTACCAAGTCGGTGCGCGCGGTCGATTCCCTCCAAAGGTACGTCTGAGTCGATGGATTTGATGACGTGCATGACCTTGTCGTCGTCCGATTCGTCTGGCGTTTCTGGGATGCCCGAGAGTCTGAGACAATTGCGCCTGCTGTATTGTTCAGACCTGTCCAAACCGTCTTCCAGTGACTGAACCCTGGTTCGGAGTGACTTGTTTTCGTTTTACAGGTCAGCAATCTTCGCCTGCAGCCCACCTGCTCTTCAATGACTTTAGGAGTAAACTGATTTTGTCAAGTTCAACCTGGCTTAGTTGGATGTGATGTCCAGGTTCTGCCATTCCAGTGTCTCCGTCAGTTGTATTGGTGCGGTGCTTCTTCCGATCAGCGCTTCTTATTATTAGTCTGTTTTGATGAGACTGGAGTTGAGCTCATGTCACGCTTATTTTGATGATGAGTATCGGTCAAAAACATTTTGGCGTAAGCGCTCCACTGGCGGCGAGTTACGAATGCACGGGGTAAACAGACTAAATGAGTGTTTATCATTAAGGTCAGTGATGCGCGACGGCTTTGAATGGCGATAAACTTTACATTTACAAAGTAAATAAGTCAATTTCTAACCTCATAAATATCCAGCGATGTACATAACATTATACTATATCCACATGTTGAATATCAATTCTCGTTTCATGCTAAATCATGCTAAATCTCTGTAAATTCGAATTCCAATGTCCGTTGGAAAAATGTCGACTAACCCGCCATGACACTACATCCGGGTAATTGATTGTTTATTAACATTCAAAGGGAGTATATATTGATCACGTACTAGCTAGATTTGAATTTTATTTTAATTTGAATCAACAGGTTTGATTTAGGGCATCATAAAGGTTGGTCTCCACTCAATACGAATTATTGTCATACCGCAGGTAAATAACTCGCGTTTTGAGTCAGCTTCACGTGTAATTTGGCTGGACTCAAAATGGCGGCAGGTCGAGGTGGAGTCGACAACGAAAGTGTTTGGAAATCACCTCCGAAACATAGCCATAGGGATTGGAAATTATCTCACTCAGACAACAAAATTTAAATTTTGAAAATCGGTCCTGAAATTGCAAAGTTAATTAACGAATTTCTACTCGCGTATTTCGTGATGACGTCAGGTAATATTTGTAACATCATGACGTCGTCCCGTTTGGCGTCATATTTCTATGACGTTCAACATGTACCAATACACTTATAAAACTAAATTATTGAGGATTATAATGAATTTGCGGTATGATAAATACGTTATTATGATTCTGCCTAGTCAATATGGTGTCATACATCCCGTCTGAAGCTATATTCCCCCCACGGCTGCGCATCAGGTGAATATAGTTTCAGACAGGCAGTATGACTCCATATTGACTGTGTAGAACCACAATAACATATACATGTATTATATGCCACTCTCAGACTGCGTAAATGAACAAGCTGTTCCGTGTTGGTTCGTGATTTAGATATGTTGGCGAATATATTATTTATTATATGATAAATAAAGCTGATAGCACAGTCTGATCAATGCCTACGCTGCGAGCTTATTTTGTCTACTAATGTATATATATATATATATATATCAATACTAAACGAATATCTATATTTGTAGCTACTATTCTGAGCACGTTTTAATCGACAATGTAGCAACAACGAATATTACATTGTTTAAACATCATTTAGATGAACTCAGAACCTATAAATGATAAAGCTGCCCATATGTTGAATATTCACCGAACACCTTGAGACGACCCCAACATCACTTCGGGCATATTCAATTCCTTCGGACATATTCGCGCCCTAATGTCCGCGGGCGTATTCATCCGTACAGACATATTCGACCTTTTCGGTATTTAAAATCCGACTATACTCTTTATTTCAGACAGAAAACTGTTTTTAGATCTCTGCTGTTTTGAAGATTCCATTGTATAGTGGATAGATAGAGAATAGTATGTGAAAAGGAAAATAAATATCTGGCAAGGCTCAGGAAACGGGATGAGCGAGGCTCTGCCGAGCACATCCCGTTTCCGTGCCGCTCCAGATATTTTTCCCATTCACGGCACTAACCTACTATTCTATTTATCCCGTGAACACCTACAAATGGCTGTAAAATGCAAAAATATTATCGACTGGATATCAAAAATGTTTCACGGCACCGTGTTTCACGGCACATACGCACTGTGTTGACGGGATAAAATGCGCTTTTTGGCCATTTAACAGCAAGGTCATTCACAGATGGGCGTATACATACATACATGTATTTGAAATAAACTCGGTACTTGATACATCCATGTACCGGTACATGTAATACATTTTGAACATCTTCCAACATATACAGTGGCTGTGTCACGGTCATGTAATCAGAGCTCCAGATAAGCTTTGTGTCTAAAGAATATTGTACCCCCTGATTTCAAATTAAATGCATATTTTATTTTTACAAATGGATGATTGATTTTCTTCATTATTAAATAGGAAACAAATAATCAAAACATAATGCAAATTTAACCATTCACGTATTTAAGTGTCCACTTGAGTATTCACTTATTTATACTGTACTACATTTGAAAATTTACTTAGTTGAGCTGCAAAAAGCAAAGCTCAACTAAGTACATGTTCAACCTTATTCAAGTTACAGTATTTTCACTACTCAATTTGAAAATCAATGCATATTTTCACAATGCTGTGAGTATTTTGTACTCCCACTGTTGATAATCAATGGGTATTCTGCTAAAATAAGCGCGTAAAATACGTCAATATGCACCTTATCTGGAGCTGTGTGTATTGCGGGGAAAATCACGCTGTGACCGTGCATCCACAGTAGCGTCCACCGTGACTGGCCATACTTTGTTTTTCAAATTCGTTTATTCACTCAGGTCATATACATATATGACAACATGAGGTATACATTACACGAACATATATATATCCGAGTAATTTCATTAAATACGTTTACAAAATTTACAATATTTTCATAAATAAAGTCAAAAGTTGACAAAATTATATTCCGCATGTACTCTGAAAATATTGTCAACTTTTGACACCATTTACGGAAAATAATGTAAATTTTGTAAACTTATTTCATGAAATTACGCGGATGACCGAAGGTACAAAATCACATGGCGTGTCTTATATATGTATTAACTCTTTGCATACTTATTAACGTGGGCTATAAACAGTTCAAAAATAGCAGATGACAGTTAAATATATTTTGTTTTATTCATCCCTATACATATCATGAATATACCTAGGAATGTCAAAATATATTTTACTAGCATCCATACTTTAGAATTATCTTTAAAACGTTTAGTATATTAAATACGTATTTAATACATGCAGATGCATGCACAAAACATGTGTTTCATGTTCGTATATAGTTCTACGATGATACATACATCTTTTTCACGAACACATCACTTTTCACCTATTCACACAATCATTCAGATATATTTTTACTAGATTATCTCCCTTGTTGGTAGAGGCGTTTACAAAGTAACATTACTTTAATTACCGCAAAGCTATGCAATAATCTTTCATCAACACATTAATTTTCATCTCTTTGCACAATTATTCAGATATCTTTAAAGGAACTGCGTCTGATATGTCTCAGATTTTTTATTTGTTTAATTATCATTTTATGGACTGCACTTGACCATTTTCCAACCAAACTCAGCATTGTATGTAATAACATTATATTGAGTTTGTAATGTATTAGACTGTGATAAACAGTGGAGATAATTTGCCAATGCATTTCCGCCATTACTGTACCGGAAAGCATAATTTGTGAAACATAATATATTTCTTTCAGTTGTGAAATGATTATAATATGCGGCCGTAGCTGGAGAAATGGGGCTTATGGGATTTGTGACAAGTGTAGCTTCCGATCATGTAGCACAAACCTGTAGCCTGATAGTACGGAGCCCCGCAGAGGACACTTTGAATTAAAAATTCGTTTCCTGAATTTCCAACGAAATGACAATTCGTTCCCTCAATTTAACAATTCGTTCCCTCGAATTAAGAATTCGTTCCCACGATATAACAATTCGTTCCCACGAAATGAAAATTCGTTCCCTCAATTTAACAATTCGTCCCCTCGAATTAACAAATTAACAATTCGTTCCCAGGATATAACAATTCATTCCCACGAATTAACAATTATTCGTTCCCGTGGTTAAATTGAGGGAAGGAATTGTTAATTCGTGAGAAGGAATTGTTAAATAATTGATGGAACAAATTCTTATTTCGTGGGAACGAATTAATAACAACTAGATTGGTCAATAAGCGAGGCCTACGGAATACGCCACCCCACCCCCACCCCCTCCCACCCGCCCGCGTGGGCCCAGGTACCCCTAATATGTCCAAGTGTTTGGGCTTGTGACCTTGACTCTGGGCTTAGCGGGGGCGGCACGAACGTGAATTTGTCACAGGGTGCTAGATGTCCATTTCAGCAATGCGTGTGTGAAATTTGACGCAGGTCCGAGCAAGGAAGTTATAACCGATTTCTCTGATGTTAAGTTTTGTAAAGAGACTAAGTATGTGACATTGACCTCGAGATCAGCGGGAATTTGTCACAGCATGATAAACAGGCTCCAGTTTTGTTTGAGCAAATCCAGTTGCTCAAAATAGCGACCCCATATGCATAAGGAGGGTTATGAAAAATTTAGACTGCACTTGACTATGAAAATTTCTCAGCAATCACCAGTGCAACTCATATATTGAAGTCACTATGAACATTTTCATAACATTGTTCTGAGAAAAACAATAGTCATTATGAAAATTTTCATAAACCGTACTATCACTATGAAAATTATCATAAGCCGTACAATCGATCTCACTATGAAAATTTTCATAAACCGTCATATTCCCTCTCACTATGAAAATGTTCATAGACCGTAATATTCCCACTCACTATGAAAATTTTCATAGACCGTCATATTCCCTCTCACTATGAAACTTTTCATAACATTGTTCTGAGAAAAACATTAATCATTATGAAAATTTTCATAAACCGTACTGTCACTATGAAAATTATCATAAGCCGTACAATCGATCTCACTATGAAAATTTTCATAAACCGTCATATTCCCTCTCACTATGAAAATTTTCATAGACCGTCATATTCCCTCTCACTATGAAAATTTTCATAAGCCGTAATATTCCCTCTCACTATGAAAATTTTCGTAAATCGTAATATTCCCTCTCACTATGAAAATTTGCTTAAGCAGTACTATCCCTCTAACTATGAAGATTTTCATAAACCGTCATATTCCCTCTCACTATGAAAATTTTCATAGACCGTCATATTTCCTCTCATTAAGAAAATGTTCATAAGGACAGTAATATGCCCTCTCACTATGAAAATTTTCATAGACCGTCATATTCCCTCTCACTATGAAAATTTTCATAAGGACAGTAATATGCCCTCTCACTATGAAAATTTTCATAGACCGTCATATTCCCTCTCACTATAAAAATTTTCATAAGCCGTAATATTCCCTCTCACTATGAAAATCTTTTTAAACCGTACAATCGCTCTCACTATGAAAATTTTCATAAACCGTAATATTCCCTCTCACTATGAAAATCTTTTTAAACCGTACAATCGCTCTCACTATGAAAATTTTCATAAACCGTAATATTCCCTCTCACTATGAAAATCTTTTTAAACCGTACAATCGCTCTCACTATGAAAATTTCATAAACCGTAATATTCCCTCTCACTATGAAAATTTTCTTAAGCCGTACTATCCCTCTCACTTTGAAGATTTTCATAAACCGTCATATTCCCTCTCACTATGAACATTTTCATAAGCCGTACTATCCCTTTAACTATGACAATTTTCTTAAACCGTACAATCGCTCTCACTATGAAAAATGTCTTAAGCCGTACAATTGCTCTCACTATGAAAAGTTCATAAACTGTACGATCGCTCTCGCTATGAAAATTTTCATAAACCGTACAATTCCTCTGACTATGAACATTTTGATAAACCGTAACATCGCTCTCGCTATGAACATTTTCATAAACCGTACAATTCCTCTCACTATGAACATTTTCATAAACCGTAACATCGCTCTCACTATGAACATTTTCATAAACCGTAACATCCCTCTCACTATGAAAATTTTCATAAACCGTAATATTCCCTGTCACTATGAAAAGTTTCATAAACCGTAATATTCCATCTCAATATGAAAAGTTTCATAAGCCGTACTATCATAAAATGTCCGATCGCTCTCGCTATGAAACCATACAATTCCTCTCACTATGAAAAATTCCATAAGCCGTACAATCGCTCTCACTGTGAAAAGTTCATAAAATGTACTATCCCTCTCCCTATAAACATTTCATAAGATGTACAATCCCTCTCCCTATAAACATTTCATAAGATGTACAATCCCTCTCACTATGAACATTTTCATAAATCGTAACATCCCTCTTAACCGTACTATATATTGAAGTCACTATGCAAAACTCCGATCAGAATTCTCAATATGCCGTATCTTGTCATTGCGTGGGAAAACATGTATTTGACCCTGCGGCAATATGTTAATACTTGTTGCATCTTGAAGTGCAGCCCCTAATCAGCATACTGCCTCGTATGGCTCCGGATATGCATTGCAAGTTTGATACACCAGGAATGTGTGAGCAACTAAATAGCAAATAGGTCTCGGTCACTGCGGCAAAGCATATTCAATGTTTATTTATATCCACAGGTTAATATTAAAATGGTGATTGTGATGGTAAAACTGTTAAAAAAAACTATCCTAATTGTGTGTAGAAATAAGAAAAATGCCAGAAAATAACAATTGTCAACAAAATAAAAATTAGCCTCTTAAAGCTTATTATTAGATGAAGGTCAGTAATACTAGCGTGGTAGTCCTGTTGTGTGACTATCCATAAAATCGCAAAAAAAATGCTTTTATTTTTAAATAAGGCATATGCCGGGATCATATAAAAGGCCGTGTTTATATTTTGGATAGTCAGATAAGCAGTACGATTGTCACAGTCATTACCAAAGCATCATTTCAGTTTGTAATATTATTCAACAATTGAAAGCACTACTTTGTTATGATAAAATACAAAGCTGCATATCCTGTTGATACGATTTGAAAACGTGAATTTATTTATTTACTGACGTTAAACGGCCTGTCAACAGCTAACGCCATATGAGATACGCCATGTAATTTTGTACCTAAGAACATGAAATTACAGAAACTGTGATATTTTCTGTAAATTACGTCGAAAGATAAACTCATTTTCATAGGAAATGTGGAATGGTCCCACACTTGCTGTGAACATTTTATTTTTCATGAGATATTGCACATGTTCCTAGACAAAATATCACATTAGGCCGGGTTTACTGGTTCGAATCCCAAATTTCACCTGTTGTGAAAGAGGGACAATTCCAACAATCAGTATTGGATATTTGCAATTCATTTCGACAGTTCTATTGGTACAATCTATGTCACATTCAAACGAGTACAACTGAAACCGGTACTGGTAGACATTTCTATCATTATCAGTATAACATTGGCACAGTCCACGGGCTCAAATTGACAAATACAATACCGGTATAACCAGATTTGCAATGCATGCACAGACGTGTCTAGTAGTCGTGTTTAGTGGTTTTAGCGTTGACTATAAGAAAGTACGGGATACACTTTTCAATAGGACATACAATCAGCGAAGTTAATACCGCTCAGCTATATACTATATGTGATGATCATTACATTTGCTGGTTGAATAGCGAATAGTGTAGACAATGACCAGAGTGCGCCGATACGCAGACTGATCTTCGTTTACACTAAACACGACTACTAGACACGTATGTGCATGCATTGCAAATCTTTTTATACCGGTATCGATGTGTGCATTGTGTAATTGTGGTATATATCATTATATGTATGCCACGTTTTACAAATATCTCTAAAATACTAGAAAGCTAGAATATGCATGTCTAGCGTGTCGTTAGACGTCCGGCGAACTGCTATGTTATGGAATGAACGTCACTCTATGTGAGTGGTATCATACTGATGTTGGTAAACATCCATTCTTACGAAGTTGCATGCATACTCGTTACATGCAGCATAGTGAAATGCACAGTATAAAGTATAATTTGTATAAATATATGACATATTGATAAAGGTTTTACATTACGTATACAGGCAGATTATAACAAGTAGTTAACATATAAAGGATATGACGTGCCACCAATTTGCATCAGAAACAAAGTGCCCCAACATTATTATGATAAAGATGACGAAACATCAGTTTGGGCACACACATTCCAGTTTGTAACATAGGTAGATGCCCATTCTTTTGATATCACATGTTTCGTGCAAATAAACATTAATTTACCAGACGTATTAATTTGTATTATTATATTAACAACAATACATTTTCAAAAACCTCACGATAACTGGCACAGATCATTACAATTCCGCATATCTGATGTGACATGTCGATCTATAACAAGATGCCCTCTATAGACAAAGAAGCTGATGTCGTGTCTGCCTAACAGTACTCAAAATAAACAAACATTCGGTGAAAAGCCGACTGAGTTCACCCTTATACTACGAAAACATTTGCAATAACATAAAATTAACACAAAAAAAGGCAAACAAAACATTTATCTCACTGACATAGCGATTAAAAGCTAAATGTTGTTATAAATATATTTTATGGCGTAAGACCTGTGTTTTTAAAAGGCACAACACCTGCCAAATATGTGTTGCGACCGACTTTTATGCTCATTTGCATACAAGATGTAAGACCACACATTTCACTCTCCACACCAGGTAAATTGTGTTCTCACTACCATTACGTTTTGGGACTATGTATGCTAGAACAATTGTTTTATGTTTAATGCTGAACACAATTATTTGTATTTTGTATTTGTATTATTACGGAAAAGTGGACGGATGTTAACTGCAATGTAAATTAACAACTTAACACCGACACTAGTCAGTATGCGATAATTGATGCAGTCCAAGTATAGCAACGTTTACGATGAGTTAATAATTGTGTTTATTGCAATAAAATGGGCAGTCGCAGTGCATTAACACAGTTTATAAAAATCATAAAAACACTAGACTAAGTGTAATAAATGTGCACATTAGCTCGTTACTGAAAACAATTTTGGTGACCAGTGCAGCTTCAATGTATGATGATGTGCTTATGCAATAAATAAATCTTAACATTGTGTGATGATTTAATATGGTATTTATGAACTCGTTTACTAATTGAATAAGAAACGAGGTTATGTCGAGTTTCTTTTGCAATTAGTCAAGGAGTAGAAATAAAAAAAACTCGTTTAATAAATACCATGTTAAACCATCATTCATGTAATATTTTCTATTTGCTATTTGATTGATTGATTTATTTGTTAACGTCTACAAATACGGACAACATACCCCTCGCCCCCTGTATAGCCCCACTTCGTCCGCCTGGGCAGCAGGCCGTGAATTTAAATTTCCCTTCCAATACACACGCTCTCCCTCGAGTGAAGGAGGCAGCGGAGATTCCCAGCACCGGACTTGATGAAGAAGCGTCTAGAAAGCAGACACACGGATCAAAATACATCATTGCGTGTTCACTAGATGTTGGCTGGGAACTTCACCTGATGACACCCACACATTGTAATTCTACTTCATGGTTTTAGTTAGGATACTGAGGACATAATTGCTGCGAACTGTTGTAGACTCTGATCGAAATAGGTGGACGTAACGAGCGTATGTGTCTGGTACCGGTTCAACTAGTCGAATGGGCTACATGTACTGTTCAGTTTTTGTCAGAACATCGCGCATACAATGTATCATATTGATCTCTTCGCAGCTTTAAACCTCAGATCGACCAAGAGCCAACAGTTGTATAAAGGCTGCCTTGTTTATCATGCATGATTTCACTGTAACAGCTGTATGGTCAATCATGTTTATGTAGCACATACCGATGTTGATTATTTACAATACATGTAGTCTATCTTCTCCCTGTGACATTCGTGTTTGTACACAATTTATTTACAGATGAGCAATGACGCTTGACTCTATTGATTGATATTAAACAATAGTGTGTATACGTGTAGCTGTACATCAATTCAACATACACCAGGATAACAATATAAAAACTAATCGATCAAAGTACTGGCTAAGCGGACATGGTCCCATTTAAACGCACATTACTATGGTCGCTCGTTATGGACATTTCGTCTTTTCGTTTCGCTAAGTATATAAAGTTGATAATTTACGCCGCATAAATATACGCATCGCAAATTACCGCCTCGAATAAACGAAGAGACGAAATGTTCATAACGAGCCACCATACATCGTACAGTAATTTTCGTGCGCTGGCTCAGAAACACCGAAACGCAATAAAATTACCTTCGCGATCTAAAGACAAATATCATACTGTGAAGTAGCAGCAGGCTTACTAATTAATTTCATCACATGCTGATCTCGGGTTCCTTTATGACGTGATGGCACTTGCCTGCCATGCTATTAATCATTCAGCCTCACAACGGCAAGCACATGATTAGGCAAAGCAAGTCAATTGCGGTATTGTGTTAATTTACGGAGAAATCATATAACATACTATGTAATTGGCGTTAAACACAGAAATTTATTGGCTCACAGCTAATATATAAAAGCGTGTAGCTATCAGAAATATCGGTAATACCCGATACTTGTAAATAATATTAACTATTTTCTGTCTGTCAATTATATAAGATAAAACCTTGTAATTTATCAGATAGAAGTGACTCTTGAGATAATACACATAAACAGTCTGATCTGGATCCGCACTGTTCATCATATTTATATTACATTTATAACCATTAATATAATGTAAACATATACCAATACCATTAAAATACGAAATATACAGTGGAACCCCTCTAAACGGTCACTCGGTAAATATGTATATTTACTTACTTGTGTTTAGCTGTTATGTATCTCTGATTACAATGACGTCTCATGGTTGTAAAAACACTAGAATGTGCCGTGAAGCGCTAAATATGTCTGATTTACAGCGGAACATCACCAAACGGGGCCCCCAGGGTGTCCGGTTTGGAGAGGTTCCACTGTACGTGTAAATTTTACAAAAGTACACGCGTATACAATACAGATTTTACTCTAACAGATAGCTCACATCTACAGTCTGTCCACAGTTCAATCGGTTAAATCTCTGCAAACAACAATAACTGATGATATTTATTCAACTAATAATGAAACAAATTAGCGTAAGCCCTGACAAGAACGCACATCCGTGCAATCAAGATATGATTCAACACAGCTTGTAATTATAATATTAACTGCATCAGAATATTTTGCAAATATATCAATAGCCATTTGACTTTGACAGTTACTGTAACTGTATGATTGTGAGGACCAATAATATGAATGCTACCAGATCTGGCATAACCACGGTCTGGTCGGCTTCCATACTATCGCTGACTTGCATGTTTGTCATTTATTGATACAAAACAAAGGAATAAACGAGTTGTAACGAGTTGTCCACGACAATCTAAACAAATATATCAGAAATAATTATATAACATATTAAACATAGTACATGCTTATCTCCAACAATATGTAACAGTATGTTATGAAGAAATAATATTTGTTAGCACATTTCAAATGTACGATAATTGGTACGTTGGATGTGGTCAAAAACATTCATAGCAATTGCCAGTTGAAACTCCACACTTTCGCTAAGCATTTGCCATCTTCGGTGATTTATAAGACCTTCTAGTATTTAAGTGGAATAAACATTGTTGAAAATGGACCGGAGGCGCTTACGAACTGCGGAGGGAGACGATGTAAACCAGTGTTCAAAACGAAGCCTATATTTTTGGCGGGGCCCAAATTATACATATAAGTAACCTGCGAAAAATTGGATATTGGTAAATAAAAGTGTTTATAAAAGTGAACGATAACTAGCAACGCTAGTTATTTTTCCGTATTATAAACATGTTTGTTAATCAATGGTTACTAATATAAATTATGTTATTTAAAGTATCTACACTAACTTCAACAATGGGAACTTATTTCTAAATGCGGTATAGTATTATCATTTCACAAAATAACGCAATTTCACAATTGTTCTGTACTGGTACATGTATACCGAAAATTCCAAATTATGCCAAGCCATAATTATTTCTCCTGGCCTGTTTATGACAATTTCTGATAGCATACACTTGACTATAACACATATTTTGGAAAATGTGAAAATGTGACACGACACGAGCTGATAGGCTTTTAAAAAAGTTGAGAGACGGGTATTTCAGCGAAAATATCGTTTTCGCTTACAAATTTATTTGATAAAAAAATCAATATTCGTTCTTATGCATATACATGTACAAAACGATCGTGTTCACTTGGTTTTCGCTTAGGAACCTTCAACAGATATTCGCTATAATGCTACTTGATCACTCTCTCCAATGATGTTGCAACTAATGATTGAACAACGGTAACTGGTCAAGTTTGGTATTGTTGATATAGTCGACGGGAGATGCTAAATGGCTAATGATTAATTACGCAATGGAGTGGGAAACACCACGGACATTACAAATCGCTAAATACACGGCGCGAAATTTTATCACGGTTAAATTAGGTGATAAACTACTTTCACCTAGAATTAACGATAGGTCGCAACTCAATGAACTTAGTCTGGTTTCTTTAAAGACCGAGAATAATTACAGTCGAGCGGTTTACAATCAAAGCAACTGAAGTCAATAAAATACATCACAGTATTTCGGCCAAATAATATTAATTTCGGACACGTTACACCGCCACATTGCCGTCTGAAAGATACAATAAGAAATCAAAACTGCTCGCAGAATTGTTACGGCCGCGGATTAGCATAGTAAGTAGAGCGTCGGACTGCGCATCGGGAAACCCCTGGGTCGATATCACCTCGGACCTCTGCGAATGGCCGATTCGGCGTGTCCTGTGGCAAGAGAACTTCGTGCTACATGTAGCGTAGTCCTATCTAATGGGGATTTAAATAGTCGGTCCTGACATACAAGTTCATCGAGCTAGTGCCGTCGTTAAATCAAATCATTTACATCTTATTTCGGCGGAGCAGTTCTGCCATCTTCTATAACCTCTGAATATGTATGGGCATTTATTATAAACCAGTCTCGTGATATTCTATAAGTATGTTTGTGTTTACCACCTGTCGGTGGGCACATATAAATAATCATGCCGAATAACCTTGTATAACAGGGTATGGAACGTGTCCTTTCAGCCCTTAACTATAAGCCGAAACGAAACCTTGTATAATTCAAGCAAGTTGCCGTGTTGTTGTTTAATGTTTTGTTTACGCAAACACTCAGTTATAAATAAAAAATGTAGAGAATGGAATTATGTTGGTGTTTTCCACGCCATACCACGACTTTCACGGTCTTATCATCTAATTAGTAATGCATTAGTATCGATAATAATGTCAGATAAGAAGGCCAATAATTGATATACGATTATGGGTCAAATTAGGCTCGCCACAATCACCCCATTTATTATTTCAGAAATTGAGAATATGTTTCTAACATTCTATATGCCCTGACTTGGTAGGCTACCTATGACAGAAGGCGTTGCTGGATAGCTATTTGTTAGCGTTACAGTTTCGTGACGTCAGCATAGAGCGGGACATTCAGTACTATAAAATACATTTACTATGTTTATTCTACGTTTATTATTATTAATCAGTTGAATGAACATCAATTTAACAACATCAATTAAACTTAAATTGAATTACCAACAATTAATGTGATTACATAGTGATATCTTGTTTATCATTAATAGTAGCAATAGTACATATCACGGATATCAATTTAGGATATACAGGTAAAGACCAGTAGTTTGTATTACATTGGTTCAGAAACAGTTGTCACTGTCTCATTGACATCTATGGGCAACATTTCGCTATACTCAAAGTGATACACTTGATATGCAGTATTACGTGTTACATAGACACATTGTTGTGTTTTTTTTGTTTGCAATAAAATCAATGTTTGATATAATTTCATCAAATAAAACAAATTGATGATGGTGACATGTTTGATATATATGTACATATTTGTACAGCATTCAGACATACGTGTTGTCGAGATATTCAATATACCTTAATTGACATCATGACATATTTCGAATTTATTTATTTTCCGACACATCAAATGCAATAAGTTTCATCTTCCGTCTGTTAGTTAGTATTTATAAGCACAAGTCAGAATATGTAAATATGACCAAACAATTTATATGCATACATAATATACTATCACACATATACGTATACATACCACTGGACAAAGTAGTGGTTGGAGTATCGGAATTGACAAAGAGTCTGTATAACATATCCTGGGATGCCATTACGGACACCTGTGTGTTGACTCGAAAATACCGCTCGCATAAATTTTCTTCGCGCGCGGTTGTGTTATCAGAAGTCCATTGGTTGTTGTATACGTCACATGACTCCAATGCTCCAATGGCATTTCGGGAAAGGAAGAGACTAATTTTAACTCAATTAATTCAATACATGATCATCGTAACGTGTAACTTTACATACTATTTATTATTTGTCTTACTTTGCTTGTGCCTAGGATGGACATTTACGAGTTTGAATCACCGACGAAGAAAACATTCGATGGAGTTCACGTAGACGGAAATGAAGGTAAATGTACATTATTATTTATTGCATGTGCTAGTACTTGTTATGCCCCACCATGATAGTGGAGGGGGTATTTAGTTTTACCCTTGTCCGTCCCTCCCATCCGCCCGTCCGGACCCGTTGTAACTCGCAAAACTTTAAACTGTAGTAGCTACATACGTAAAGCTCTGTGTAGCTTCCTTATGACGAGTAGATGCGCAACGTTTATTTAGATTTTTTATTCGACCTCGGGTCATGGATTATCTCCCTTTTTTACTTTTCATTTTCAAATTTTAGAAAATGACATAATGTTGTTTGAAGTATTTCGGTATTATCATAATATATGCAGGAACAAAAGTCAAAAGCCATGTATTTGCATTGCTTTAACCCTTCAAATGCAGGAAACGAAAATTGTCGTCTACTGCCCACCACATATCACTATCCAACATGTTTTCCTTTTTTTGAACTTGACTCATTTTTTCCGCGCAGTCGACTTAGCCATTTTCAATGTTAACTTTTCGCGTTTACAATGTTAAGTTTTCGTGTTTAAATCCATTTATTTGGTACTGTACCACCTAGGACCTAGCATACTATTGTTCTGTTATTTCTATTCTTCACCTACATTGCTTGGCCCTACTTATAAATGACTCTTTTGTGTTGATGGGCCGCTAAGCACCATTTAATTCCATTCTATTGTTACATGCAATTACACGACGCATGATGACCCACGGGAACGAATTGTTAATTCGAGGGAACGAATTGCTAAATTGAGGGAACGAATTGTTATTTCGTGGGAACGAATTAAAAAAAAATCCATGTCCCCTGCGGGGCTCCGTAGAGACGCAACTACTGTATAGTTTGTAGAAATTGACTTTTCTTGCAAACAATGACACGTGGATGATACACAGCGGCCAGCGTTAAACTTGCCCAGGATATCAACGTTTCTCAGCACTATTGGCAATGCAAACTCGCAATCAAGCAACTTGATTGTCTGACCCTGAGCTGTAGCACAGCTCAGGCTCAGCCGATCAAGCTGCTTGATTTCAAGCATAATGTTCACGTACATATATTTTGAAATAATGAACTTTGCAAATATTGGCAAACTTAGCGCAGGCGGTACTAGTGTATATATGGGCTGCGTATATCGCATAGTGTTGTTATTCACTCGTGATGTATGACATATATAAAGAGCCATCCACCGTACTGGCAGGGTATCAACGTCTTGGATGCGGTTCACGCCCTTATTTATATGATGTCTATATATATAAATATATAAACATATCAACAAAGTGACATGTTCTGTTCATTCTGGCGTCGGTAAGCTTACTATTAACGTTTTTCATGCAGTATATGTGGCTGTGACTGGAGCAATGGGGATTATGGGTTTGTGACATGTGTAGATCCGGATCAACCTGTGCATCCACACAGTCTGATTCGGATCTGCACTGTTCGCCAGTCAGCAATGAAGCACCCGTCATGTTTCTAATAAACAAAATGCATGTACATGCAAATAGTTATCAAGCTAGATGAGTGTGTTATTGTTTTATCACGAACTACACTGGTCACAAATCCCATACGCCCATTATTTTAGTCACAGCCACGTATACGTAGAGCTTAAACTCATGACATCAGAAACAGCTTAGTTCATTGGCTAACATAATACTTTAAGCGGTAAGACTTGTGTATTTGTTTTACTATATTCGTGTTCCTGTTCGTCTCCTCGAGAATGTTTGTGGGCCATGCTCGCATTTGTGTTAAATGTATATCGCGTCGTTGCATTTGTGATGTTTGTAGTTGTCGATTTATTCCGTGTTTGTGCTCAACTTGGCACCGTTATTCTGTATTTTGAAATAAAAGAAATTGAATTTACAAATATTGGCCAGATTAGCGCAGGCGGTGGTGTACGGGTAGGCCTACCAGTAAGGAAAAATTGCAAAATGTCAATATTTCGTTGTGAAATGATCATATTAATTATACACCATTTAGAAAAAAAGTTTCCATTATAGACGCTAGTGTAATTACATTAACTAAAGTAAATTAGTAACCATCGATTAAAAAACGTGTTTATAATATTGACAAATAACTAGAGTTGCTTTCTGTGAAATCTGAGACCCATGCAGTGCCTAACTATTATTGCGTACGTCTTTTTTGTTATTATATGTTTGTTGTTTGTTCGCAGCAGCGACATATGTTTTGTAACTTGATTTCTACTCTCGTTTTAATGAAACTGCCATCATGTTACTGTTATCGATTTTTATATTTATTTCAATGTACGTTTGTGACCAGTGTAGACCTTGATCAGGCTGCGTATCTTATAATTAAGTCTATCTAAGCCGAACATACTGGTAATTCAATACATAGATTGTCATTTATCTGACACTTTTAAAGTTTGAGGTACCTTCTGATAAAATGGTATGTCGTCTTATGGAAATAATAATAATATTTCCAAATTTTGATGTGACAAATATTGTGTGTACTTGCCGCGCGATGCGCTGGTAAACAAATCACTGCATATGTATCCGGTTTATGGAGGTTCCCCTGTACAACAGGTATTGTCGCATTACACGAATTTCGGGCACGTAGTGCAGATGAAAGTGAAACGTTAGCCATTTGTCCATTTGAAACAAATAATCACTGAGCACAGCTGGAAACAGTATGGTCAGCAGCGGGCAAGTAGCACGGTGCTAATTTCACAATCGGATACTCTATACACCGATCTATTCCGGAAGAGACATTAGCTACGGCAATTGCTAGGGCTTACCGCTGTATTGAAGGCGGAAGGCTGAATGTTCCAAAGTTTACCCATTCTAATGCTACACTTGTACAGTTTAAAACAAAAAAATGATCGTTTATCGTTTATAAAAAGAAATGTTTATTATCAGAAATATTTAGCCGCATACGGTGTACAAGAGCACAGTAGTGTATAGTCGTGGTAATAAGCCAAGCAACGAATTCGAATCCGTATTTAACCTGTAAGGTATGGAGAAAACCCCAAATGAGAACTGAATATCTACGAAAAACTATAATATATTCAGTTTGATATTAGAACACGATTCCCCAGTGACATTGAACTCGGTGCACATTATATACGTGTATTCATGTCCGTATCCGCTGAACGGCGTCTGCTGCTAGTGATCAGTCATATCAAACTTTTCTATTATTTTAGATGCTATGGCGCGTGTTGTAATAAACTGAACAGCGATTTGAAAGCGGCCGCTAGATAATGTTATAGATGAAATAATACAGAAATAAGCATTAATTAAATCTGCCTAGCATGCACTATTAATGTGATAACATAATAAACAACTGCAGAAGAAAAGTAAACAGTCAGTTTGATATGTATATGTATAAACTGTCCCAGCTGGTAATAACGGTTAAATAACGGGTAAATCAGTGAGTGCCTATAATTACATCATACTCTTGTGGTCATACGACTATCTAAAAATGAATGAACATTATTGTCAAAATACATGTATGTATTTGTTGTCGGACCTCTAAGTATGACACGATTGTAAATCTAATTTAGGAATGTAGTATGTGACAATATGGATGTTCATTTGTATAAACTGTGAAAGAAATATATACCTTGTATTTTAGCAATGAATGTGTTGTTTACTCATATGATATCATATCAAGATGCATGTACATCATACATGCATGTATTAGTTGGTCTTATGTATTATGGCACCTGTTAAGCACATATATCAAGAGTCTGAATGACAATAAATGTGATTTGGCCATGCGAAATGGTGTTTCGTTACTAAGTAATGCATGTGTACAATATGAAGATATTAGTTGTAGACAAACAGAAATTATAGGTGATTTGAGAAACTCTTACACAACTTTCAAAACATAAACAGACAGACATTGCAACTATTTTCCTATACTGTTGTATCCCTGTCTATGCACATCTGAGACCCAGTGCCTTTATGCACGTTAATACAGGGCTAACGTGATTCTCTCTGGAGATCTGAAAGATTGCAGTTGTATAACTGTTTAATTATCCCAATGATCAAATCATGATGTATATAATCTGATTACAAAGTGGCTTTTAGATCATATGATCTGACCATTGGTCAATTGAGCAGCTATAGCTATCTGACATCTAGCAACAACCCATGTGGTTTCACAGTTTTATGTCTTGCGAGCAACTGGTGTAAAACAAATAATCACTCCAAGAAATGTGGTGTGATTTGAGAACAAGAACACACATTAAGATAATAGATAACTCTAAACTGAAGCCACCATAATTAAGAATACAAATCTGTTTGGGTGTCCGGTTTGGAGAGGTTCTACTGTACATTCAATTGCAGTTTATTTAGGATACATTTCTATGAAAGATATTGTTATATCCTGTTTATTTCAAAATAGAAGTATAATGTATGGTGGTACCATTCATTTGAACCATCTCAGTGGAATATTTCAAATGAGTGGTGCTAATACACCATGATTATATATGATGGATATCGATGTGTAGAATATTGCATTACCTGTATGTGGGGTCCTTCAAGTCATTGGGTCTCAGATATGCGCAAAACGTGATGAAGCGGATTACTGTCTATTCCACATGTTTACAAATGGCCAATTAATTATTTTATGGCTTTCTGAACGATGGTAGGTCAAGCAAACATCATTCGACGGTGGAAAATTCGAATTAAGCCGCAAAACATTATTCACAGTTTCAAAGCAGATGGCAAGTTTTTATGAACTACTTTCTCCGTAAGAATTTCCTGTTTTTCGTTGCTTGTTTTAGCATTAGTAATGGTAATGGACGTACATGTGCACATCATAAAATATACTGAACACCATAAATATCACATCAATTCTACTAAACTGGAATATTTGTATAGCAATAATGCAATGATGTTCTCGCCATATTTTATAGCGCAATATCAGCTGATGGCAATCTGCATATCAAGCTTGCAATCCATGCGGTATTAACGGTTTATGCATGTATGTGTGTTTATTAAACGGATGCATGGACGTCGTAGCAATCGGTGCATCTTTATAAATACAAGCAAAATCGCCAATAATTAAAATTGATATACATATACATGTTCAACGTCACAACATCATTGCTTTGTCGCGCCATTAAGCGGCACATACAGGATACATTTTATTGAGCATACACATGTATTTTTAATAGTTAGCTCTCTTGGAGATTGTTTTATTTTGGATTGCGGATGGCAGCCGTACCTTTGTCAAAACTGTAGATCCCGATGAGCCGGCTCATCGGGATCTACGCCATTCATTTACAATTTGCATTTGAGATACATGCCACATGACCCTGGTGAATTCATGTGATATGTATCTCAAATGTAATCCTATTGTATTGCGCGTAACCAACTCGGAAACACTGAGTTGAATTATCACTAAAAATGAAATTGTGCTTGTGAAGACGTGGTAAACTTAGGTTCATAAACAGGGTCTCTGTGATTATGCGAAACGAAATACACGACTGTGTATTCAATTTCCGAATAGTTAAAGCATAATCTGCGAGTTAAACATCAGATACCGTCAATCTCGTGTTATGAACGCTTCAAGTAACAAACACGCACGAATATAGATACTATTGATTTATAACGAGGTGGAACATAATGCATGTTATTGACCAGTGATCTAGCGTAGAAATATGTAGAATGCACATGATTTACACGATTATTTATTGAAAATATCTGTTTATTGTACAGTAAGATCCATTTTGCCAGTAGAGCCACATAAGATACTACTACTACAACTTGTATATGTACATGTATCACTATTGAACATGGAAAGCGAGACTATACTGGTGTAGGGAATCTGTAAAATACGAGAGTTGTCCTATCCCGCCTCCAGCCTTCGTAACCCTGGGGAACGATTAAAATGTCAAACTTAGTCGAGCTTTATCACCGTGACCATAGCATGGTGTCTACTACGATACTTGTACGATCCGATATTTGTGTGTGTTTTTTATCAAATGTTCATTCTATGGAGGCGTGTAAATAATGGAAAGCAAATACTCACGTATTGCCGATTCAACCTGGCTAACTTCAAACGAGCCGCTTCAAACAAACATTGCAAGGTAAATATCGCGCATCGTCAATCGAATGAAATCAATTTAGTGATTGAAACAAATATATTTGTGTGTGAAATAATTGACTGGACAATAGTATGCATATATGAGTTCAATATACCTGTACATATGCCACGGTGTTTTTCAGCATTGCATGGTTGGCCACTCAGTGTCGCGCCCGCTTGTCGACAACGTGATATAGTCGGAACATTGGCGTACGTCCTTCAGTCCGTCCGTCCGTCCGTCCGAGTTTGTGTTAGGACTTTTAACTACACTATATCGTTGAAACGGATTCACATATTAACTTCACATGAGTGTTTATCATGATTTATATTGTCATTCTACACCACACCCGTGCGGCCCATGTGCCCAATGTCAAGGTCAAAATACTTCGAAATTTACCTTAAAGTTGTTAATGCCCCCGCCGAATGGTGAGGGGAATATAGTGTTACCGGCGTGCGTCCGTCCGTGCTTCCGTCCCGAAACCTGAACGCTCGGGTAAATGTCTTAAAAATGATGTATGCTTGCACGCATCTGCTTGATATTTCACACACACAATGCTCTAATCGTATACATGGTCCTCTACCACCATGTGCTCACATACTTGGTTTCTTTAGTATTTCATTTCCATTGCTTACACGTTTGCCTCATTCGAAATCTTAACTCTCGTGTAAATGTCTTATAAGTTCCGTTTCTTTTCACGGATCTGCTTAATATTTCACTCACGCATTACTCTAATAGTCCTCTACCACCTTGTGAATCCATGATCTGCCCACCCCTGCTAAGCACAGGGTCAAGGTCACATACTTGATGCGTTCGAAAACCTTAACGCTCGGGTAGATGTCTTATAATTTATGTTTTCTTGCATTCATCTGCTTGATATTTCACACACGCATTGCTCTAATGGTCCTCTACCGCCCTGTGAAAAATCCACGATTGTCTTGACGCCGCTAAGCCCAGGGTAAAGGTAAAATACTTGTGCGTTCGAAACTCGGGTACGTGTCTTATAATGTCAGTTTCCTTGCATGTATCTGTTTGATATGTCACACACACCCATTGCCATGATGGGCTACTACATGCTGTGATAAATACACACTTCTCTGGTCCACTATGTTTTTAAATGTGCCTCGTTTTCTTTGGCTGCCATGTGCCGACAGGCCACATTTCTAGTTTGGATTTATGTTAAATTGTTTAAGAACACTATTTCTCCGCTTAACCAATTCACTCAAAACATTACATGTGTGTTTATCATCATCCATATACCATTATATGCCCAACGCGTGCTGCCCCTGTGCCAATGTCAAGGCAAAATTACATTGAAATTTACATTTGGATTTAGGTTTAACGTTTTTAAGAACATAATATCTCTGAAACCGCTTCGCCAATTCACTCGAAACGTCACATGTGTGTATCCATATTTTCATTCTATGCCCAACCCGTGCGGCCCTGTGCCCAATGTCAAGGTCAAATTACTTTGAAATTGACTTTAACGTTTTCAAGACAATTTGGCTAAAAGTTGTTATGTTCAGTGTATTTTTATATAATCGATAATATGTGTACGGGTTAAAACTTTTTTGCATTAAACATGCCTCGGCGGGAGCAACATGCGGGGTCCGGCCATCCAGTGTTATAGTTCTTGGTTAATAAGCTCTACTTTTCAAACGTCAACGGGAATACGTGAAGTACGACAGATAGGGTTGTTTCTAATTGCTTAGCGCGATCACGAAAACTTCCCGCGGTGGGAGATGCAAACACTGCCAGTTTCCCATCTGTCTACAGCTACACAGGCGGTTATGGGTGCACCTATGGCGCTGTTTATTTTGTAATGATAAATGGCCTACGGCGTGAGACTAATTGTCCCACTGAAACCATTATCGCGCCAGTATTTCCAAAATATGACGAAACGTTTGCCGCAAGCAGGTTACCGCGGCATCGGGTGAATTAATAATGATACCCGTGGTGACGTTGGGGTTACTTAGTTGTCTTACTTTTACTTTATGTATTCAATTCAGTTCAATTCAATTTATTACACTCAATCCACTGTACATGGATTCATGAGGTATATGTGAAAACAATGTAATATTAAACGAGGCTGAAACATGAATATCATTATCGTAACACAAATAATATAAATGTTTTAGTCGTGTTTGTAGTTTGTTACAATTCCGTAGAATTTTCAGTGGAATAACCTTGGATGGGGGAATTTTCTCGGATATATTCCCCACCTTCCCGGGGGAGGATTTCGAGGTTATTTCTAGGAAATGTTCCCTCCTAGTACACTTTAGACTAAATGGTGAACAGTGCAGCTCCTGGTCAGAATGCACAAATAAAAAGCCACCATACAGATTTACAAACAACAAGAACAAGATAACACTGTCGGGCAACAGCCGCAATGTTATTAATCAATTGATTATTTTTCCAGTATCATTAATTATCACAACCAAATGTGTGTCTTTCATTACATACCAGTAGGCGGCTGTTGTCAATTTAGAGATTCTAAACCACTTAATGTCAAAATATGTAAGAAAAATAATATATAGTCTGATAATACATATCATGTTGTAGGTGAAGAATGGTGAAGAATGTGAACAACAAGGAACAAGTAAACTACGGAAAGTGACCAACGAGGTGGTAAGTATATACGGCATGTGCTGTTGCACTCCGCTATCATTCAGGGTCAGTGTGATTGTGTAGAAATGTTGGAACTAAGGGCCTGATGGTTATCTCGGATGGAAAATAAATGATGATATATTTAGTTCTGAACCCAAGCCTCTCGTTTATCACGTGCACCATGTTATCTGCTCATATTTATTGGGTAACTTTATATGGACTCTTCGCTCTCATTTCAGTGTATTGTTTTATATCCGTGGCATGGGAATACAATCAGTCAAATTCAAAATTACTTTACCATGGTTCTTGGAAATACATACATGTGTCTATCAATATTTTACATGATTTGCACACTAAACAGTTACAAGATAAGTGTATTTGTAAATAATAAGATGGCTGCCATAATTTGAAAGCAAAATCATAATACAACTAGTTATTTCTTCCAATCTGGTTGTCACACGTTTTCGCCTCTGTTACCAAGTAAGTCTCATGAAACAAAAACACGACGACGCTATCCAGGTTCCAGATGTGCGGTTCCTAGATTTGTCTACGAGACGGAAAATGCCACGCATGGGTGCTAAAGAACACAAGCGTGTAATTCCTTGTTTGAAACAATCACATTATTTATGTGTAAAAACGGTGTAAATAAATCCAGTCCTGGGGAACGTTCACTAAACTTCGTATTATTAAAATGTTCGTAAGTGAAACTTTAGGATCGTCTGGAAATTTAAGTTCATGGATTTACATTTAATGAGCATATGCAGCATATTCTCCATAAATGTAAATTCAATAATTGTTTACAAGAAAAAATTGTTAATGTGACATTTACAGACTATACTAATTTTGCACTTACGAACATTTTAGTCGTAAGAAGCTATGTGAAACGGCCCCCAGGTCTGGTACCATTATGTAACAATACATGCTATTAAATTTGTTATTACCTGGTTGTTTCGATTCCAGAAAAAATTCAGAATTGGCAATAGAGTGTTTGCACCATACAAGAAAGACGGAAAGGCATATCCAGCTATCATCAATCAAGTACAAGGAAACGGTTAGTAAAGCAGCGTGGAAACATATCGATATGTGACTGTGACTGGATGACTATGACTTATGCGAATGGTCGTTCGTGTAGTCTGTATCCGATATAGGTCAACTGGCTAATATTATGTTATATACTTTGTTAAAAGCATGGGGTTTCATTGACTTATAGTATGGCTAACTGATCCATAGACTGGTCAATCCGTTTGGAATACAGTCTAATCAGAATCGGCACATGTCCGTAAACCCTATCACTCCGGCAACGATCACTTATTGCCAATAACAGAAGGAAATACAAACACGTAATGTGTGTTGTTGCGTTTTGCAACAATTACTTGCAGAGAATGATGTATGTCACATTGTTCCCATGTTACTATATACTGGTCAACTGCGTAATATTGCATATACATGTATAGTATGCTCATTGATTTAATTCCGTTTTATTGTATTGTATGTATAGTCACCTTTCTATTAACCTTAATTGCATATATCAGTTGTGAGCAAGCATGATATTATAATAAGAATTTGTGCTTCCATAATCGTCCAATGTATTCGTGGCTACAAACCATCATATTGTTAAATAATAACACATGTCGACTGGCAATATAGCCATCTATTCTGACTAACAATAATATGCCAGACACACGGATTTTTATTTATAATAGATAACCACGTGCAGGCGAAATCCCTAGACGGTCGTTATTTGAACAAACGAAAACATTGGGATTACCACTGTATGCTTGTCTGCTTTATGTGGTACATGTATTGCTGACTACAGGTTGGTCTACCCAGTCTCATCTGTCTCAGATCCGTACGTGTTCATACATATACGTGTATACTATTACTATTTGCAGGATACTTGGCGACATTCGACGAGGATGGCATTCGCCAAAGAGTGGCCAATGACGAGATCTATGATTGGGATATGAGCGTTGAAATAGCAAAGTGACGTTGAAACTTTAAAATAACGACACGAACAGCCGACGGTCAAATATATTCTCGTGATACAACCAGTCACTAACAGGGAACAAATTGAACCATTTCAATCATGCGTGCGTTTAATGATACAACAATTACACCAGATGGAAGAAGAATATTTCCTCTACTAGTGTGGCACAATGTATTTATTGTTTGTTGTACTTTACAGTAAAGTCAATATGGCGAAACCTATATGTGACAGGTACATTAACAAATCACGTGATTTTGAAGTCAGCATGTGCACTGTATTATTATAGATTTATATCACATTCACGGTGTTGTAAGGAACTTATTTTCTAATTTTTTAACTAATCTAGTAATGTTCAAAAACATATCTCTTGTTTTCTACGATCATTTTCGAATCTATATAGCCAGGTTTCGGAGTCAATTAACATTTGACTGAATTTTACGAAATAGAAAAACGGCTCATTCTTAAGGTTTTGGGTACAATTTAATATTATCAACCAAAATGTTGTTTTTGCATATATAGTCTTAATAGTTGGGCAGGTTTCATGACACAGACAATAGTATAGTATTTGACAAACAATAGTCAGGCATATGGGAAATATTTCAGTTATTGTTCTGGCACAAATACTTTTTTCTGCTGATGAGTTACAGCTGACATTGTGCGAATCAGATAGGTCTATAGCAGATGTATGTTAGCAAGTAATCGATACAGTAGTGATGTGACACGTTTTCAATAATATGCGATAACCCTCGTACATGTATAACGTTACAAATCGAATGGTAAACTGCATAGAATCCCTGGCAATCAATCTGCCTGGCTATGGGTGCCGTTTTATTTTTGGACTTTAATAGCACTTTGTGATATCACCCATTCAATATCTGTTATCACCTATTCAGATCCGAATGCGTTGATATCACCAATTCGAAATGAATAGTTGATATCACCCTTTTAAAATAGGTGGTATCATCCTTTCGAATCGGTGATATCATGTTATTCGAATCGGGGATATGACCGATTAAAAAGGAATGGGTGATCTCACGTATTCGAATACAATATATCACCCATTCGAAAGAGCAATATCGCCTATTCGAAAGTGTGATATCACCCATGAATTCTGAATTGTGATAGGTGATATCACCGATTCGAATGGGTGATATTACAAATTGCTATAAAGTCCAAAACAGCGCACCATAACCCATTCGTATCGAAATGGTGATATCATTGATTCAAATGGGTGATATCATGTATTCGAATCAGTGATATCACCGAGATTAAAAAGGAGTGGGTGATATCACCTATTGAAATGGGTGATATCACCTATTCGTTTTGAATCAGTGATATCATCGATTCGAATACACGATATCACAGATTTGAATGAGTAATATCACCTATTCGAAAGAGTGATATCGCCCATTCATTATGAATTCGTGATATCATCCTTTCGAATAGGTGATAATCACCCATTCGCATGGGTGATTTCACAAAGTGCTATTAAAGTCCAAAACGGCGCCCCATAGAAACAGAAAATAACATTCTGATACAGTAAAAGTCGTTTATGTTGGGAGCCATCACATATAAAACTGTTAAAGTATTAAAGATACTGTGTCTCCTATTATATTTAACATTGTAAGCGGGTGGTTGGTTGAGAACATGCGAATGGTAATTATAACGATGGGTTCCATCCTTTGGTCCTCAGGTACATTTTAATGCCTGCTTTCATGTTACTGGTTTGTCGGATGAGACTTTAAACTGTCGTCCCGTCTCTATATGGCATTAGCTCTTGCTGGGACTTTAAACTGTGGTCCCGTCTCTATATGGCATTATCTCTTGCTGGGACGTTAAACCAATTCACTTTCACTTTTTCATGTTACTTAAGAGTTGAATCTGGTTTAATACCATTATGAAATTAGTAGGATTAGTAATAATCCTATTACTTTTAGGGAGGTGGGCTAAGCCGTTTTGGTGTGTATCTGTAACCAAATGAGGTTATTATAATTTCAGGCTGCATAATATATATATTGTTTCATCTGCAAATATCCAATACTGATTTTTGAATTGTCAGGTGAAATATGGGATTCGAACCAGTAAAATAAACCCGGCCTAATACACGTACAGTATATAACGAACCATTTGATCTTCTATCTAAGAACATGTGCAATATCTTATGAAAAATATTTACAAAATTTACGGTATTTTCCCTGTCGAAAGTTGACGAAATTTGCACAGCCTTCCACATTGTCTATGGAAATTTCGTTATCTTTCGACGTCATTTACAGAAAATATCAAAGTTTCTGTAAATAAATGTCATGAAAAATGTTCTTACGTACACAATTCACATGACGTATCTATGGCGTTAGCTGTTGACAGGCCGTTACATGTCAGTAAATAAATTAATTCACATTTTCAATTCGTGGTCATGTGTTTTGTGGAATTAAACTGGCCTATAAACAGGATATGTAGAGCTTTGTATTTTATCATAACAAAGTAGTGCTTTGTTTGAATACTATTACAAATCTGAAATGTAATGATGGTCCGGTATACTTGTGCCAGCCATAAAAAGAGACACTGTTAGAAACTAACATGCCAAGTAATTGTAGAATATTCGTATTATATTTACATATAGGAATCAATGAATTGCATTCTCTTCGGATCTTAGAAGTTCTAAAGATACACATACTACTTTGGTACATTTTAAATAAGTTGTTTAGTTGATGCAATGACGTACGTATATTAAATGTCATACGATGATCTTCATGTTTTGTCTTCTGTACATACACACATATACTCCAACAGTGATAAAACATTGCAGTAATGGTAACATGGTTAGAAAGTTCCCAATGGTGTTGCCGAAAACTGTAAAAAATAAACATTGCCATGGAAACTATTAATGTCCTTATGAAAATTTTCATAGTGAGAGGGAATATGACGGTCTATGAAAATTTTCATAGTAAGAGGGCATATTACTGTCCTTATGAAAATTTTCATAGTGAGAGGAAATATGACGGTCTATGAAAATGTTCATACTGAGAGGGAATATTACGGCTTATGAAAATTTTCATAGCGAGAGGGAATATGACGGTTTATGAAAATCTTCATAGTGAGAGGGATAGTACTGCTTAAGCACATTTTCATAGTGAGAGGGAATATTACGGCTTATGAAAATTTTCATAGTGAGAGGGAATATGACGGTCTATGAAAATTTTCATAGTGAGAGGGCATATTAATGTCCTTATGAAAATTTTCATAGTGAGAGGGAATATGACGGTTACGGTTTATGAAAATTTTCATAGTGAGAGGGAATATTACGGCTTATGAAAATTTTCATAGTGAGAGGGAATATGACGGTCTATGAAAATTTTCATAGTGAGAGGGAATATTACGGTCTATGAAAATTTTCATAGTCAGAGGGAATATGACGGTTTATGAAAATGTTCATAGTGAGATCGATTGTACGGCTTATGATAATTTTCATAGTGACAGTACGGTTTATGAAAATTTTCATAATGACTACGTTTGTTCTCAGAACAATGTTATGAAAATTTTCATATGAGAGGAATATGACGGTCTATGAAAATTTTCATAGTTGAGAGGAATATTACGGTCTATGAAAATTTTCATAGTGAGAGGGAATATGACGGTTTATGAAAATTTTCATGGTGAGATCGATTGTACGACTTATGATAATTTTCATAGTGATAGTACGGTTTATGAAAATTTTAATAATGACTATTGTTTTTCTCAGAACAATGTTATGAAAATTTTCATAGTGACTTCAATATGTGAGTTGCACTGGTGATTGCTGAGTAATTTTCATAGTCAAGTGCAGTCTAAATTTTTCATAACCCTCCTTATGCATATGGGGTCGCTATTTTGAGCAACTGGATTTGCTCAAACAAAACTGGAGCCTGTTGATAGTAGAGCCTTAGAAGAATGCATGCGTGAACTATTAAGAATTTTCGATGAAAGAAATAGGAGTTATAACATAATTCTCTGATGTTAAGTTTTGTAAAGCGACTAAGTATGTGACCTTGACCTTGGGATCAGCGGAGGCTGGACGGTCGTGGATTTGTCACAGCATGATAGTACAACCTTAAAGGAATTCACTTTTCTCTATATCCGGATTAGAGTGGTTCCACTGTAGCTTGCGAACTACTTCACCGACTTTGATCATCTCTGGCTACAATGTGTGTCTAAGGATGTTGCTTTATTTTGCATACATACTACGTCTGAACACCAAAGGTCAAGCTCACTTATGACGATGTTTCACCTCGTGTGAAGGCAAATGCGTTACAGTTTTTTTCCACAATACATGCTTAACCCCTCCACCGATGTTAATAGTATTTAGCCACAATGTTAGTCTACGGATGATGCATTGTTTTCCAAGCACTTCATGTCCCAGGTTCAATGTCCATTGAGAATGTTCATCTTATTTTATTATCAAGGTTGCCAGCGAGGGGATTAGCTTAGTGATGATGATGCCGTTGTAGCTATTTGTATGAGTAATATGTGTATTTTACCTGCGGAATTACGTACTGAAATACGTTGATTATTGTGATTATAGTTGCCAAATGATTTATAACTGCCAACTGGTTTTATCATCCATGTTTAATCGACAGGCGTTCCTGGATCCATTCATTACCCACGTGCCTTGACCAGTGGGGGACATTTACCACGCTACATATCTACATGGACAGTCATTACCTTCGCAACCTCTGCTAGACGTTACGTTGGAATACATGACTTCCACATTTTTGATTATTATGATTTGTTAGTTATATTCAGTATGTTTCGGCACATTTGTGTGGACGCACGATAGTCTCGCATTAAAACGCTGAACTACATGTACTATATATATACATGTACGTAGTTTTCTACTGCCACGTTTAGTTATCCATGGTTAATTATAAGACATAGATAAAAATTAGAAACACAGACAACCTGACCTACTTGTGCATACAGTCCAGTGCGCGTGTATACAGTATGGTACATGTACACGTATAGTGTTTATACCGGATATAACACATGTACGCATGTGCGCACATGTGGAAAACATCACCCAACCCACCAATTTCTGTTATACTATCATATCTAAGAGAAATAGGTGGATGGGGTGATGCTTTTGGAACTGGCCATTTACTGGGGCATATGTTCGAGTCGTCGACCTGTGCATGTATGTTTACCAATACTGATGTGGTTGTCTAGTAGATAAGACATCCACCACGCAACTGGGCGGACGAAGGTTCAAGCCTGGGCTCGGGCTAATAGGGCCGGTTGGTTGGTGAGCCAACAGCTAGTTACATCAATGGTACTGTACCAATAACGTGCAATAAAATCAATATTTGATGGAATTTCTTCCAAAATATTTTTGGGGGGAGGGTTACTTTTTTGTTATTGATGAAAATCTACTTACATTTATATATTGTTAAGCGTTAATGTGTTTAATGGCCAACATTTCTTCGGCAGCAAAACGTGGAACAGACTGTAATGCCTGACACACGTGGCTGTGACTGGAGAAATGGGGCTTACGGTTATTGCGACCAGATGTAGATCCGATCCGTATGTGCATCCGCCCAGTTTGATCGGAATAGAATATACGCTGTTCGCCATTCCATCAGTGAAACACCCGCCATGCTTCTACATGCTTCTAATATATATCATTATCAGGCTATAGGTGTGTGTTATTTGATCAGGAGCTACACTCGTCACAAATCACATACTACACGTGTCTCCAGCCACAGCGACATATAAGATAGGACTTGGGAAGTACTGCTGTTCAAGACTACTGTCTGTTTCACGAAAGCTGCCCAATTTGGGCAGGTTTCGTGAAACAGACAGTAGTATTTCTCGACCACCAGGTGCCTGGAGACAAGGATGTCCGTATAATCACGCCCATGTGAGATTTCCTTGTCTCACCCTACACGTGCTTGTCTCACATCTAGCAACGATACAGTTTCTAATAGGGCAACATTACGGCTAATGAGTCTTACAATTACCCCCATAAAAGAATGAATATGGTTGATGTCTTTTGTTTTCAATGGTTGTTAACGTATGTATTATCACGTCATGATAGCGTCATGACGTCGTTTTAAGTTTGATGACGTCAGCAATGTGCGACGTACGTTTTGGTGTCGTCAGGGCTGAATGGTGATGACATTGAATATTAATTTGATAATAATTTGTAAAGATCCACTGAACTGGCATTAGCGTCCAATTCGAGCTATTTGTTAACATGGAGAACACGTCGGATGTAACAAAAGTCACATAAATTCAGCGAGTAAAAAAATTGAGTCTTATTATGGGTTCGCAAATATGTTCTACAATGGGGCGAGAAAAGTAGCCATCATATTCACTGGTGTTGGACAATGATAGTCCACACTCGGGTGGAATATCCTTTTCTCGCATTTCCGAAGCCACGCCCATGTGGGATTGTTCTGTCTCACACGGCTGTCTCACACGGCTGACCTGTCACTCACTGCCGTAACTACTTGTTTGTGTATTGGCTTCCAAACGTCGTCTGCATTGTTTACAAACACACGCTCTCTAAACAGTACTGTCAGTAGACAACAATGTCCACAATGTCGCGATTTGTCGATTTCGAAGTCGAAGAATTTGTGGAGAAGAGTGAAAACAGGTCCACCTTGAGGAAGACTCTTGGTCACATTAAACTTGTTGAAGAGTACTTGTTGTCCAAAGGAGAAAATAGACAACTCTGGTTCATCCCGCCGCAAGAACTTGACCCGCTCCTCGCCTCTTTCGTCGTCAATGTGCGAACGAAAGATGGAAATGAGTACGAGCCGACATCAATCCGTGGTGAGTTCTTTCGTCCTAATCACTTCCCAGGTTATAATTATAATGCGATTGAGTGGTTGTATTGGAGATAGCACATAAAGAAAAAAAGTTAGTATTATACTATGGTGGTTCATTGATGGCGTACTATGGTTAAACATGATTCTGGACTTAGTAAGTATGCGAGAAAAGGTATTCCATATATACTCCGGTGTGTGACGAAGGATATTCCACCCTCGTGGTCAGAATATGTCGTCAGAAACTCGGCAAAGCCTCGTTTCTGATGACATATTCTGACCACTCGGGTGGAATATCCTTTTCTCGCATACCCAGAGTCCATTTCAATGTTATTTCCGAAGGCACGCCCATGTGGGATTTTTCTGTCTCACACGGCTGTCTCACACGGCTGACCTGTGACACACTGCCGAAACTACTTTTTGTGTATCGGCTTCCAAACGTCGTCTGCATTGTTTACAAACACACGCTCTCTACACAGTACTGTCAGTAGACAACAATGTCAACAACGTCGCTCTGGATGTGTTATGTAGGCTATTATTTATTTCATGTTTTATCCAGTTTTATAAAATTTGCGTAAATTTGTGGGACGAGTTGTGTAAGGTGCGTCTGTAAATCAGTTGGCCGAATACTGAATACATGATTATTATTAAAAAAAAAACACATGTAATTGACAGCAAAATATTTACCTCGTATGTTGTTGATTCTTCACCAACACTGTATAGTGACAGTTGATAGTGATTGCAATATGTGTTCAATAATCCAGTGAGCAAGAATTTCTTAACGGTAACGGTCCGTCGGAGTGAAACTTTCGGCGGACTGATATTTGCGTAATTGAAGACAGCGTCTCGGAATTGCAATAAATACTCAAAATAAAAACATCAAATGATTCTGTAAACATTATTGCACAAATTTGAATTGAGGATATATGGTCTATTTTCAATATGTATATGAGTTTGTCTCGAACTGCGTCCTATTTATTTTGTGTATGTAGTAATTGGGTTTACACATCTGTCATGGGCGTCTTAAGACCATATTTTTATTGGGCCGTTATGTGTTAAATGTTTCGATCCAATGTAGGAGACTCTAATTTGTTGGTGTAAACTTTGGTTTGTTGATACGGGTAATGCGATTGAGTGGTTGTATTGGAGATAGCATATAAAGAAAAAAAGTTAGTATTATACTATCATGGTGGTTCGTTGATGGCGTACTATGGCTAAACATGATTCTGGACTTAGTAGGTATGCGAGAAAAAGTATTCCAGATATACTCCGGTGTGCGACGAAGGATATTCCACCCTCGTGGTCAGAATATGTCGTCAGAAACTCGGCAAAGCCTCGTTTCTGACAACATATTCTGACCACTCGGGTGGAATATCCTTGTCACACACCGGAGTATATATGGAATACTCTTAGTCACACACCGGAGTATATATGGAATACTCTTAGTCCCACACCAGTGCCTATGATGGATACTATTAATCACATAAGTCAATGTGACCCTACATGCACCCATTCACCCCAGCTCCCTGTCCACCGTCGTCCCCGTCGAAAACACCACCATACAAGAATACGTACACCTTCCCTTTTCTCGTCCAAGTTCCGACAAAACATTATTATGATGTTTTTGGCGCAGATCGATCAACCGTTCAACTACATTTGGGCCGCGCCATACGAAAACCGGGCTAATGACAACCTCATGAAAAGCGGTAAACGACGTCGGAAAAACGACGTTTCAAATTGTGTAGCGTCGCCGTAAAAGTTCACAGTTTGCCCTCCCATTTACGTTTACTGGTGTCAGTTAACATTAAATGTGAACAGAAAACGGAAAATGATAACTTACTGAAACTTTCACAAATATGAGACGCGATACCTTGTACCTCAGTACACATATTATGACGTCATGACTTGACGTCACGTACTTGTGAAGTCATTGAACGTGAATACATGTTTGACGTTATGGCCATGGTGTCGTGACAAAATAGTATAGCAAGGATACTTGCACGAGTTCCTCGCAGCATCAATGACTTAGAAATGCTTCAGGCGCTGTACATTGTCGCCTAACTGTCGTTCTTTGACATTTTTACTCTTTTTCGTCGGTTGTCCTTATGAATTAAAAATGGTGAACGCATACTTTAACTGGCTACATATCAGCGAAGTCTTCGCTTACACTGCACTTTGATTCCTAAATAATCTTAAATATGAACAACCTAGTGTATGCCAGCGATATTACCATCTATTATCTTGGTAAATTGAGACTTTTGAACAATTATATCAAGTACTTAGCAAATGATATGCCATTTAATGCCACTCATTTTATCATAAATGAGGTAGACACGCAGCTATATAATGACATAAATATCCGGGGTTGGCATTTAATTTAAAATAAATGCATCAACATATTAATTGGAAATGTGATGGTCATAAACTTGCTTTTGTAGTCGAAAGTGCTTTTGTAGTATCAAATCATCAGTTTATCACTTGACTGCATACTAATGTATATCAGGCGACGGTAATGCGATCCTCAAGAAAGACACACGGCGACAATTATAAGGTATCTGCCCGGTATCGTGTTTTGTCACAAAGTTCATGTTATAAGCGGCCTACTGCCTACTTTAAAATATGTCGTCGCATACGAAATGTTAAATGATGTCGCTATTATTCCCCAAAATTATTTCAGACAGCAGCAAACAACAGGGAAACGCCTCACTCTGTCTTATTTGAAAATTATTCATACGAAATTACGTTACTTGGGCCGCAATCCAAAACATGACGTTACATTAGCAACTGCAACACGAGCCATAAACAGTTTTTTCATACTTTGTCTTTGCCTAATGGGAGACACTTGGCCAGGCTACGAGATATCCAAATTTGGTTGACATGCGATAAAAGATGACAAATCTATAGGACTTATCCGGATCAACACCCCTGGTATACGCCGTTGATACAAACGTCGTAATTTCGACGTCATTGATCTAAAACGTCATATAAGTTTTTACCACGCGTCATAAAACTACTTCTAAAATTAACCATAATTGGGATACATTGATAATTTTGGCGGCATATGGCTTTTAAAAGATGTACAATTCAGAATACGCGAAAAAGTAAAAACTGAAAATGTTGTCATTAAGCCCGGTTTTGGCACGGCGCGGCTCATTTATAAAATGAAATATAGCACTGTACCCTGATACCCGATCTGTATAATGTTTGATATTTGTACATGTACATGTAACAGAGACAATTTAAAATAAAACATTATTTGCCAGGGGCGGATCTACAGGGGGGTTCCAGGGTTGTAACACCCCCGTTCAGCCACGGAGTTTACATAGATCACAGTGTACCACCACTTGGAGTCTGAGTTTAAATGCCGTAAAACACAGGAAAATGCATTTCGAAGAGCTCGACAATAGAACAACCCCCTAGTTGAGAACGGTAACTCTTGTAATTATCCCCATACCGTCCGTAGCTAGCTAGTATATTGCAAGAGTTACCTTCGCAACTAGAAACCACCACCCCCCCCCCCCACACCCCGTTCCCCAATGCTGGATCCGTCACGGTTTGAGCTTCCATAAATTTAAAATGAAAACGCCCATTAAACATACCGCGTTTATGTACCAATACATTATAGACATTGAGCCAGCAAACCCCCCTCCCCATGTGGGATTTTTGGTGTGTATTCGGATTCAGTAGTCTATTGTCTATCAATCCTGGTTGTCTGCGCTCAAAAATCCGCTGGATGAACAAATGGCGGCCATTTTACAAGATGGCCGACGAACAGTATTATATTGTTTTATTAAGGACTGTTAAGTTTCAGTCTGATCAATATTAACCGGGTAAATTGCTATTTGAATGTAAAATGATTTAGAATACATATTACGTTTAATTACGTCCGTAAATGGCAATATATTTCATAATGGCTGCCGAAATAGGCTGTTTTACAATATTTTTCTGCGGGTCGAGTGCTGTTACGAACAAATACAGCCATTCATAAAGTTGAAATACACATACATTGCTTTCCCTCACAAATAAATGGAAAATACAAGAGATAGTCATAGAAATGGCCGCCAAAATTTCCTTGTTTTGTTGTTCTATTCTTTACTGTATGGAGTTGTTATAAACCGCATTTCATGCACTTATTACATGTATACATACCAGTTTGAGGTATACAAATCAAAGCATTTGATAACATATACAATCCAGGTATACAATGCTATAATATATATCCAAAATGGCCGCAAGAATGGTCACATGTTCAATAATATTGATGATGAAGCTGCAGTTTTCTGTAATTAATCAAAGTGTGTCCAAAATGGATTGACTGTTGACATGGAATACAATGTTGTTATCATTAACGAGCACACTTCTGACAATTAAGCGAGCATGATGATCATGGCCAAGGCAGTATGTAGTATGGTATGATGAATGGCATAGGTATGCTTATTGCAAACGTGCATGGCTTTCTCCCACATTAAGCATCCCGCATATGTCTTCACATGTGACAATAATTTAAATTAACCCCTGGTCGTGAGTTGGATTGGAAAATAAATACAAAACATGGTAACGATATTTAAGTTATGCAGTCACCGATGTAATCAGTTCTACATTACCCACTGCATGTGCCGTATTCATTCTTCTAATTAAACGTTATTGAAACTAATACACCAAAATCCTAACCATATACAGTGTCATGTTATATTTACGGATCTATAATTATGTACACTTTTAATACATCTTAAATTTCTAAACATAGCTGATAATACCCTTAGCCCGAGGAGGTCCCGCATTTTGCGATGATACGAAACTCTGCTAGCCCATGACATATACTCGAATACATGTCTCTGGTTGCTATGGTAATTGAATATGATTTTCCATCAGCGGTGTAATAAATTTGAAAGACAACCATTGGGATTGTTATGCAGATTCAATGCCAAGTATGGTATATGGAGGCAAAGACGTGTCTATTGACTACAAACTACGTCTGGTATGTATGTGCTAAACAGGTACAATGTAAATATAATTCTGCATTCAATAAATAAATGTACACATGGTACATGATTATAGAGTTGTTTGATCATTAGAATGACATTACCAGTTGTCAAATAGAGAAATATATATTCAGACGACCCCAAAGAGCCAGCAAAACACACAACTGTGGTACAATGCGGCGGAAAACGCCTTCCACAAACATGATCCTTACCGCCTGCGTAAATAGTTAGAATGCCATGTAGACAATAGTTCAATTGCATAGTAACATTCAAAATGTAATGTGTCTCGATAGAGGCTATGTGATATTGTTTTGATGAACATTTTGATACATTGCATAATATGTTATGGAGATACGTTATCATTCATGAACATTTAAATATATATTGATGGTCCTATGAGTGTGTGTGGCTACACGTGGTAGATGTGCATACTTCTTAAACTGGACTAGATTGATGTTTGAATACCCCGGAATCGCGTTTTCAGACTACATACATACTACTATTGGTTTGTATATAAAGTAAATATTGGTAATTTGACACAAGAGGTGTAGAATAACACGTGTGCTATAATTAAGAAGACTGAATGTTGAAACATATTGGACAAAATAGTTTATGTATGCGTACATAACAGCTATATGAATATATTGCATATATTTGAAGAGCATATGCATGCTTTCAGAAAGACCATGTACCTTCAATGTCTTTGTTTATATGAAAATTATTAAATGGTATATCAACCTTACAGGTTGTCAGATGTAACTATTATGAAATCATGGTTAAATATTTACTTAAAATGCCTCACTTGCAAAATACAATAGTGTCATGGTGCCTCTCAAATAAGACTAATGTAGCAATATACCTGCATGTATTAGGCAAGGGCCATGATGCATGCACTGGTGTGCACTTACACTGGTAATGGATGATGGTCATACACATTGGAATACACACGTTCACGTAATACTATGACACATACTGTATTTCAGTAGTTATACAAGTTATACAGTTTTACTATATACATGATTTTATAAGTACATGTGCCAACTACACATTTTAATCCTGTTCCTGCTGATGACTCGGAATGGGTTGACGGAATATTATTGGAATGCACGATAAATAGTGTGTACATTATGTGGAACCGGGATATATCTCAGTTTCATCGGTTCTACTACCGAATTTTATTTGTATGTCACACAAACTCATTTACTTGCTGGCTGTCATCTTGAAAGTGTATAACAATATATTTGTCCTGTTTTACTTCAGCTTAGCTTGCTCGTATTATTTACAGCTATCTTAATGTTCTGTATTTTAGTATTACTGTGTCATACATGGAGTAATATGTGCTCATCCATTCAGCATGGTCGAAAAGGTATATTTCTATATCCAATTTGCAAATTAATACTTACGACATATACTATTGACAGTAATACTTATATTTATTTTACTTAATGGTGTGTAAAGACCTGTAAACAGTTGAGAGTAATACTTATATGTATCAGTGATGTTCATGTTGGAATACACAACATAACAAACCTGGTAATTGTCTTGGTTGCATAAGGAAATGGACATATAGAGAGACGAACAGACATCCATTCTGTATCTGAAATGTGTGTGGATAACTAATACGTGACTGTAACGGGAGAATTGGGGCTAACGGGATTTGCGACCAGTGTGGCTCCTGATCTAATAGCACACTCCTGTACCATGATAACGATATATTATGCTTGTTAGAAGCATGATGGGTGTTTCACTGATGGAATGGCGAACAGTGCAGATCCTGAACAGTCTGTGCGCATACACAGGCTGATATGATCTACACTGGTCACAAAACCCATTTCTCCAGTCACAGCCACTTACATGTATACAGGTGTTAGTAGCTACACGTTTATAAGTATCTGGCAACGTATAAAGTAAGTAATAGTTAGATCATACAATTGCAAGTGTATTTGATTTAAATCAAATGCACGTGCAATTTTATGATCTAACTGATTTGTATCATTTGCCAAATATGGAAAATTGGCACATGCGCAATTCTATGTGGGCGCGGCTCATTAATGACAGGAGCCATTTTTTTTGATCGCTCGACCTGCCACGGAATTGACACGGTCCAATCAGAATTCTAGTGCCAGGTGGGGGGAAGTCCCTTCACCTGCCATGTTTACGTCGTGAAGGCCGTTGCTATCGTCATATACGTGTTGTCTGGCACATTTCCTTCGGTCATTCGGTCATTGAGAGGAACAGTCGTGCAATAATTGCCGTGCGTGTAAGTGCCCATACGTTTCAGATACATGCACGGCAATTATTGCACGGCATCTCATTAAATTAGGCTCCACCCCTTTAGTTACACCACATGCTAAGCTCCATCCCTTTAGATACAAAGAACAACAACTTGGTATTGGAAATTATAGCAGGTGCGTGTATAATGCTGAAGGTCATTGGGCTATGATACAAGAAAAAGTATTACATGTAAAATGGTCATTGTAAATTCAGTGGGTGGGGAATATATAGTTCATACTTTACTTTGCTTTAACATTTCATCATCTGCTGTATACATTATGTAATTAGAATATAGCGTAATTGTTACCATCACTAAGAAAATGCGAAGCGGACGGACAGACGGACGAACACTCGGACACACTGTATCTGAAGTGTGCACGAATAGCTATCAGTAGTGCCTAAGTACTTGCATATTCATTTAACAATTTATATTAAGTAAGTGACAGTGCATAACATAAATGAAATTCATTACAAGTAAAATTCCCATTGTAAAATGTGTGGGTGGGGAATGGTGAAAAATACCTTGGTTTTAACCTTGTATAATAGATGGCAGACATCAGATTATCAGAATATATGCAATTAAGAGGTCTAATGAACACTACTAGGTACCATTGAAACGAATAAAATACAAAAGTACCATATTTGTATGGAGTTATTAAGGTAGGTGTTTTGCCATTGAAATTCAGTGGGTGTGGTAACAAAACGTGCAAAATTCTTCATCTGAAATAGTAGATATTATTGATTTGATCATTATTCCATTGTATAGTTATTAACACATCAGAAAACATACAAAACTGCCATATCAGTTGTTTCTAATGATAAAAAACAGTCGATATTCAATGAAAAATGTAATTTTTCACAATTGCGAAAAGTCCGAGGGTGGTATAATTCAAAATGGTGCCAAACATTCATCCAGCGGGTTACAGAGCGCAGACATACGGCATAGAACTTATAATTTAATGTAGATTCATAAAAAAATATGTTTTTGTTTGTTTATTAGTGTTTAACGGCCTATCAACAACTAAGGTAATGTAAGGCCGGGCAAACGGGTTCGATCCCATTTTAACCTGCTGCATTGGGGTGGAAATCTCAAAATCAGAACGGAATATTTACATCGAGTAAGCCCTGAAATTCGAATAACCTGACCTGGTGCCAGGTCCGTACCACACCAAGTCACTTGGCCCCTTCCCCTAAAATAGGATTACGAATATCATAATACTCACATAAGGGCTATAACCAGATTCAACTGTCACATACAAAATGCCAAAGACGTATGTGAGGGCCAAACCAGGTCTCCAGTCGGGATTCCGGTAAGGACGAACCGCGATCATTAAATTACCCATCGCTGACGGCCTATTATATTATCCCCACATGACATTGCGGGCCATAGATTGGTCTAAAGGCCCTGTACGGCTCATTATTACAATTTTCCGATTTTTTCAAACGCAAAAACATGTTTGGCAACTGATTTAGTACACAAAACTAACATATACTGCCTAATAGATACATCTCAAGTCTTGAGATTTACATCTTAATCGCAATGTGAAGACAACAAAAACTTGTTTTGTGTACCACTCAGTGCAAAATGTCAATATTGACAATTTCATTTGCGTAACCCAACGGCTTCGGCTCGGAAGCGAGTCGATAAACTCCGGCTATCGGAATTCATCGGCCGCGAATCGGAGAGTTGACCCGAGCGTCTATCGGAAAATCGATCGGGCTTTGAAACACGCACCTGCTGTTTGTTTATCAACAAATATTGATATTTTCATCGACTACAAACTAATTTGTGTACCAAAATGAATGCAAACAGTTTCAAAGTGTGTGTAAATAGAAACCTGTTGGAAAACCCAATAGGAGGCCAAATTCGGCAACTTGAACCGTATAGGGGCTTTAAGTTTGTTTGATGTCATTAATATGGCATGCTATTGACAGGCAACGATAGATGACTTGCGACAAAATGAGGTAAAACACGATGATTCTTAATTTTAACGCCATATTTTGTTATTTAATCTTTGAAAATATCATAAAATAGAATGTTATAAGTAATCAAAGTACTGAAAGTACTGAGCTGCGAGCCCAACTGAAATGGGTGGTAAACAGTGTTTTAGTATATTCTCATTTAAATATTTCAAATAGAGTAAGTGTATTAAATGGTGTTATGTGAAACTGTATAACACTCGACATATGTTGTATGTGGAGAGGGGAAGGAGCTGTATAGAAGCAGGAAGAATCCAGTAAGGCTTAGCATTTGGTTTGTATGCATTCATACACATCTTCATAAGTAATAACATGTAATTAACTAGAGGAATGTAATATTGTTCCACTTGTGTGATACATATATCATCAGCAAATCATTTGTTCAGTCGGTATTTGCAGCAGAGATAAATGCATGCCTATTAAGATGCAAATTACTATAGCCAGTACAGTCCATAGTAAGTGCAGCAACAAAACGTTTTAATAAATGGCACCACTGTGAACCATACAGTAACAAGGACAGACGGATCAATATGATTGTTAAGCGTAAGATAATCTGCCACGATGTGACAAAGGTCCCTATAAAAGATGACAACAAGCCTATCCCAACCAAGAGCATCGTATATTCGTATATTTCATTCAGTATGAGCTCTGAATGTTTTATAAATGTTCGACATCATTTAAAGAAAATATGACTGATTTTCGAAATAAATATCGGCGAAATACGGCGATGCGATAAGGGTGGCAATTCCATATTCGGGCTCAATTAGTGTAAGTGAAAGTGTACGCTATCAACACACATTCGAAACATGACGACGCTCGATTCAAATGAGTGAACCATCTAGACGACACGGTTCAAATGAGTGGTAACAATATATTTTTATCAATTTTCGACATCATTTAAGGAAAATATGACTGATTTTCGAAATCAATATCGGCGAAATACGGCGATGCGACAAGGGTGGTAATTCCATATCCGCACTTTAAACAGACCAAATGTGTTGCACCACAGTAAACGCAACATGTTTAAGTCTTGGTGTAAAAGGTATGGCTGTAATATCAACACGCATTATATTTACATTTATGTTCACAAAGTACAAATAATACCCGTTAAGTATATCCACCTAGTACATTATACCAATAGGCTTATTCAATTTCATTTGTACATTTTCATAAACAACTTTATAAATACGTGCACATGCCATTATAAACTTCTACGATCCAATTCGTTACCCACGAGTACACAGATATGACGATTACATTTTAAACATGGAACATGTACAACGCACATCGATAATGTCACATATGCAAAGTTTTAATGCAAGCAATGACACAATTTGACAGAACACTCACCTTAAAGGTGCATGCCCACTCAGTAGGCACACACTGTTCTTTATATCAGAGACATCATCTGAGAAATTTTCTGGCAAAATAAACATTCATTATAGGAATGATTGGCCTTTTTGTGGAATTTATCGGGGTATAAACTTGGAAAAGTCGCGGGAATACTGGACGAAGGCCGGAAGGCCTCGTCCAGTATTCCCGCGACTTTTCCAAGTTTATATCCCCGATAAATTCAACAAAAATGCCATTCATTCCTTATAATTGCAGCATTTAAAATAAATTCATCAAGAAAATGTGTTTATTTTCCATTTTCTTAAGAATTATTTTAACTGCGCCTCACGGTTACGGAAAGTAGTTCGGCATATGGGAGTTTACTGGGATATAAATTTTGGACAGAGACTTGCTACGGGCCAATCAAATGTTAGGGAATTGTGTAAATATTTTTGTGCTGGAATTATTCACCATTAACCCACGTATTGAATGGCATTATTATACATTTTATATCAGATGTGAATTTCCACACTGATATCAGGGGCGATAACCGTGTTTCCTTAAAATGTTAACGGACATTACTATTTATTCTCTATGTATATTTTTTGATGTGCAATGATCATACAGAATATACTTTTTAATCTGTCGAAAATATTATTTTTCAACGTGACGCATTTAATTAGTACAAATAATTAAAAAATAGCATGCATCATTTGCATATGAAAATAGCCAGATAACACCGCGAGTCACTATCAGTAAAATAAATATTACTAAATTATTGTATCTGTATAGCGGGCACTCGTAACTTTTAGAACTGGTGGAATAGTGACACAACTATACACTTAATATTTAATTCCTTTAAGGAACATTTTGTGCATAATGAGTGGGCTTGTACCTTTAATGGCTACACTGATGACGGATACATACACTTGAGGTGAATATTTCGTCTCGGCTAGATCACGTTTGATATATCAGCCGATGCACATATTTCTAAATACTTTTCTGACATTTTTCTCATTTATCATCAAAAGTTTATTTTGTTACCACTCAGTTGAATCGTCTCGACGAGACGGTTCAACTGAGTGGTAACAAGATACACCTTGGATTGATGGGTTGGGGCACACCCTGCCTTCGCCAGACCAATCACATTATGTTTCCGACGCCCCTGGTATGTGGTATGCAAAATATGTGGTCTGTAGCCTATTTTATTAAAATTGCTAAGCTATTACGCATACTTATCTAGCTAAGTACACTTTGAGGCAGTTATCATTTATTTTTCCCGAAATGCATTATTTCATGTAGAACTAACGACTGCATATATTTGATGATTGAAAGTATGCAGAATTATTATACTGAATGGCTGTGATGATGTAATAAATTCAGTACAATAACAATTAATAAATGTATCCTTAAAATGAAAATTTCTCCCTCAAAGTGTACTGCAAGATAATTATGCTTTGCAATTTTGTGAACTTGTTTGCGTATCAGAGAAATGTAAACGCAATAACCCGTGTCTTATTACGTATATTTACAAACAATAATCCATGAAAAAAAACATTTCTATTCAACAAACACAACTCTCGGGAGATGAAAACGTAAAATATGCTTGTAAAATATATACAAGATGAGGTGCGGCAACTGGCAGTTCGGTTGAACCTCGTACATGAGTACAGGCAGCGACTTATTGAATTTCAGAGTCAAGCACAAAGCATTCCAGTTACTAGCACTAATTTAAAAGTAATATAGGAAACAGGCAGGCAATTGTATTTTCCCATAGACCCACATTCACACAAACATGAAAATCGCAAACTACCTGCGGCAAAATCAACATTGTTACTTCCATTCCTGGAGTCAGTGACCTAAGCCGGTTATAGATCCATGCCAAACACGGGGACATGCGGATTGATATCCATAAGTTAGTTCCCAATTCGTTCCCTCGAATTAACAGTTCGTTCCCTCGATTTAGTAATTCGTTCCCACGAAATAACAATTCGTTCCCACGGGAACGAATTGTTAATTCGTGGGAACGAATTGTTAATTCGAGGAAACGAATTGTTAAATTGAGGGAACGAATTGTCATTTCGTGGGAACGAATTAATAAAACAAAGAATTCTACGTCCCCTGCGGGGCTCCGTACACTCCAGACGAATATCTTTTCACGGTAAAATGCACAAAGTGGGATGACGAACAGTGTTCCAATCTGGACTACCCTCGTCCCACGGTGGTAATAAATACATGATATAAATAGCAGAAACGCCATTGGGATTTTTTACCTTCCGACATCTTCGTAATTTCATGAAATACGTTTACAAAATTTACAATATTGTCCGTAAATGGCGTCAAAAGTTCACAACATTATCAGTGTACATGCGGACTTATATTCCGCATGTACTCCAAATGTTTTGTCAATTTTTGACTTTATTTATGATTTAAAAACTTTGTAAACGTATTTAATTAAATGCAGATGTCTCAAGGTACAACATCGCATGGCGTGTCTAATGGGAGACGTTATTCCAATCCAGACTAAGCTCGTCTCACGGTATTAAACACAGAATGGAATGTCATATGCTATCACATGTCGTTAATATACATATAATGCAATGTCAGATGTTGTCCCATTTCGGAATAAACTCGTCTGGCGGCAACAAACACTGAATGGAATGGCATACGTTGTTACAATTCGGGCTACACTCGTCCCACGGTGGGAAACACAGAATTATGAATATAGTGACAGGTATTGTCCGACTCGGGAATAATCTCGTTTGACGGTAATTGACATACAGTCAAACCTGTGAATAAAGACCAGCCGTGGGAAGTGAAAAATCTGGCCTTTGTTCACAGGTGGTCTTTATTTGCAGGGTCATTTATATAGTAATTGTGCCATTGGGACACCATAATTGTGGCCTTTACAGCCAGGTGATTGCTATTCGGAGGTGGTCTTTAGCACAGGTTCGACTGTATACCATAATATATCGGCAGATGTTGTCCCATTCCGGACTCGGCTCGTCACACGGTAATGTGCATAGAATGCAATGTCAGATAGTGTCCCGTCTCGGATTAAAGTCGTCCCACGGTCATATACATTGCCAGACGTTGTCCCATTTCGGACTAAACTCGTGTTGGGGTAATGCACATAGAATGTAATGTCAGATGTTGTCCCATCCGGAAAAATGTCGCTTCACGCAAATGAACACGTTATGTCAATGGGAATACACTAGTGTCATCATATCATGGCAATAAATGCAGAATAGAATGACAGACATTCTCCCATTCCGGAATAATTGCGTAGACATCGTCAGCGTTCTGAGCAAACTTGATTCTCACACGGCTCTGGAAATGTCCCCGCAACGGTACCGGAATCTCCCGCTCGGCGACCTGCTCGATTGAAATGACGAGTACCTGCTTACGGAGCTGGTAGGACTGATGTAACTCGGCGATACACCAATCGCTGTGACAGTAGTTCGCGGACATGACAACAACAAGAAGCCCCGACATCTCCAAGTTGCGGGCGACTTCGTCGGCGATGTACTGGCCCGGCCTGAAATGCCGGTCGCCAATACAGACGAGTTCACGATCCGTCCTGCAGAATGACCTTAAGTGATCCTGTAGTTCTGGGTACAAGTGCTCCAACACCATGCCGTCGTCGACGCTGCTATATGACAGGAACACAGGGTATTTGAATTCATAGTCATCATCTTCGATTCGTCGTCTCCTATCATCCACATGCGCACCAACTCTCTTCACCTTCAAAGACTTCAGTATATATATGGATATCAGCACTATCAATGTTACTGATGCGATAGGGATGAGGGTCGCCATTAGAATTGTTCTCCTCAGTATCATTTCACGGTCGCACAAGTATTGCGTATAGCTGACCGTGTCCTGGTCAATTGTCTTTGATTCCTTATTCTCGGTCACACATTCGTATCGTGTATCCGTATCTATGACTACCGGAGACGTAGACATCCATTCAATATAACTCACGTCTGCACAAGACGAGCATTTCAGCGGATTGTTGTGTACATTTAGTCTTAGACGGTCATTTATGTCACGTATCTGCTTGCCGTAAATATATTTAAAATTGTTCATGGATACAGAATCTAAAATGGATATGTCGTTGCCGCTGATGTCTACATATCTAAGTTCCATGAGTTTTACAATTGCAAATGTTACATGGGTAAGTTTGTTATTGGATATATCTAAAACTTTGAGATTTGTGTTATGCGCAAACATATTTGGCGGAATGTGTGAGAAATTGTTGTTGGATAAACTCAACACCTCCAGCGCATCTAAACTAGAGAACAATGTTTCCAGTTCTGTTTCGTTCGACTCCATACGACTCAGCATGTTGTGTGAAATGTCTAATTTCTTCAAAGTTGATGTGATAGCCTGCTGGAAGAACATCGGTGTCACGTACTCCATATCGTTGTGCGATAACTTTAATGACTCAAGCCGAAGGTAGGCTGACACAATAATACCATCAACCCATTTAATTTTGTTATGTGAAATGTCTACATGTTTCAAAGCCGTGGTGAATGATAAATTCAGGATACAATCATATATGTACAGATGCTTACCCGGCGCTAATTTAGATAATCTCATGCCAATCAACGTTACAACATTGTTCACGATGTAAAATATTTCTGGAAAATCATGGTATGTTATTGTCTTGGTTTTGTTGACGCAATACTGGTTTGTTGTCATCTGATATTTGAAACTACTGATTATACCACTTAGGTCTAAAGTGACAAGACTTGTGCATGTAAAAACGACAACCGGGTTTGCGTTGATCTTATCAATGTTATTACTATGATTATAAAGAATTAATGTATCTGACAAATTCAACATTGTTACTGTTTCACATAATTGATTGAGTCTCAAATATTTCTTTTCAATCATGAGCCGTGTAGAACTAAAGTCTATTCCAGTAATGTTCCTGCCATTTACAAAATCGCGAAATGTTTCTTCTGTTATAGTGTTCATGTTATCATCAACGGTGTTAACATTGTGTAATATCAGAATTCTCAGGTTTGGGAGAATGGTTGAGTTTGACAGTGCGTTCGAAATGTAGTTTATTGACAGTGTTTGGCAATCTGACATATCTAACATATTTACTTTGTCCAGGCCGGAAAACACTCCTAATGACAGTTGCGATAAATAGTGTAAATTTATGGTTAGGTTGACCAGATTATCAAGACCTGTAAACAGATGAGTTCTTAGTCCTTGTATTTTATTGTGTTTGGATATATCATCCGTTATCATCAGCTGTTTGACATTTACCCAGGTTTTGTTGCAAAATACGCAAGCTTTGCTCACGTGAGATTGTTTCAACTTCCGCAACACTACCTTGGTGATTCCATACGGTATGGATGCGGGTATTATACTGACACACGTCATACTCCCGGATTCGGTCATACAACCTGTCTGGGTCCAGTACGGATAGGCAGATACACTCCAGGCGAGGGGGATCAGCAGCAATATAATTACACTGTTCATCGCTGGATGATGGCATCTGGAAACAATATTAACATGAATGAAAGGCATTCGGCATGGTAGATCATGATATCCTCTTGCAAAAGCTTAGCTGCTACCGATTTGGTGATCAAACATTAATGTTGAAAGGCATTCGACATGGTAGATCATGATATCCTCTTGCAAAAGCTTAGCTGCTACCGATTTGGTGACGAAACAGTAATGTTGTTTATTTCATACTTGAAGCAAAGAAAACAGGTAACTTCTGTTAATGGTGGAAACTCAGAAGATATGTTTATTACATGCGGCGTGCTCGATGGGTCTATGCTAGGTCCGACATTATTTGTATTAGTTATTAATGATCTGCCTGCTGCGCGGTCTGAGTCTGCTACAGGAACCGATGTATATGCTGATGATATAACCATTTATTATATCCAGAGTAACATTAATGAGGTAGAGTCGAATTTGCAAATTGCATTAAATCAAATGGTATGCTTTTAAATACTAGCAAAACAAAAGTAATGCTTATTTCAACCAGGCAGAGAAGAACAATACTGGATAAAAATGAAGTTCACTTCACATATACTATTAAAATGTGGAAGTCACTACTGGCGATAAAATCCTTGGATTAAAATTAGTGAAAATCTGCTTTAAAATGACCATTTTGACTTTGTTTCTAAAGAAGTCTCCTCGTATCTTTGGTTGCTATCAAAAATTAGCTATTTCCTCTCTGTCGAGCATAGATTGTTATTTTAAAAAGCATATATACAGCCTCATTTCGACTACTGTTGTATTATTTGGTATAATTCATCAAGTCTAAATCGGGCAAAAAATATAAAATCGCAAAGGCGTGTATGCAAAATTAGTATTGGTACCGTGTATTCCGATTTAATTACAGCAATGACAAGACTAAATAATGTAAGTTTGGTGAAACCATATTTTGTACAGAGCTAAACTAATGTACAAAACCCTAAATGGATTAGTTTCAGCATGCTTAAGTGAAATTTGTATTATGCAATCAACACGCCTGGAGAACACTAACATAACACTAAGATATGTGACAAACGAAGCCATGCGTGTTCATAGATCTAAAACAGAATTAATTAAAGGTAGTCTGTCTTTCTTTGGTGCAATTATATTTAGTTTAGACATAGTTTATTGCCAAATAATTACAATGGGCTTGGGCCACAAATTCTACCAACATTAGTTACGGCCCTTACCCTAATTATATGGAGCAGCATTCCATTAAACATTCGAAATGCGAGCAGCATACATATATTCACAGCTCAATGTTCAGCATGGATGAAATAACTGTAGATGTATTTCAATGGACCCACCACCAACATTAGTATCATAAAAATGCAGTGCATAAATTGCATGTAAAACAGCCGCAATAGCCCTATTTATTGTGACGTCGTTTGTTTTGGGAAATCTCAATGAAATATTGAGATTCCCGGAAAGGAATGATCTCCGAATGTTTATTGTTATTATATGTTCAGTTACCGAAATAACAGACTAATTGTATTGTGAGATCCTTCGTTTAGACAGACGAGTCTCCCGGTATTTAGGGATACATGTATTACGATCTGATATGGCAAAAACGTTCTTATTGTCTCTACGAATTGATGTAGACCCTTACCGTCCTTCGCATACGCACAGTCTGATCTGGATCATTATAGTTCGTTATCCAGTAACTAACATTTAATCACTAATGTCTACACCGAACGGACTATGTCGGGATATTAATATTTGATCATGAGTTTCGGGTCGGTCAGCATCTGCAACCTACTCGTGTCTGAGACAATAAGTGCGGTTTTGTCATAAATTATCATGTAAAAAGTATGTATTGCAAGCAACCCAACGTTTGCCAGCTATAGTCCGCAGACGATAACTTGCTACTTGTTTACAAACAAGAATTCCGCGGAATCAAATGTCTCACCTTGTTCCGCCCCGAGAATAGTCCTATTTTCATCTACATATCATAGTAAAGGTATGTATAAAGTTTGATGACTGTAGCTGATAAGGTGTTGAAGTAATGACCGTAACACGAAAACTTAACATTGAATGATGACGACGACGACGACGACGACGACGACGACGACGACGACGGAAAAGCAAAACCTTAGTATCGCTTTCCGCTTTCGCGGGCGAGACAACAAACCGGTCATTAACAAAACACAGAATATGTGAGACAGGTAAATATACCCGTGCCAGTATTCCTTTTCAATATTGATTTTGAGATGTGTCATCAAGTCTTATGTAGTCGAGGGGTTAGAGTGACGGATATCAATGCCGTAGGTAGTGAGTTAGAATCTTAGTTGTTCATACATACATGTATATATACATATATTTTGATTTCATTTTATTTTATTATATATTTCTTTTGTGTGCGTGTTGCTCTTACAGATTACATTAACTAAGCATGAAATAGATTACATGTAGAACGTTAGTCTGACTTTGAAGAAAACTAATAACTACATGCACATTTCATATGTGTGTACATGAAGAATCTGGCGTATGTTCTCGCCGATCATGTCACATTGAGGTCATACAGTAATAGTGACAACCTTTACCATTTCACTTATTCCTTTCTCCACCAAGCAGTCATAAAAAGAACAGAATGATATCGACAAAAGTAATGCGTTTTGTGAGGTTCGAAATCTCGGCCAGATGAAATGAACAAAGGTTTTGCGTATGTATGGATATTCTCCCGCTTCGATACCACTGAGCCACACTGCATGTCTATTTTGCGCACCAAGATACACTATTATATTGACATGCATACACGTGCACTTCATCATGTAGTTATTATACACGAAAACGAGGCTATGATATGATAATACACCTGGTCTACCTAACACGTATAAATGACAGACGATAATAAGTTGCTGGAGGTCAATCGATGAGTCCAAATATAGATAGACCAGGTGTATTATCACATCATAGCCTCGTTTTCGTGTATACTAACTACATGATAAAGTGCACGTGCATGCATGTCAATATAATAGTGTATCTTGGTGCGCTAAATAGACATGTAGTGTGGCTCAGTGGTATCGAAGCGGGAGAATATCCATACGGTTTCAGAACTTGTGTTCATTTTATCTGGTTGATAGTTCGAACCTCACAAAACGAATTACTGTTGTCGATATCATTCTGTTCTTTTTATGAATGCTTGCTGGAGAAGAGAATAAGTGAAACGGCGAGAGTTATCAATATTGCTGGATGACCTCAATGTGACATGATCGGCGAGAACATACTCCAGATTCTTCATGTACACACATATGAAATTTGCATTTAGTTATTAGTTTTCTTCAAAGTGAGACTAACGTTCTACATGTAATCTATCTCATGTAGTTAATGTACATGTAATTTGTAAGAGCAACACACATACAACAAAATATATATAATAAAATCAAAATATATGTGTATACATGTATGAAAAACTAAGTTTCGAACTCACTACATACGGCATTGATATCCGTCACTCTAACCCCTCGACTACATAAGACTTGATGACAAATCTCAAAATCAATATTGAAAAAGAATACAAGCACGGGTATATTTACCTGTCTCACCTATTCTATGTTTTGTTTATGAGCGGTTTGTTTGTAAACAAGTAGCAAGTTATCGTCTGCGGACTATATAAATGACAGACGATAAGAAGTTGCTGGAGGTCAATCGATGAGTCCAAATATAGGTACATCAGATGTATTATCATATCATAGCCTCGTTTTCGTCCATAATTTCTACATTATAAAGTGCAAGTGCATGCATGTCAATATAATAGTGTAGCTTGGTGCGCAAAATAGACATGTAGTGTGGTTCAGTGGTATCGAAGCGGGAGAAAATCCATTCGTTTGCTGAACTTTTGTTCATTTTATCTGGTCGAGAGTTCGAACCTCACAAAATGCATTAGTTTTGTCAATAACATTCTGTTCTTTTTATGACTTGTTGGCGGAGATGGAAATATGTGAAACGGCGAGGGTTATCACAATTGCTGTATGACCTCTATGTGACATGATCGGCGAGAGCATCCTCCAGAATCTTCATGTACACACATATGAAATGTGCATTTAGTTATTAGTTTTCTTCAAAATGAGGCTAACGTTCTACATGTAATCTATATCATGCTTAATTAATGTAATTTGTAAGAGCAATACACATAAAAATTAAATTAAATAAAACATAAACAAATCAAAATATATGTGCATGGAAAACTAAGATTCGAACTCACTACCTACGGCATTGATATCCGTCACTCTACCCCCTCGACTACATAAGACTTGATGACAACCCCCAAATCAATATTGAAAAGGAAAATATGGCACGGGTATATTTACCTGTCTCACCTATTCTATGTTTTGTTTATGAGCGGTTTGTTTGTAAACAAGTAGCAAGTTATCGTCTGCGGACTATAGCAGATGGCAGTTGGGTTGCATCATAGAGAATAGTACACATATATATACACACTAACACAATCATGCGGCCAGTGCGCTAATATAGAGAATAGTAGGTTAGTGCCGTGAATGGGAACAAATATCTGGCAAGGCTTAGGAAACGGGATGTGCGAGGCTCTGCCGAGCACATACCGTTTCCGTGCCAAGCCAGATAGTTTTCCCATTCGCGGCACTAACCTACTCTTCTATTTATCCCGTCAACACCTACAAATAGCTTTAAAATACAATAACAATAACCCCAGCCACCGCAAATATTCACACGCAGTGATTATGTCGTATTGACAGTATATCAAAAATGTTTCATGGCACCGTGTTTCACGGCACATACGCACTGTGTTGACGGGATAAACTTGTTTATACATGCGATAACCTGTTCACTGTAAATATGTAAATATGTTTCTTTTTGTGTTTGAGAGGGCCCTATGGAAGATCGATGCAAGCCAACTGGGTTACTCTCCTTAAATAAAGAATTTACTTGCTTACTTAATGTGCATGCGTTAGCAGATTGTAATATAAGTACTAAGCATTGTTTATTTAACTACCATTTTGAAATACCGCATTTATTTCCCGAGACATCTGGAAATCCGATAAAGAAACGAGTACGGAGCACGAGTTTCTTTGTCGGACTTACAGATGGCAAGGGAAATTAATCCGGAATTTCAAAATGGTAGTGGAATAAATTGTATATTACATGCTTTTCGAAAAATGAGAAATGCTCTTAGACGAGCTTATAACGTTGTCACAATTTTGACGTCAGGTGTGAATTATTTCTTCGCCGGAAATTACGTCAAAACGTGGAGTAAATTACATCTCTCCAGTATGTAGTATTGTGGATTATGATCATATGAGGCGTACACACTTGGATACAAATATTGGAAAAAATAAAACACATTTTCCAAGTACATGTACTTTGACCTTGACCGTAGGTATGAGGGCCGCATTGGCTGGCTGTACAATGAATGACAATCCAAATGCTGATACATGTAATGAAACGTTCAAAGTGTTAAGTCAGTTCGTCATATGGTTATCGTCATATAACATACATATACGCAGATTCATAAACGCTCTTGATGTAAATTCCAGTATTTGACATGAGTATGGGCAACTGATCATACAGTTGGGCAAGAATGGACATATATATTAAGATACAAATTAAACATGGACAGTTTCAACTGAATCCGACGTATGGTTCTGTGATACTACATGTAGTATTAGGTCATAAATCGTAAATTCATGAAATGAAAGTCATAATGTTCTCAAAAGTGTCAACAGGAAGGCAGATGCTGGTAACACTTAACGATAGCTAGTCTAAGAGTGCTATAGAAGGCGTATGCTGCAATCATCGCTTGCAGAACAGAACAGAACATAGTTATATTTAATGTCAGGTTACATGGTAACAAGATGACTGAGATTGATAATATATGTAGGTAGGTAGACATGGTTGGCAATGTAACGTATTTATGTCAGATATAACTTTGAGGGGGGCAGTATAAACAAATATGTGTAAATATTTGAGATTTAATGTGTGGGTGTATGCTAAGCGCCATGGAAAGCGGGCTCTATGAACGGTGACGGCTCTGGCCAGTCTGAACATCTGTGCAGTCGGGTCAGTGTTTACACCGTTCGCAATAACATCCAAAAGAGACAATTTGTATGGTTTACTTTCGACGATGTTGTTGATTTTGTTTGTTGTTGTTGTTGTTGTTTTCTTAAAAATATGTATATAGCGTGCATGTTAGCAAATAAGGATTATCTCGAAATTTTAATAATCAATTTGGCATGGAATATCATACATACACTCAAACATATCACTATACAATATAATGTATATGCTGGTACATGTTTACATGCTGTTTGGATTAGATAATACATAAATGCATAGTATGTGTAGTATTACGCCATCAACATGCTCTATGTATGATGGTGCAAACATGTAAGTGAAATAGACGTCAATATCGTCAATAACGTAATAAACCAATGGGAACACCTGTCTAGACAGATGCGTGCACGGGAATCACTGGGCCATTCATACATTCGTAATACTTGTAGCATAATGGGTCATCGACTGGGGGAACGGGCACCTAGTTAGATTTACGGCCAACTTTGGACCTGTTGATAGTCCTCACCGTCTAGTCCGAGCCAGCGCCACACAGCAGGAATCACAGCGGGATTATGATATCGTATATATATATATACAGACAAGTGTAGACCCTGGTCACTACATGTATTAATAAATGTTACAAATATTCCCAGGTGTCACTCCACCGTCGTGCACGACTGACATGATCTAGTCATGTTGTGTGCGTGGGAATACTTATATGACAAGTATCAATGAAAAACTCCCCAACGCTGATTCGTCAATTGTTGTCACACAGCTAGCATATTGAAAGTTGACATCATCGGGTGAATTTGTCAATTGATATTGCATGTGCTTGTGCATAATTTCGGGATGATATAAGGTACAGATATAAAGTAATATCACGATAGGTTGTATATATGTTATATCGTAAATGTATATGTGCGTGTGAGCCATTGACTTACGACCTTGCAGCATTTGCAATTGAGAAATATATAATTCCCCACGCACACATACACAGTATGTTTAGATGAAAATCGTTTGGCTGTCATGGTGATTAAATAGTGAACAGCGTATGCCCTGATTGCACTGCGAATGTGCAAGCTGGTCTGTGATTACACTGGTCGCCATGTTGTGTAAGTCCTTGTTCTGAGATTCCCCAATGCGCTAACTACCCCAAACTCGGCCTTCCGGCCTGAACATCCGAAATAATTTAATATTCTGAGATATCGGTATGGTTGGGCGCGTGGTAGGTGTGCTTCTTTTACAAGTTGGGGTGGGCGGGGGTGGCGGTACCCCCATTGACTGGCCATAGCACACCTTACTAACAACAAAATAAGATAAATATCAAATTATATCAAACACAATACAATCATTATAACGAACTTGCAGGGTATGGCGAAAGACGGGCAATACATAACTTTATCTTTAACTAATGTCAAATATATTTGGCGGGTTCTCCTGACGAGACAGGCCCAGAGTGCACCTTAGCGAATATATTGTCAGTCCGTAGTCAGATCCAAGCATATACAAAATTATATATACGCACGTGAGCGGATAATTAGGTAGTAACTATTAACGTCCGACCTCCAATGGTGTGCACACAGTTACGAAATATATTATATAGCGTGACGAACTGTCCGGGCGGGTGAGCTTAACTACTAACCCAAAGGGTCTTTCAGGTAGGGTATTCGCCCAATCGGGGACCCCCGCTGGGAAAAAACGATACGGTCCGCTCACCAGCGGACACATACATATCTATTAAATTACATATGTATATATATATATGAGCCGAGCTCTGTGAGTGAAATCAGGCTTAATGAAAACGTCATGAAAGCCTGAAAATGACGTCGCAAAGTTACACTTAAATTTACCAATGTTACGTTGGATGTTAACACCTGAAATCGTTGCGACATTGCCATGTACCTTGAAAAAAAGCAATAACAACATATCCAGTACTTTGCAGTCCAGACTTCAACAAGGAGTTTATACTACAGACAGATAGTAGTGGCAGAGGAATAGGAGCAGTACTTCTACAAGAGGCAAGTGAAACCAAACATACTGTACACTATAATCAGCAAGAAACTGCTACCAAGGGAACAAGTATACAGTACAATATAGAAAGAATGTTTGGTGATTGTGAAATCAGTCATAACCTTAAGGGAGTATGTGTGTGGGAACAAGTTCATGATAGAGAAAGATCCAAAGTCTAATACGATGGAGCCTTATACTGCAGGAATACAGGAATAGAGGTAACTGTACTGTAACTACAGGGAATACTTTGTGAATTATGTGGAATTTTACTGAAATATGGGTGGGGTGAAGATTAAGTAATATACATGGGCGTAAAGGGGTAAATGGGTGTGTAATTGCAGATCGGGCAGCTGATATGAATGAACCCACTCTTCTCAAAGTGGAATAACTGACGATTACCAATATGGGGAAGCCAATCCAGTCCTGCTTGATCTGTGTTTATCAGTAGTAGAGTGATACAGAGAGATGCAGTTTCAGGATCGACTGGTGGATTGCTATTGTATTAAATATTGTATCCTTTAGTTAATCGATTTATAATATCTTCCATAGCTGGGTATATGTTGTCTGTTATGTAATACAAAACAAAATTAAACATAAACATCATGTGTGATATGTATAGAACCCAAAACCTTACATCATGACAATATCATATAAAATCGGATTTTAGTGAAATCTGAACTACATTTGGACATTATGTACGACATAGAGTATCTTACATGAGCGATGATTTAATATGATATTTATTAAACGAGTTTACTGATTTCATTAGAAAAGAGGCTAAGCACCATAAACCTTTGGTTATATTTATTACATAGCACATAATTATAGAATACAGCTGTATTTTGTCACCAAACCGGTTTTCTGTAATATGCTAATTTGCATATGTAATGCACCAATGTATTGTTATTTTATTACTCTGTATGAATGCACTCAGTGAGAGCGCCACTTGTATGCAATAAAAAAAACGTTACCTGAAAGTAATAATATCACTCTATTTCGACGATCTTCGACGTCTCAACGTGTTTTTTATCCTTCCCTGATAAGCTTAATATCAAAGAACTATCGCATCCCATTCTCTCTGCTCTAAATGATATTTCTCTATTTTTCCACAATTTCCTGAGACTACATATTCATGTATAATTGTGACTGAGGCTTATGGGGCTTATGGATTTTCCGACCAGTGTAGATCCAGATGAGCCTGTGCATACGCATTGTCTGATCAGAATCTTCACTGTTCGCCATTCCATAAATGAAACACTCGTCATGCTTCTAACAAGCAGTATACATGTATATCGTTTTCAGGCTACATGAGTGTGGTATTTGATCAGGTTCTACACTGGTCACAGATCCCATTAGCCCCACTTTTGGAAGACACAGCCACAATTATATTAACATGAATTGTTTCTACCTCTGTTCGCCATGATTTTGGGTTTGACCTATTTACAGGGAGTTTCCCGGGGTATGTTTTATAATAAACAGTTGGCAGTGTTCCATACAATAGTATAGAATGCTGATACTGCATGACTAACTTCTATCTCTTTATACTGCTGCACACCCTCACGGGTAATTTCGAGCAGGTATTTATTTCATATATACATGTACATACAATTCAAATACAATCGAGGTTCCCGGTAATTAGCCGGTACCCATTTACAGCTGGGTGGACTGAAGCGGTATGGATAAAGTGTCTTGCTCAAGGACACAACGCAGCGCCTCCGGTGAGGCTCGAACCTACGACCTTTAGATCAGCAGTCTGACGCTCTAACCACCAGGCCACTGCGCTCCACGCAACTTTGACTGTTTCATACACAGATGATACTCTAATTGTAATTAATACCTTATAAAAACAATTATTGAAACATAACTCGTGTATAGTTCCTGTCTAACTGTGTTATAGTTCATTTCTGTGTAACAAAATACTGTTTGCGAAATATAGGCAGAACTCAAGATAAGCTGAGTATTTGCTTAAATACCCACATTAAAATTGTCAAAAACCCAATTGAAATCAGAAGTAGTGAGCATCAAAAAGCAATGAAAAGTTTGTGGTATCCTTATCATACTACAGAAAACAATAATCAGACCACAAACATGGCATATTTTTTCTTATTTTTCCATGAAAACACATCTTGGTATTTGATTAGAATTGTCTGCAAGGAGACAATTCTAATGAAATGTCCAGACATGTTTTCATTTAGAAGCAAACTACAAGTGTATTCAATAATTACGGTTTGCTGATGTGTAAACAGTAGTGTGATTGTATTTAACCCAATTAAAATTTTGAAATACCCAATTGCTTCAGAAATGTTGGAGTGACAATACTCAATTACTAATTCCTTATCTGGAGCCCCGTATATTTATAACTATATGACATTGAATGTACTACAGACTGCTGCTATATCTTTCCGGTGATCTCTGAATACGTAATACAAGTGATATAACACACCATGAATATATCGAACACCTAGTATTTGTACACCAACTTTTGGAAAAATAAATGGTATATTGTTTTCGTCACGGTTGTCCGTTCGTCTGTCCGGGCCAACGTCCGGGGGTTTAAGAGGTTAGGGGCGTGGCCTAGAACAAAATAATCCTTTGATTTATTCCGTAAGCTCCTAAAATCTATTGTTGTTTAGGGGCTTTTTCTTTGATCTTCAAACAATGGAAATACCCCATAAACCCGAAATGTTGGAACGTCCGTCCGTCCGTTAGTCTGTCACGTATCTTGTAAGATGTAAAACTTTTTAACCGTAATAGGTAGTGATTTGAAACTTGGTGTCTGCCTTCCTTATGGTGTTTTATTCGACCTCTGGCCATGGATTATCTCCCACCTTTTGACTTACAATATCTCAATGTTGCCTTGAAAGAAGGCAAACATTTTAACCGTAATGTCTAGGGACTTGAAACTTGGTGCATGCATTCCTTATGGTGTGTAGATGCGCAAAGTGAATTTCGATTTTTGATTGGACAGACCGGTCATGAATTATTTCCCCCTTTGCGACTTAGAATTAGTTGGAAACTAAGTTTATCAGGCCAGGCTAGGAAACCCGTAGGCATTCCGAGGCTCGCCGATGAATTCCAACCGTTTCCGCGCCGAGTCTGATACATTTGATATCATAATGGCATGGTATTATGCCATAAAAAATAAGTAATTTTATTTAAATATGTTTTATTTTCTTTTGTTTCAGATGTTCGCCTCTGATTTGTTTTCAAGTTGCCAGACGCATATATATGGGCCACGCTCTGTGAAAACCAGCCTTAATGACAACGTCAGGAAAGGCTGAAAATTACGTCGCAAAGTTACGCATAAATTTAACAACGTCACATCGGATTTTGACACTTGGAATTGTTGCGTCATTGCAATAAGTTGTCATAGAGAATAGTAGGTTAGTGCCGTGAATGGGAAAAAATATCTGGCAAGGCTCAGGAAACGGGATGGGCGAGGCTCTGCCGAGCACATCCCGTTTCCGTGCCGCGCCAGATATTTTTTCCCATTCACGGCACTAACCTACTATTCTATTTATCCTGTGAACACCTACAAATGGCTGTAAAATGCAAAAATAGTATTAACTGGCTATCAACAATGTTTCACGGCACCGTGTTTCACAGCACATACGCACTGTGTTGACGGGATAAGTAGTAGTAAGGGAGTCAAAATGATACCACTTACCGTGATATCATTTATAACCCTTTATAATAACCCCATCACCCACGAAAAATCAAAAAATTGGTTAACGAGGAAATTGTCTCCCGACAGCAAATTTATGAATTTTTGGAGAAAATAATTTTGAAAAGAGGGAGTCAAAATGAGTCCCAATTATATTGGTAATTGACTTTTGAAAGTATATATTGGTGTCATAAATACATCATGTTTTTTTTCACGTCCAATTGAACAGAAAAAACAAGTACCAATATTATTAGAGAAAATGGATAATACAATACAATTTGAATTGAAAGTTTTTAATGACTGTGTTGAAGAAGTTTACGAAGCTTACGGGGGTTATAATCCTGTATATAAATTCTATAAAATGAGAACACTAGGCGAAATCGAATACATGAAATACCAGCGTAATTTATTACGCTCCGATAAAAACGTTGCATTTACAATATTATACCGGCAATTATGTCAACTATACAAGAGGCAAATACAAACATTAAGACGGATAATGCGTATCGGATATGAAACTAAGGTGTATTATATAAAATTGTTAAAACCCAACGATTCGTTTACGAATGTACATTTCTACGATATCGCTTATAAAGATATTGAAAATTTATTATTGAACAGAAAAAAAAAAACTACTAATTAATTTATAGCCGAGTGTATTTTCCTTATCGAAGGTATGTAAACGGGCTATCTGGAATTATTTTTCATCAACCTCGAGCGGTCGGATAGGAACGCCGTTGTCATACTTTGAGTGTATTTTTCCTTATCGATGGTATGTAAACTGGCAATCTGAATTTATTTTTCATCAACCTCGAGCGGTCGGATAGGAACGCCGTTGTCATGCAGTTGTTTACCATAGCGACCACATTTATAGGGATATAAATAAAAAAGATTTAGCTCCCACCGAGGCTCGAACCCACGACCCTCGTCTCTATACATTATCGCCTTAACCCACACGACCACGAAGGCTGTTATGATAAACATTACCTTGTGTTGTACAATTATCGATTTACACAGGCGGTTTGTACACAGGTTATTTATAAACACTTAGAGAGGCTAACGAATTTACGGGATGGTTCATTATTTTATTAAATTTATAATTCATTTTATAATTTTCTTTAAATTAATTCTAAAATTATTAATAACTTAAAGCTGAACATCCCCTATAATTACATAGAAAACATAATAATTAATTAATATAAGAAAACAAATAAAACACAACTATTTTCACCAACAAAGTCAGGGGTTTGCTGGCGCGGGTTCGAGCCTCGGTGGACCTAAAACTTATTTTCTTTTTTTTTAAATTGTTAATAATTTTCCTAAAATTAATTAATAAATTGTTTACTGCACCAATATAATTAATTTTATAATTAATTTTATAATTAATTTAAAGAAAATTATAAAATTAATTATTTAATAAAAATATTAATTTCCTCCGCCTTTATCTCCAAGTTTTACCCTAAATTTATCCCAATCAGTACACTCAAGCTTGGGCATGGTGGCGTGTGCTTTGATTCTAATATCATTTTTTAATTTTTCATATCTCCCCATTTCTTCCACGGATTCAAACTCTAAATTTGATATTTTCTTATCGGCCAACGCTTTGGACACTATAACGTCGATGCTATTTTTCTTAGACCTGGCGAGAACGGATATTCTATCATGTTTTCTACATTTTTTCTCGAGTTTTCCACCCGACGCCCTAATTACCATACAAAGTATTCCAGATAAAACGGTAATTCCACTCACAACCCCTGCAAGTGGAACCGTTACAATTGTAGATAGCGTTGCAGCAGTACCCGCACCACTCATTACAGATAAACTTGTCAGAACCGTACTAGATGCTTCAGCTATATTCGCCGCGCGCTTATATTTTTTAGCGTGTCTTTTTCTATTTCTATATTCTCTAACTAAAATATCCTGCATAGATATTATTTAACCTAAAATCTTAACTTCTTTCGTTAATTGGACACAGTGTTGATGGAGTGGTATTGACAATTGGAAGCGGTGATTCGTTCATGATTTTCAATATATTAGTATTTACAAATTAAGTTCAATTAGTAATGAGACAATAGTGGAAGAACTCGCTGGGTCAGCGATTTTCGTAACAAAGTTAATAACACTACCTTCAGAAAGTCTAATTAGATCATCACCGGCGAACAAAACCATCGACGAACTATCTCCAGCGGGTTTAGTGACTCCAATTGCCCATTCTTCCCCATTTACTACGAGATTTATCGTGACCGCGCCCACAGGTTTACCATTAGCATTAACCGAGCAGACCGCCATTCGGAGAAGTGTACTTGGAGCTGTCATGGTGTATCCCCCACATTTATTACTCGCTTTGTCACCGAACGAATATTCAGGGAGCCCCTCAACCAATGAGCCCCGCTTCTCAGCCCAAACTGTTATCACACGTTTTTGCGATTTCATTGTTTTTAACAATCCGGCAAGCCCCCCGATAGAGGTATGGTCCTCAGCACGAACCCTTTCAGCGGTCTCCTCAAGCGCTTTGGTCGCGGCTCTACGAGCATGTTTCAGTTTATCGGTAAAACTTCGGTTATTTTACCCGTCTAGTTCCAGTTAAGTGCAGGCTTCTCTGATGAGAGAGTCCTCTGAGCGCAACGCATCATAAGCCTCCGTAATGGTCGCATGGTGGCCTTCTAAGGCTTTTTCAACACCCGACCGGGCATCTTTTTGAAATTCGGTTATTTTTCCGTCTAGTTCGGCAACCGCCGCTTCTCTGATGAGAGAGTCCTCTGAGCGCAACACCTCATAAGCCTTCGCAAGGGCCGCCTGGTGGTCTTCTCGGGCTTTCTCAATACCCGACCTGGCCTCTTTTCGAAATTTGGTTATTTGTTTTCCTAGTTCGGTAAGTGCCGCTTCTATCTGATGAGAGTCCTCTGAGCGCAGCGCATCATAAGCCTCCGTAAGGTCCACCTGGCGGTCTTCTCGGACTCCCTCAATACCCAACCGGGTCTCTTTTCGAAAATCGATTATTTTCCCGTCTAATTCAGTAAGTGTCGCTTCTCTGATGAGAGAGTCCTCTAAGCGCAACGCATCATAGGCCTCCGTAAGGTCCGCCTGGTGGTCTTCTCGGACTTTATCAATCCCCAACCGGGCCTCTTTTTGAAATTCGGTTATTTTTTCACCTAGTTCGTTTAGTTCCGTATGCGTTTCTTCACGACTTTGTGTATTCACAGCCAGGGCATATTCTCTAAGTTGTGATAGTAGACTCTTGTGAATCTCGTCCGTGGCCACCGATATAGTTCTATTGATCAAGGCCTTTGTTTTTTGGGTAGTTAAAAAGTCGCCCTCTGTCGGGATGAATCCCCCTTCTGCCGGTTCCAAATTCTTTGAATTTGTCACCCAAACCCGATTGGAAGAACTACCTGGTCCGTATATACTCATTTCAATAATGTTGATATATATATATATATATATATATATATATATATATATATATATATATAAATTACGAACATGCGTTTAATTCTAAATAATTTTCTTAAAATTAATTAATTTGAAATTTCTAGGACGACCGAAATCGGGTAATCGTTCTTCAACTCTCGCCCTTTATCATCAAGAATAGAAATCTTCAACTCGTGGATGTGTCCCGATTCCAAAACTTTCATCTCGGGGTGTGGGAAGTCTAAGGTCAGGGTCTCACCAAAGAAACAGTCGCTGGCGGGCACGGTTTTCAGTAATGTGCTGGGATTGCCGTCTACCGTGTTGTACGATGTGTTCACCCGATCCAGGTGCACCCCGAGAGTTTTCGTGACGGCGAAGTTTACTGAGGTCGTGCCGACGTGCTCGCCCGGATCAAACATCCCATCATCGTTGGCAGGGTGTGTTATTTTAAATCCTAACAGTGAGCCCAACCCCGGTGAGATCCTTAAACGCCTCTAAACGGTCAATGTCGTGAGCCCCGTTGCTTTCGAGATTGCGAAAGTGACTATACCGGGAATCTTCGCCGCGACAAAAGCTTGGAGATCTCTGAAACTCCAAAGGCCATGAGGTACTATGGCATACTCGTCAATATGTCCTAAGAAAATCTCGAGTGTTTCAATGTTTTGCCAGCCTACCGTGAAGGTGATTGATCTGAGGCCCACCCGGCGTTTTCCGCAGCAGTTGTCGATTGACTTTTGAAGTTCACAACTCTCTTTTTGAACATTAGTGATAGTAGCAAACATAATAATATATTTCAATGGATACCAAAGCATTTAGCTTTAATTCTAATGCAAAGTACGCGGTCGGAGGTAAATACACGCAAAAAGACGTTGTTAACCACCTTGTACACCCAACCGTAACGGTTAGACCGGACAGTGGCTTTGTCACCAATTTCCCTAACATCTTTGAACAATATAGGCTGCCCAAGATTACTACGATGGAGGTGGTAAATGGGTGGAAAGCAACACCAATGCAGTTTTGGCAGAACCAAATAAATTTCGCTGTATGGTGCGCAACAGCCGGGTGTGGAGTTTCACATAAAGACCATCTGACATCCAAGAATGTCATGCTCCGAAGTGTTTACAACTTTCATGCGTATTATACTATTAGGAGGATTCTCAAAGAACTAGGTATTTCACTACCTCAAGACGACGCCTGGGATCCCATTTCCAACGCATACAACCGTATGGCGTTTGAAAGATTGTGTAACGAATTTAACGTTCCGAAAGACGCGGACTGGAGACAGAAAGCATTTCCTACCACCACCGGCCTCGGCGACGTTCTCATTCGGGGCCAGTCCGGGAATTGGACGCAGACTGATTTTAGACACGATCACTCCGGCGACCACATCGTTCTTGTAAAATGTTACCTCCGAAACGGGCTAACGTCGATTACATACAGCAGGCTGCTGAGGTTCAGGACGCGTGGGGTACATTTATGTTAGATACAGGTCTAGGGTTCACGCAGGCCGGGGTTACTCGCGTCAACGATTCCATTCGCACGTACGTGTGGGCCATCCTCGGCGCACAGAAGCAAACTCGCAGTTCTATACTAGGCACGGGAACAGCGTTTGATGCACAAAAACAATTCTTAACACTTGTAGAGGACGCCATCACAGCTAGGGTGGACCTGGAGAAGGCGATCCAGAATTATCAAGACGTTTTGCAGAATGCCAGCACTCCAGTAGACTATGTATTTGGAATAGGTCTTTATATGGCGCCGAGCAATATGATACTACGAGACGACCCGGTTGACGGTTACAATAATCAAATCGTAATCGCCACCGCCAATCAAAAAATCGGCCACAACGGTAACATGAACACGGATATCATCAAGCGCACCCCCAACATGATCGGGCGCGGAGTTGAAAATTCAAATAAATTTGAAAAAGATTTCATAAAACCCCAAAAACACAAAATGGATACACCTCCCTCAACACAATCGGGATTGAAGTTGAACCAAGTACCTCCAATTCGTAAATTGGATGCACCATCGAGTCCCCCTAATCCAATCATCAACAATGTTGAAATTGGAACAGGAGCGGAAACACCAATCGAGATTGGAAGCAAAACACACGAGGAGGAGAAATTAGCGCTCGTCGTTGCCCTCGTGGCGATCGGACTATTTACGCTTTGGTTTTAGGAACTCTCTGGCGAAGAATAGTAGGAGACCGGCGATTGCCACTATTAGAGCCCAAGTATTTTTAGCTAGCCATCCGGCCGTTTTTGATAATATAGATAGCAAGTAAGAAACGATACTTCCGATCAGTCCAGGTAGTGCGGCAGCCGCCTTTTCGGCTAATTTAGCCAGGAGACTGGCGAGGGCTTTTAGTTGTTTTTTTACCCACTCCTTGGCTCCACCGGATGGCGCGGGTGGTGGTGGTGTGGGTGCTGGCGCGGGTGGTGGCGCCGCACCACCAGTGAAAGCTAGAACTATGGTCGATATAGTTATGCCGATAGCCGCGAGGATGCTTGCTATCGTGATGCCCTGTTCTCTGAACAGAATGCGAAGACTCTCACTGAGTGTCGTCTCCTCGTGCAGGACCCTCGAGATTGTTTCGCGGATCCGAATTATTTGGGTGCGGAGAGCCTCACGGTTAGTCGAGGCAGCCTCCAAACGAGCTGCTCTTTCATCCCGCAACGACTGCAGGCGTTCGGTGATCCGCTCGGTAGATTCTCTATCGCCACCGGCTTCCTCCAGTTTTCTTTCTTCTAACGCGATATGTTCATCCAGCGACGAGAGTTTGGAGAGGTTAAGGACCAGTTCGCCCCGGACCGTTTGCATAACCTTCTCGAGGCCCCGGAGTTCGAGAAGAGGTAACAGTGGGTCATCGTTAGACAGGTTGAGTATTTCGTTTTCACCGAACGTGGTCTCCATCGTGTTAATAGCGTCGGTGGCTACTTGAGGGACCTCGGTGAGCTCGACAGTTTCTATCGCGGAGGCCGTCTTCGCCATCGTTTCGTCGGTAGACTGTAGGGCCTCTACAGCGCGGGTCGGCATAATTGTTTTACCACGCGTCCAATCTGTAAATCCTAGTTCGTTCTTTATGAGTTGGCCACCGCCCCGGTTTCCTGCAATGGTGCTCAGTGCTAGGGGTTGTTTGGTATTCATGTTGACTATTGGGATATTTGATGATTTTAGTCGCAACCTACCGTTCAGATCGCAAATCGAATGTCGCAAACTCAATCCATACAGCTCTTAGTCCGCTTCCCCAACCTCGGAGCTAACGACGTCATTGTGCAGGGGACTGTTCGCCTCGCTTTCACTATTTCGCTGACGTCGACGGACGAGGACCGAACCGTCGTTCAGAACCTGGGTCGCGCCATCGTCAAGAAGACCATGATAAAGATTTCTGGTAATGAGGTGATGTCGATCGACGACAGCGACGTCTACCATTGTTATCAGGACCTGTGGAAGACGGCGCAAGAGCGCGAAAACGCTGTCTATCAGGGTATTGACACCAGCAAAAGTAAGAACGTAACCAAACTTAGAATCGGGGCTGGTAACAAGGCAGATAATAACGCGAGAGACAACGCGGTCGCGGGCGCTTACGTCAACCGCTTCTACATCCCGCTCGACTTTGAGTTGCTGGAAAGTCACATGCCCTACTATCAGAGTGCTTTGGCTGACCGCCTCGAATACAAACTAACGTTCAACGACTACGGCCGAGTTCTCATAGCCACCGACATGTTATCGACGTATACGATCGATAATGTTTCGCTCGAGTACGACATGGTCACGATGCCCGAACTCGCACGATTGATCAGAACCCAGTACGCCGGGCGCGTTGCCATACTTTACGACCGAGTTCTTCGCCATCGCAAGATGACGAAAGACAAAGGCGACACATTGTGGAATATTAATGTCAACGTACCCGCCCGCTCGATGAAAGGTATACTGATGTTGTTCGAGGATGCTCGGTTCGCGTTCGGTGCTAGAAAAACCGACAAATTATATAACCCCAAATTCACGAAGGTAGAGGTGACAATCGAGGGAGTCCCCAATGAACTCTACAGCGCGGGTCTTCGCGCGCACCAGCAGTGGGACGAAGTAAGAAAGCAATTTGCTGCCGGCTCTAAGCGCTCTCCGGAGGTTGCCGCGGTTGCCAAAGACCTGCAGCTCTCGGCCGTCTCCCTCGCGGAGTTCCTGAATACCAAATACGCGTTATGGCTAGACATGCGAGCCAGCGACGATGACCAAATACACGGCAGCGGACGCCAAGTTGAGAACGCTAGTGAGGGTGTGACGATCCAGATAACCAAAGAGGCGGATGGAGCTGGCACATTGAACGTGTACTTATATATAATTACAGACGCACAACGCAACATCGACGATGGTCGATACGTCTCAGCACTCTACTGATTTAATAAAAAAATCATCTAACGATTTATTAATTAATAATTTTGAAAAAATTAAGAAAATGAGCAATCAATACCAATTCACGATCGGAGATGCCCACTCTGCCATAATATGTGGGCAGACAGGATGTGGAAAAACGGTTTTCATCCTCGACTTGCTCGAGGAGTCCTACCGCGATGCCTTTCGTCACATTGTGATTCTGTGTCCTACAGTGCGGCACAACGAGACTTATCAGCGGCGCCCGTGGATATGGAACGACCCTGAGGTATACGTTATTGACCCCGGCGATAGGCTTCACGATTGGTTGCGTGGTTTATACCAAATATTCCAAGGTGAGCCCACCCTATACGTGATTGACGATTGCTCGGCCAAGGCGGCGATGACCAAAAAGAAGGACATGCTCTCCGAGCTCGCATTTTCTGGCCGCCATGCTAGACAAAGCGTTTGGATATCCACTCAAAAGTACAACGCCGTCCTCAAGGATCTGTGCGAGCAAACGAAATGGGTCGCCCTCTTTCACTGCAAGGACCGAGACTCATTCCATGACTGCCTTCGAGAGAATGACGTTATCCCAACGCGCGAGGAGCGCCTGGAGGTTCGACAGATGCTTTCGGAAACTAAGCACGCCAAGCTTCTGCTAAAGACTGATCAACCAACTGCTTATAAAGTTATCAATTAATTAATTTTAAGAAAATTGCAAAGTAATAAGCTATTGCAATGCTTAACAATGCTTAGCAATTGCTGAACAATGCTTAGCAATTGCTTAACAATGCTTAGCAATTGCTGAACAATGCTGAACAAATACTTAACAAATGTTGAACAAATGCTGAACAATGGTTAACAATGTTAACAATTTGGTGCTCCGCTGCGAGCTTTGTTGCGAGCATAATGGTGATCATAAGTATCGGGTGGTGCGCTTGGCAATATGTTAAAGTGATAAGACTTGTTAGAATAGTTAAATTAATTTTAAGAAAATTAGCAATAATGAACTGCGACGAACTTCTCGATCAGCTAATGGAAGAAACCTCAACTCCGACTGCCAACACGGTATCTTTCCTGAAAGATAATGAAACATCAACTCCGACAGAGCAATCTGGATCAACTTCAACTCCAACGGCAGTTGGTATTGGGTTGAGCGCAACGACTCCGAATGAAAATGAAAATGCGGCGCGACGAGAGCGGCTAGCTGCGCTGGTTGCTGGGGGACAATCGGAGCATTATCTCGGTAGGCGTCTCTCAGTTTTTCAGGTGGATAAGATGTCAGATGCGGAGATCGATAAAATGTACGCGCGATAAGAATCTAGGTTAGGTGCGGAGATGACAAAAACTCTTGGATCGGCGGCTATTCATTTGTACGCAACTGCTGTTAGTATACTTCTCCCTATACCAAACACCGCGGGATTGATTGGCGATCTAGAGACTGACCCTTTTATAGGACACACTCTTATAACAGCATGTTGCTCAATTTATCACAAGTTTGGAATGTACTTAGCTCCGCTGACAACCGCGTTGACCACGGGTAAACACTGTCAATTTGGACATATATGCCCACGAACTATAAGCCCTAATATTAATGTCATAAATGATGACACAAGACACACCTGCGAGAGTGACGGAGTTGAACCCGATTGCTCCAACACAATCGAACCCGAGTGTTACTCTGCCACTGGATGACATACCGCATATAAAAAATCCCAAAAGACAGGCAGCTGGGCGGGCGGCGGCTGCCACCTGAAAAGTTAAACAAGATAAAATACTCGCCGAGCTTCGAGAGGCTAAACAGTCGTTGCAATCGGGGACGGAGACAGCAAAACATCTAAAGACAGAGCAATCGGGTTCAACAGTGTTGAGTGCAACAACACCCCCAATTCACGAATTGGAAGCACACTCAACACCCAATCGAGGTTGGACGAATCCGATTGAACCCCAGTTCACGAATTGGAGTTGGGTTGTTGGTGGTGGTTTGGCAGTTGTTGGTGCCCTGTGCGTGTGGAAATACCCCCTATTACACCAATCCTTATCGAGAAAACAACCCCCATCAATTCATCCAAAAACAGTTACGAAACACCAATCGCGATTGGATGGGCCCCATTTAAACATTGATCGCGATCCCTTTTATATGCAATAATTATAATTATCAACAATGGCTGAACAAGATGGTAAAATGATAGTGAATGCGCTTATCACGCTGTGGTGATATCGGGTTTCAGTATCGGGTATGCTCGACTATCAAAGATGGCCCTAGGAGGGTCCGCTCCCAAATTGGACTTTACTGTGAGAGACATAGGGCTCGCGACCTTAGATGTAGCGGCCGCAGTTTGGACCCGAGATTATCTAATTAAAGCTGGAATTCTACCCGTTAATATATGGAAATAAATGGCTTCAATCGCAGTAATAGTAGGTGGTGCGCTTGTAAACGCATTGGCGTTCAGCGGTAGCAACTTTATATTCTCTAAAATGAGAAGCTCGAACGTGGATGAGGAGCGCAAGCGTCACGATTTAGCTGTAGAACAACTCAATAGCGCAAAGGAAGCGTGGTCGAAAAAACGAACCGCCCATCTGGACTGGGTCAACGAAGAGCTTCGCCGCGAAAATCACGCCGCACAAACTTTTCAGAACGTTGAAGAAGCCAACCGCGAGTACGCGCTGGCATATCCACAGAAAAGTCTAGATCCAATGAAATTGGGACTGGATCGCGAGCCCCAACTTTCAGATTTCTATGTACCGTCAGAGCCCCAAAAAGACCGCGAGATCGCGTTCATCGTCGTGGGAATGGGTGTGGTGGGTATCGTCACCTACTATATCCAATCGAGATTTTAAATTAATTAATACTTTTTTACAAATTAATAATTATTTTAAAACTTTTTTTTTTTATAAATATATATATATGGAACGATGTTAGTTGACGATCTTTATTTTGCTATGATCGATGTAGGCTACACGGACCTTAAACACCGTTTACCTGGTGCAAAGAGTATGATTCGTCTGGCCCGAGATTCTCTCGAGACGTGGCGAGGGGACGAAAAATCGGCCTCCCTTTTCGCAAAGCGGATGTTAGATTCCTCCACCAATCCTGGTGGATTGGATGAATTAGATTTTCCCAAGTTCCTTCAGAACTTAACCCCCAATCGCAATTGTACTTCCAACAAAGGTTTATTATTATCGACGCAGTTACCGGACGATCTGGCGAGGGCATGTTGGAGATTGCCCGATATATTAGAATACTTCGCATACGATGAACACGCGCAAACTTGATACCAAACTATCGATTCGCCTAGCACGCAAGCTAGCAAACACATACTACACTACACAACACATACCGCGGCTACTGGAAGGGACTCGCTGCCATCAAGAACCTCGCGGCGGCGACCAAGGTTTCAGAAAACGCTGTTAAGGAATGGCTCAAGAAGCAGGCCATCTGGCAGATCTATTTACCCGCGCCTCACAGTATTCCGCGCCCGAAATTCGACGTGCCGGTGCCGAACCAAGTTCACCAAGCGGATCTCCTGTTTCTACCTCACGATCGCGTCGGTCGCAAGACGTACAAGTACGCACTGACAATCGTTGACGTAGCGAGTCGTTATAAGGGGGCTGAGCCGTTGGCCACTAAAGAGTCTAAGGAGGTGGCCGAGGCTCTTTCCCGAATATATAAGAGGAGTCTTCTCAAATGGCCGAATCTTCTCCAGGTCGATCCCGGCCGAGAGTTCATGGGCGCGGTCTCTCATCTATTGTCTAAGCACAACGTTTCTGTCAGACGCGGCCGCGTCAACATCCACCGGGACCAGGGGATCGTGGAGCGCTTCAATCGAACCCTGGCTGAGAGACTGTTCGGACACCAATACGCCAAAGAACTCATTCACGATCGACCGAGTGGGTGGCCAGACTGCCCGCCGTGGTCTCCGCACTGGACGGAGAGGTAACCATATTGATAGGTAAGAAGCATGTAGATGCTATCAAGTTTAAAAGGGTGACGAGCAAGCCCTCTGCCGTCTCGCGCGGGCGACCCGTTCGTTTAGAGGAGCAACGGCTTCCATCGGATATTGACGTCCGGTACCTCTATCAACCGGGAGAGCTCGAAGGTGGCAGCCGCCGCGCGACTGATCCCGTGTGGTCTCTCAATGTATATCATCTAGATCGATCTATTACCAAACCTGATGAGCCCGTGCTCTACTATTTGGATGATGGGCCATCTCGAGGGTTTGTTCGCGAAGAACTTCTTTTTATGTGCCTTCTGACACCCAGCTACCCCCGGATCGTCAGAGTCTTTAGATTGCTAATTTTCTTATTTTTTCAAAATTATTAATTAAATCATTATAAGAGGTTCTGTATGTATTCCGTCTGGTAACACGCGTCTTTTATCGTAGTATGCCGAGAGTCCTAATTTTTGTTGACAGTACGTTTTCATAACGCCGTCTTTCATTTTAAATCCTCTATGTTGTGCTACATCTATAATATGTTTTCCATCTTCTGTAGTTTCACTTAGTACTCGTTTATATATATCCCAACTTAAATTGTTAGTTAATTATCTTTAGTGGAATTAAATTTACACTTACTAGATAACGCTATCGCCCTATCCCCGCTAAATTCCTTTTTGAAAAGTCCGGGCTCTCTTTCGCTCCATTTATCCCAAGCCAACCATTTCTTTTTTTCTTTTTCAAACTCGTCTAGTAAGTTAGGTCTAATCAATTCCTCTATCGTTTTTCCACTAACTCCTATATACATACTATCAGTATCCATCTGTATTAATTCAAAGTCTTCTCTTTTTACGTATTTGTCTAGAAATTCGTAGTAAAATTCCAACATTCTCAATTTAGCTAGTTGATAAACCGCTATTCCACAATGGAATGGTCTCTTTACCGCACACTTGGGTTTTCTTGAAGATATTTCGTACGCATCTCCTATCTCTTCCAAATCGTCAAAGAATGCAGATATTAATGCTTTGTGCAACTCAGGTTTCGTTTTGTGTATGTCGTATTTAAATGTCTCTCCGTTGCCTCTATCATTTTTCCACAACACGAGTTACCTAATAATTTCATTATGTCCGGCTACTGTTTCTTATTTGGTTCTACATCACCTGTTCGTCTTGCGGCTGTAACTTCTTTTGCGAACCATTCGAATGGTTTTCCGATAATATAATCTATAACACGATGAACTCCAGTTATTTCTAGGCCGTGTTTTAAATACCATTTCAACAGTGGCGCGTACAGCAATACTTTAGTGGCGGTCATAGATCCCACCAATTTTGTTCCATCTCCTCTTGTTCGGCCAGTATCTTTTAAATATTTTAACATGTGTGTGGGAACATCATCAACCTCTACTTCTCTGTTTATAAATATTGGGGAAACTTCAGAAAACTTATATTTTAAGTTGTGTGGAACTTCTATATCCACCTCCGCAAACCCAAACCAGTCTCCAGATAAAACTCTTTTACAAAACTTTTTAATAAATTTAGGGTTATGTGGGGTATCTATATGGTGTATAGTTTCTCTCCCACACGGCATCTCTTTATTTAACGTAGATAAATATAACGCGTTGCATCGTACCCCAAAACAGCCTTGCAAGGTTTGGAACCCACTCTAATATTTGAAACACCAGCTTCTGCATATCGTGTAAATACTATTGATGGACCGCCAACTAGAGCGTCCTTCATCATTTCGTATGTTTCTTCTTTTGGTGCATATAGAGCATCATCCGGTATAATCGTCTTTGAAGATTTTTGTTCTTTAATGGTTCCTCTCAATATTGTATAGCTACTCCAGGTAGTGTTACCGCATTTTTGAAAATATCCACACCTCTGTGTTTATAAAAATCAAAAAATTCACACATTTTTTCCACCGCTTCTAGGAACGGTGCTACATCTAAATCCTTATAATATTTCAACCAATCTCTGAAAGTTTTCATATTATTTTCTTCGAAAATTCTACGACATTTACTTAATTCTGTTTCATCTATTAACATTTTCCCAGATAGTTTGGAATACCAATTCTCTATATCCGGTAGTCCTGGGTAATCCAGTTTGTCGGGAGAATCGAACCACTCATAAGGAAAGAAAGATTTCTGTCCTTTGCATTCGTAGGCTTTTATCCAACTATCGTAACTTACACCAGGTCCTAGATAAAGTATTACATCATGAAATCTAAACTCTGGAGTAAATAGAAATATTGTTGCGTTTGCCCGTTTTCCGACCATTACTTTCTTTGTTGTTGATGCCAGTTCGCCTACTAGGTATTTCTTTATTAAGTTTATATCGTACTTACTGCTGTTAAAACCTATAACCGGTACTTGATCTATCCACTGTTCGATCTTGGCGATTTGGTTTTTACGTAAATGTTCTGTATTAAACCCATATCTTGACCACACTTCTTCTCTTTTAGCTTTTCCCCTGACTTTCAAATCTTCTACGATTTTTTCTATAAGTTTTGCGGGATCTTTATCACAAATATGAGTTACTGTTCCTGAGAAATTATCTCCTATACTAACGCTTACCGGAACGTGCTCGGCTTCGTACTCTAGATTATTACCGAGAGTTTCAATTTCTGGGTTGAGATATGCCTCAAAATCGTATACTATCTGATATGGATAAAGAGTAGTGTCGCAACCGATCTTTATGTCTTTACCCGTTCTTTGAAATTCGCATTCCCACATAACTACTAGGTTGAATTCTTTGCTTCTTCTAATAAATGTATCTCTTCTCATAGTGGATGCGCGTTCTTCTTTTCTATGCTTTGCATGAATCTCACACCCGTGCCAGTAACAGCCGTGATATTGATATACGGTATTAGTTTCTGTACAGTATCCATCTACTGGAGCTCCTAAAACCCATCTTTCACCCCCGTGTCTACACTGTTCGTGGTGAATGTGAATTCCCTCCTGCTTTTCCACAGAGTACATCCAATCGATCGCCGCATAACTGTTAGAACTTTTTGGGTAGAACGCTTTCTCGAACGACGAACGCGGGCGCTCTAAATAATTACCATCACATACTACTTTTGTCTCACCTTTCATACATTTTGGTCCGTGTCTCTTCATATTACTCGCTTTCGTGAATTTCTGCTTGCAATTATCGCAGGCGTAAATTTTAGATAGGTTTTTAAGGTTTTTTCGGTGGGTTGATATACTTCTATACCGATTTTAAAAAACTCTTCAACCTTTTTCAGATCTGAAAAAGGAATTGGTGAAACCACATTACTACCGAAATATTGCTTACTAAGTTCTTTCGCCTTTTCTGTACATCTGTCAGGTCTTTTATCTGTCATATGCATAGCTAGACACCTGAACAGACAAAGGTCGTCATTATACCTATCTAAAGAATACATACCTTTGTTATTCTTCAGCCATTCTGGAAGTTCTCCTCCTGCCGCTTCTTTGGATTGTAGTCCCAAATATATTCCCCTACTGCCCTGTATTAGCTTTACGAAAACCTCTACCCATCTTACAAACTTCCACTTTGTATTTGGTCTGTCTATTTTTTCGGACATTATTCGTGTTTGCTCCTTATCTGACAGCCATTTATTAACTGTTTTCATTGATGATAGTGGTTCGCTACCACCGAGATTTTTGTGCATTATTATAGTTATAGGTTTTCCATTTTTAGTTTCCTCCATATGTTCTAGCTTGTAAGAATATGAATATCTCAAATAAAAATTGGTTGTTAGATACGGAGCGAGTTTATCGGACTCGTTAATGTCAATGTTTTTACGAAAGGAAAATGTAACTACCCGTCTTCCCTTTTCTACCTTTTCCAATGTTTCATCGTGATCCCTCAATATTTCTTCACCTTTTTCCACTATCGCGCGAACTATAGATTTTTTCTTATTATTTGGTATTTGGTCACCTGTGCGTCTAATTTGAGACAAATTATTGGTGCTTGAAGGTTTTATTACACTAGCCCTTAACTCCGCAATACTTTCTTTTTTAATTCTGTTACCAACTTCCTCCGCTTTGGATATATCATTAAATGCCCCTCTTTTATAGGCGCGGGTAAACCGCTTCATAAACACCTTATTCGTTGTGGCGTTTATCAGCTTTGTCAACCCCATAACTCTCAACCGTTTACTATAAGTAATCCCTAGAGATTCGGCTTCTCTTCTCTGCTCTAGTTTCTGGCGTTATCATATTTTCTGTATATACTTTTGTATATATACTTTTGTATAACCTATAAAATGTATCTGTTCAATTGGACGTGACAAATTTACATCATGTTTTTTTTCACGTCCAATTGAACAGATAAATTTCATAGGTTATATACATATACAATGGAGTGTGTGACTTGTTGTAAGACGTTTACGTGTAAAGACTATCTACGAAGGCATCTAGCGAGACGTAGAAAGTTTCCTTGTGTCCCCCCACAATTTCAATGCCCCAGATGCCCTTGTAAATTAGTTAGTGCCCAAACTCTTTGTAGACATAAGCAACTACGCTGTCAGGTGGCTAAAGGTGAACGTGGTAGACTAGAGCTGGTAGAATTAGTTGCTGATCTGCGAAATAAATTAGCTATATCGGAGGAGAAAAATGGGGTGTTGGAATATAAACTATTGTACTTGCATTAATGATTTCAACTTTTTTCAAAAGTCCCTCTTTTCAAAATTATTTTCTCCAAAAATTCATAAATTTGCTGTCGGGAGACAATTTCCTCGTTAACCAATTTTTTTATTTTTCGGGGGTGGTGGGGGTATTATAAAGGGTTATAAATGATATCACGGTAAGTGGTATCATTTTGACTCCCTTACTACTACTGGATAACTATTTTTATCCCGTCAACGCAGTGCCTATGTGCCGAGAAACAAGGTGCCGTGAAACATATTTGATATCCTGTCAATACGACCTAATCACAATTCATACGCGTGATTCCAGTCAGGTAAGGAAATAAACGAAACAAAATGGTGTTTGTGTTGTTGATTTGTATTCTGGACAGATCGCAATCGTTGCAGAATCTGCCCCAAATGGAGTGAGTGAGTGAGTGAATAGGGTTTAACGTCCGCTTTTCTGACATAGAGGTACAAGCCTCAGGGAGTCTACACGCAGACGGGTCAACGGGGTCGAGTCCCGTATCCACCTGTCCGAGGGGGGTAAATCCCAACTTCAGAACTCAATATTTACAATCAAAATATATATTCAGTCCTGAAATTAGAACAACCTGATCTGGAGCCAGGCCCTCGCCACACCAGCATCATTTATCCCATCCCCTAAAAGTAATAGGATTAGCACTAATCTTACTTTTATATATGGGGCATAGCCCGACTCAACTCTCACATACAAGAAAGCCAAAAATGTACATGAGGGCCAAATCCGGTGTAGTGGGTTCCGGAAAGTATGAACCCAATCGTTAAGCCAGTTTAGTCGCCTTTTACGACAAGCAATGGCTACTGCAGCACTATTCTCAGGATCAGTTGATCCCGCCCCGGTGCCTGCACGGGGCGCCCCAAATGGAAATGGATGGGTCTGATGAATTTTGAGAGTGTATTTCGTTGCCGAAAAGAAGCTGTAATTTCACATTGTCGGTGACAAAATATAAAGTATCAACAGTCTGAACAGAACATTTATCTGTTGAACCTGCCTGAAGTACACGTTTTAATGGTTAATTCGGGATGGATGGTTGCCATTCTAAATAGGATTAAATCGTAAAGCTGCCATCTGGTTGTTGTTTTTTTTTCATGTCCATGATTCACGAACGGTGAAAAGAACAGAAACAAAATCGTTGTAACATTTTAAGATTATTCGTGAAATAGTTCGATGTGTAAAGTTCCTAAAGTCTAAAACAAGTATTGATCAATTTACTGTCATGACTGTTGATTAACGCATTTTACAACCATACTTTATCGAACTATATGTTATGTGCGCCAATGAGTGTTTGATGTAATTCGGTTCTAACTTATCTCGCATTTGAAGGCTAAATTAACTAAATTAAGTTGATGTAAATGCTGTTTTAGAATGTTGACGGGATAAATAGAATATACTATATTATTTAGTGCTGTGCATGGGGAAACAATATCTGGCTCGGCAGAGCCTCGCCCATCCAGTTTCCTAAGCCTCGCCAGATATGTTTCCCATTCACGGCACTAACCTACTATTCTCTATTTGTATAGCCGTACGCTTTACGACTCACAAATGCTTGAATGTTGGATATGCGTGGCAGAATTGTACAGTTGTTTTCATAGTGGTTCAGTTAGTTGTCTTTTTTTTCTTCGGTTTCCTTCAAGGAAATACGTAGTAATTTTGTCGATTATTTTGTATACAAATGGGCATATTTGATTTATGATTTTTATAATATATTATATGGACGACTTGTGAAATGAAATTTGAAACTAAATAACCATACGACCGGTATTTTTAGATGACACATAACAAAATCAGTATTATGTAATCATAATGCTAATATTTCTTTTAAACTTTATTTATATATTTATATAACAATTACAAACAAACGCAAGAACAATTGTAGTCGGCGTAGATTGAGGCGTCTGCATGTTTCTTAATTTAAGTTGAAAGCGGAATACTCAAAGAAAACAAACTTATCCTGTCTGGCGACCACCATCAGATATACATGGGGATTATGTACTTACAACTTGAAGATCGAACCCGGGGCGCATGTGTGCGCTCTTTACTAATTATGCTATACGAGCGGGGTCGGGTATTTTCGGCGTATAAGACGGAACAGTACACGATGTACAAACCCAGTTCCCATTTTGGGATTTATTTATAGATTGGACTGCATTACGCATTTTAATGAGCCACGCTAACTTTCATTTGAACTGGCAAGCCTTAACTTGGCTTAAGTATAAGTTAGATCACGGTTCGTCGGTAATGTGTCAAAGATTATAAGTTACAATATCGATTTTCGAAATATGTACATGTAGACACACTCATTGACTCAGGTAAATCTGCATTCATGTATTCATGACTTAATTATGTGTTACGTAGATCTACATATTGCATGATCATATTGATGAAAAGTCTTGGTTGACAGATGTCGTTCTATGGAAAACGATTTAATTTGTATTGGCAATATTCTGGATAAAATTGGCCACGGATAAAACTGGGCCTGGGTCTTAATTCATTTGATTTACTGGTTCACCTGTCTAATATTTCGAAATTCAACATAAAATACAATTTGGAAATTGTCAGAAAAATAATCGTATCACAGATAACAAGAAACGAGGCAAAGCCACGAAGGCCAGGTTTTTTCCAAGCATAGACACTTGGATAACATAATTATACCCACTTTCTGTAGACTAGATGGCCGTGGCCTGCATGTCGCGCCTTGGGGCGAGGCATGGACACTAACAAAATAGATATAGTAGATGGAAAAACTTTAACCAAAAAACTTTAACCGGACACACGGACGAACGGACGGACGTATGCCAAAATGCTGACGATATCGCGCTTTCCGCAAGCAGGTGTGACAATGATGATAAACACCCATGTGAAGTATCAAGGTATTGGGTGAAGCAGTTGCAGATATATAGTACACGAAAAAACTTTAACAAAAAAATTCAAACTAATTTGAACTTGACATAGGGCACAAGATCGCGCTTTCCGCAAGCAGGTGCGACAATGATGATAAACACCCATGTGAAGTATCAAGGTATTGGGTGAAGCAGTTGCAGAGATATAGTACACGGAAAAACTTTAACAAAAAAATCAAAGTAATTTGACCTTGACATTGGGCACAGGATCGCGCTTTCCGCAAGCAGGTGCAACAATGATGATAAACACCCATGTGAAGTATTAAGGTATTGGGTGAAGCAGTTGCAGAGATATAGTACACGAAAAAACTTTAACAAAAAAATTCAAAGTAATTTGACCTTGACATTGGGCACAGGATCGCGCTTTCCGCAAGCAGGTGCGACAATGATGATAAGCACCCATGTGAAGTATCAAGGTATTGGGTGAAGCAGTTGCAGAGATATAGTACACGGAAAAACTTTAACAAAAAAAATCAAAGTAATTTGACCTTGACATTGGGCACAGGATCGCGCTTTCCGCAAGCAGGTGCAACAATGATGATAAACACCCATGTGAAGTATTAAGGTATTGGGTGAAGCAGTTGCAGAGATATAGTACACGAAAAAACTTTAACAAAAAAATTCAAAGTAATTTGACCTTGACATTGGGCACAGGATCGCGCTTTCCGCAAGCAGGTGCGACAATGATGATAAGCACCCATGTGAAGTATCAAGGTATTGGGTGAAGCAGTTGCAGAGATATAGTACACGAAAAAACTTTAACAAAACAATTCAAAGTAATTTGACCTTGACATTGGGCACAGGATCGCGCTTTCCGCAAGCAGGTGCGACAATGATGATAAACACCATTGTGAAGTATCAAGGTATTGGGTGAAGCACTTGCAGAGATATAGTACACGAAAAAACGTTAACAAAAAAATTCAAAGTAATTTGACCTTGACATTGGGCACAGGATCGCTCTTTCCGCAAAGCAGGTGCGACAATGATGAAAATTAAAAACCCATAAAACACCCAATGTAAGTCAAGGTATTGGGTGAAGCAGTTGCAGAGATTATAAGTACACGAAAAAACTTTAACAAAAAAATTCAAAGTAATTTGACCTTGTCATTGGGCACAGGATCGCGCCTTCCGCAAGCAGGTGCAACAATGATGATAAACACCCATGTGAAGTATCAAGGTATTGGGTGAAGCAGTTGCAGAGATATAGTACACGAAAAAAACTTAACAAAAAAATTCAAAGTAATTTGACCTTGACATTGGGCACAGGATCGCGCTTTCCGCAAGCAGGTGCGACAATGATGATAAACACCCATGTGAAGTATCAAGGTATTGGGTGAAGCAGTTGCAGAGATATAGTACACGAAAAAACTTTAACAAAAAAATTCAAAGTAATTTGACCTGACATTGGGCACAGGATCGCGCTTTCCGCAAGCAGGTGCGACAATATGATAAACACCCATGTGAAGTATCAAGGTATTGGGTGAAGCAGTTGCAGAGATATAGTACACGAAAAAACTTTAACAAAAAAATTCAAAGTAATTTGACCTTGACATTGGGCACAGGGGCCGCACGGTTGGGGGTTAGAATGAAAATATGGATGTGATAAACACCCATGTGAAGTTTCAAGGTAATGGGCGAAGCAGTTGCAGAGATATAGTATAACAACAAAGTTTTAAACCAAAAAACTCTAACCAGACGTACGTTAAAAAGTTAACGTTGAAAATGGCTAAGTCAATTACGTACAAATAATAGGTGAAGGTAAAAAAATGGTCACATGTTGGATAGTTGTATGTGGTAGGTACCCCTTGGTTATGAAGCTGTGAAAGTTTGGTGGTCCTAGGTGGTACAGTACCAAAGAAATGGACTTAAACACGAAAACTTAACATTGTAAACGCGAAAACTTAACATTGAAAATGGCCAAGTCGACTGCGCGGAAAAAATGGGTGAAGTTAAAAAAAAAGTAACATGTTGGATAGTGATATGTGGTGGGTACCCCTTGATTATGAAGCTGTGAAAGTTTGGTGGTCCTAGGTGGTACAGTAACAAAGAAATGGACTCAAACACGAAAACTTAACATTGATTGTGGACGCCGCCCGCCGCCCGCCGCCCGCCGCCCGCCCGCCCGGCTTTCGCCAATCCAATAGCCTGGATTTTTTTTCAAAAAACTTGGCTAAAAATTATAGTAGTGCTAATTACGCGGCTCCTGGCATATCGCATCATGTTGACACTGGTCCAAACATGTTTTATTATTTAGTATTTAGTGTGTTGGTATTGTGTCACAGGCATATTTACTGCGAACATAATTGTAGCCACCGGGGCCCCGTTTCACTAAACTTCGTACGACTAAAATGTTCGTAAGTGCAAATCTAGGATTGTCTGAGAATTTCAAATGATGTTTTTACATTTATTGAGCATAGGCTGCTCAATAAATGTAAATCCAATAATTATTTGCAAGAAAACGTTAATGTGGAATTTACAGACTATCTTAACCTTTAGACTGCTGAGCACGACAATTGTCGTCTGCTGATACATTATATTTTGCCTTCTTTCTCAATAAAGACATGGTTTGACAGCTCTTTAGAATCATTTCCACTTACTTACTTAGTACTTACGAATATTATGTATAGAGACGAACATCTCAAACAAAACGAATACGTTTTATAAAGTTACTACAACCTCTTTAGAAATTTTCGCCAGATATGGATTTAACATATTTTTGCACGGTAGCATTTTTTATTGATCATGTGGCGAATTTACTGTACAATTTCATTTCTCCATGACGATAAAATGCTCAGTGCGCAGTGATTATTCAGACGCGGCGATATCTGAGAACCAATTTTTGAAAGTACTTTTATGGCCTTATATTTATCAGGTGAAGTTTTACACTTACTGATGGGCAAACTAACTTGCTTTTTAATTGAAAATAATGTGGACTTATTCACAGCGTGACATTTCACTGACGTCATTTGGTGACGTCATGTGACGACATTGTGCCATTGAAGCGTCCGCAAAAGAGTGAGACTGTGATATGTGTATTTCTTACATTCCAGCCGGTAATTTACAGAAATGTAACTGTTGCGGTGAATTACACCACTGGCCAGCACTAGCACTCTCGTTTTGACCATATATGGGGAAATGACGTCAGTAACGTCACAATGACGTATTTCCTTCGACAAATGAAATCACGTTCTCAGACACACCCTTTGAAGCGTGAGACAGTCGTCATCTCTACTGCCCACCTCCAGAAATTAATTCGCATAACTCTTGGCCATATTTTACGCTTGATTCGCTTTGGGTTTTTTTTTATGACAAATCATATGTGAAATGTAAGAAAATGTTTATTTAACCAGGTGAACTGTTTATCTTGAAATAATGCCCTCATGATTGGGTGCTGCCGGAAGGACCCAATCACTGGTACATTATTTCAAGATAATCAGTTCACCTGGTGAAATAAATGGTATTTATTACATTTCAATCTATTAGATGCATGAAATTATCTGTGAGAGAAAGCTCGATATTCTCAACTTACAAAATTATTTAATAATACACCCCTAAACATTATAAAATGCTTATTTGTTCGAAAACAAAATTTGTTGTTCAGAAATGTAATAAATAGGATATTCAATTTTACATGTTTGAATAGATTGACATAATACACTCGTGTACGTCGGTTTCCACGTAAATAAGTCGTTCCCTTTGCGTACACGTTGTTTACGTGGAAGCCTACTTACACTCGTGTATTATTTCACGCTATTCAAACGTTTTTGGTACAGTTTACACTCGAAATCTTTCAGATTTATGTTAATTATTTATTTATGCAACTGTAAAATCTATGCCGAAAACCCACACCAAACAGTTGTTTGATAGTTTTGTACCGTTCATAATAATATAATGTTCAGACCCGGGCGCATTTGATGTTTTTACAAACAATAATTGACCATCCAAGACACGCTAGAATCACCTGTGTTTTCTCTCACAGCAAAACCCGTGCTAATAACTCGCAATAGTGTAATAAAGAGAGAGCTCATATACATACGTGGGTTTGTAATATTCGTCAACTTCCGATAGCTTAATTAACTCCAGTACATACACGTATAGGAAAAGGAGTGTTTAAAGGAGTGTTTGATATGTTGATATGTTGTTCGGGGTGTTATGTTAATCACCCGGTTTGGGGTTACAAACTTTCATGCATCACCAATAGCCTTAATTAAAGTACTGAAAGTACTGACATGTGTTATCTCCACAAAAACTGATCTTGTGTTTGGGGTAAGTTAACTTTGTAAAATACACTAGTGCAACTTGCAGGGTCAGTACTGAACTATATAGAAAATCGTCCCCCCCCCCCACCCTTTACTGCTAGCTCCGTACTGTCCCGTGAGACCGAAAGATAATAGCTGATGTATTCACACACACGAAATATCTTGATTCGTATAGAGAAGGGTAGGTTAGTGTCGTGAATGGGAAAACATATCTGGCAAGGCGTAGGTAACGTGATGGGCGAGTCTCTACCGACCACATCCCGTTTCCGTGCTGCGCCAGATATTTTTTCCCATCCACGGCACTAACCTACTATTCTATGTATCCCGTCAACACCTACAAATAGCTGTAAAATGCAATACAAATAACCCCAGCCACCGCACATATTCATACGCGGTGATTAGGTCGTATTGTCAGGATATAAAGAATGTTTCACGGCACTGTGTTTCACGGCACATACGCACTGTGTTGACGGGATAAATATAATATATATATTATATTTACGCATACGACAAATGGAAACAGCGCCTAATGCATAGAGGATATTTGTTTTCTTCAGTGTAAGATCGAATTTTATTTCATCGAGTGGACGAAAAATGTCGGATTTTCACGAGTTCGCCACTTGTGAAAATCCGACATTTTTCGTCCACTCGATGAAATAAAATTCGATCTTACACTGAAGAAAACAAATATTCTATTTCTTTTATGACTATATAACGCCTCTTTTACCGATTTTTGCATTATGTAATTAGCTTATGTTCCCGCTAGATAACTCCAGTTTCTATCGTAACCCGTGAGGTGCCTCAAATTCCAATTTCCTCTTTCACACGCCGTATTACAAAGTAGTTACATTTTTGTGGAGGAGATGTATGAGTAACAGAACTATCCCGTGTCTATAGAAGATACTAAATCATATTAATATGAAAAACTAAATACGCTTTAGCATAAATTAACAATTCCGTGTGTATACTTTATGGATTTTGTGCGCAAAAATACCGTCATGGCAACAGCAAAATGCGGAATAATATGTTACATGAATATATAAACAGGAATATATAATGAGGCGAGAAAACGAAAGTGCCGCCATCTTTTATTTTAACAAGAATAGTGTCACAAACATTTGTTTAACAGTGTTTTGAACAGCATTTGATGCCTGCACACATTCCCTATTCACTGTCGCCGTAGTGCATTAGTCTTTGACAAGGATCACAGGCGAGGAATGAAGTGGATCATATCGTGTTGCGGAAACTGATGTCGCCATTTTAGAAACAACGGCCGAACGGGTTCGGATTCGTGGTGTTTTGTTTGGACAGCGACTGGTTCGAAAACGTGAAGCTAACATTTCAGTTGAATGTTGGATGAACAAACAATTCTGGAGAGATGAGAGACTGGTTGGCGCCTTGATTAATAATAATATAATTAATTCGTGCGACATGTGTAAAGTAGGTGGGTGGGGTATGTTTTCTCAATTGTTGTATTTTAGATTCTATTTTTTGTTGGTTACAAAGTATGTCGGAGATGTTTCTTGTTTGCACAAGTGTTCAGATGGCTGCAGTTGTTTATATAAACTGTTAGCATTTTTTGTGTGGCTTGATATTTGTATTATTTGATTTTGTGGCACGCCATCATCGGTAAACTTTTGGATCAGTTTTTGTCTGGCACTGAAAGGAACAATAATAAAATTAATTAATTGTTAATTCTCAAGTTGCTTTTCTTTATTTTTGCTCTTTGTGTAGCACTCTGTTTCAATTTGTCAAACTGAAATTACTGGTATGTGGACAACTCTCGGTGTTTTATTTTTATTTTTGAGAAAGCCTGTCAAAATGTAGTTGCGAACGGTAACTTGCATTCTACTCCTGTACCATCCGTAGGCTGAGTTACGATTCCACGCATATGCCTTCTCTGCAGAATAGCGAATCGGATCTGATTCGCACTTTAGCAGTTAATTGTGACATATTGGAGATATTTTCGGAATTTCCATCTGAAAAAAATATTAGCATTATAAAAGTAATGCATAATAATAATTCTGAAACAAATGTTACTATTGTAGAAGGTTTAGAAAATTATTGTTGGCCTTTACAAAAAATGGACCCCATCTTAACTTTGACATGTTGGAATTTGGCTGCCGCTGACTGGATCTTAAATTTACTTTATCAGGTCACAGATCTGTGATCAGGTCAACTACATATGTAAATTCATGTCATAAGTACTTGAATATGTTATTTTCATAATATTAACACTCATTTCAGTTCAAAACTATAGAAAATCTTTCACAATTAACTGCTAAAGTGCGAATCAGACCTGTGAGTGGTCTATGAGTGGAATCATAACTGTGGCTACGGACTGTACAGGAGTAGATTGGAAGTTACGGTTCGCAACTAGTCAAAATGATTTTTGTTTACTTATTGCTCTCTGAAAATAATGAAAGTTCACGATATATTTGGAGGTTATTTTCACCACTAGCATTCAAAGAGTTTTGTTTGTTTGTGCGTTTATTAGTGTTTAACGGCCTATCAACAGCTAAGGTCATGTAAGGCCGGGCAAACGGGTTCAACATTCAAAGAGTTAAATTTGACATGCTTTTCTCTGACTACTGTAGTATAGAGATTTAGGATAAATGACAGAATTCGGTATAAATAGTTCAGTGTCGCTCTGGTGGATTACACAGAAAATGTCAACGTTGTCGTACAGGTTGCAAATGTCCGTTCTTGTGGCGACTGTTCTTTTGAATATAAAGTAGAACAGTTGTGTTGCAAGCATAGATACAAGCACCTGATTCATCACGGATAATTTCAAGATCAAGAATGAAGATTGACAATTATAATGGAATTTCATGGATCACACAGAAAATGTCAACATTGTCGTACAGGTTGCAAATGTCTGTTCTTGGGGCGACTGTTCTTTAGAATATAAAGTAGAACAATTGTGTTACAAACATAGATACAAGCACCTGATTCATCACAGAGTAGTTCAAGATCAAGAATGAAGATTGCTTGGTATTTTAAGACATTCATCATGTTTTATTTGTTATTTTGATTACCATTACATTACTAAACATGCTAAATGTAGGGCAATGGTGTTAATTGAGGGTCCTCATGTTTGATTCGTATCTATTTGCGAAAGCAAATTGTCCAGTTCCGCGATTTCCTCCTTCCTCCTTCGGTAGCAGATAACAAATGTTGCTCGCGTGCCAGGTGCGCGCATCCAGCAAGGGAGCTAATCGCAGGTGTGTAAGGGACATAATCATGCAACTACTAAAATTCCCCAGTTGGGCGGAGCCTAAGAAAGTAGTTCGGCCAAACTGTGAATTTTCGAAATCGATATTTCACGGGCGCATCTGGTATTTCACGGGTGTAAGATGGATTTCGATTTCACGGGTAAAACACGGTAATTCATGGATAGTCATAAAAGAAAACGTAATTGTACACATAATTGTTTCTGTTTGGTTTCTATATTCGACATATTCCTTTCATATTCATGTAAATCAACGGCACCCGCTACCGACAATGGAATTTGCCGAACACTAGCTGCAACCTAATTGAGCGAAATTATGTTGTTAATGTTCCGCAGTTAATTCAAACAGCACTACGTTTGAGTCTATTGAGAGGAGCTTGTCAGTATTGTTGAGCAGCAGTGACCTTACATTCACAACAGTGTCAACAAGCTCGTGAAGACTTTTCAGCGTCCAGATGACATCTGCTTCCTATACAAAGAAGCCAATGAACCATCAGATTATCAGATTTACCGAGACACATAATTAACGAGTACACCTGCACCGCACTTGGCATCATCACCCACGGATTCTTAGCCACTTAGTTGAAGCCCAGGGGCCCATTTCACCAAACTTCGTACGACTAAAATGTTCGTAAGTTTTTTTGTTTTTTTTTGCTTATATTTAACGGCGGCACTGGCTCGAGGACCTTGCATGCCGTCTCCCAAGAATGGGAGAAAGAACGGAGGTAGAGATTTTTTGAGAGAAGCCGGTAATTCGTATTTACAGAGCAACTACGAATTATCGGTACCCATTCACAGCTGGGTGAACTGGAGCAGTGTGGATAAAGTGTCTTGCTCAAGGACACAACGCAGCGCCTCCGGTGAGGCTCGAACCCACGACCTTTAGATCAGCAGTCTGACGCTCTAACCACCAGGCCACTGCGCTCCCAGTGTTCGTAAGTGCAAACTTATGATAGTCTGTAAATTTCACATTAACCATGTTTCTTGTAAGCAATTATGGATTTACATTTATTGAGCATAGGATGCATATGCAGCCTATGCTCAATAAATGTAAATCCATCAATTGAGATTTCCAGACGATCTTAAATTTGCACTTACGAACATTTTAGTCATATGAAGTTTAGTGAAACGGGTCCCAGGAACTTAAAGAATGGCGCATTATGCAATAGAGCCCAATGCACCAATGGCACAATAAGATATCTCTTTCAGTCATTAAGATATCTCTTTGAGTTAATAATATATCTCTTTGAGAGAGATATCTTATTGAAAGAGATATCTTATTGTCAGAAAAAGATATCTTGTTGACTCAGAGATATATATTTCATCATACTAAATATCTACTTCTCGGAAAGAGATATCTGTTTGAAAATGATAGAAGAGATATATATTTGGCTCATTAAGATATCTTGAAGGAAAGAGATATATTTTATTGTGTAGTAGATATCTAGTATTTCAAAAGAGATATATATCTAAGATTTTAATAAAGATATCACTTTGACTCAACAAGATATCTATTTGACAGTTCAAGATATCTCTTTGAGTCAACAATATATATCTTTGAGTCAACAAGATATCTAGTTTTATGAACAAGATATCTATTTGAAGCCTTTCAATAAGATATATGTTTCATTTCATGTTTTAATTGTATAAATGAATTCTCCCTACCAGGTTCTTCGGTCTCCTTGTGGTACTCATTCCCTATGTTTTATGGCGTGTTTCCATTCAACGAAAGCTTGTACGAAAACGTGTGCGATTTCTTGTCCGAATTTATGTGAGTATGTTTTATGTACATGTAACTCCACTATATGGTGTTTCCATTACATCCGAATTCGTATACGAAATCGCATGCGAAAACGTATACAAATTCGGATGTAATGGAATAGTTAAACAAGAGGCCCAAATGGGCCTGTATCGCTCACCTGATGACACCATTTGATCTTCGAGAACATCACACATACATATGGCCAAAAAAAATAGAAGATTTGCTAAGTTGACGATAAAGTGACGACCTTTTGACCTTTCGGCGGCGATCTTGGGTGACACAATGACCTAATTGTGACACAAATGGCATCAGACCGATCGGCTCATTGATACTTTTGATTTGATATACATGTATAACATGACCATATTCAGTCAACAACTAAATTTGACCCCACTTTGACCCGCCTGGGCCCCACCCATTTGTGACCCCAGGGCAACCATTTTATCAAATCTGAAATATCATTAGCATAAGATCATTTCTATAAAGTTTCATCAAAATCGGTTAATTGGTTCATGAGAAAAAGAGTTTTTAAGAATTTGACCTACTTTCCCACGGCAGCCATCTTTGATTATGTAACAACGCCATTTCATCAAATCTAAAAATACTTCACCTAAGGACCATAACTGTGAAGTCAACGCTGATTGATAAATGGGCCATAGGCGGGAAAAAAGTATATGACAAACAGTAACTATAGGCCAAGTGGTTCACGAGAAGAAGATTGTTGAAGTCGCTTATAAAATGACGACCTTTTGCTCTTTTGGCGGCCATCTTGGATGATGTAATAACCCAAATCTCCGCAAAAATAAATATTTCCACCATCCCGCTGATGGACCACAAAATCAACTTATTTATTTACTATTTTCTGATTGGACAATAATTATATGACTTGCAGGGAGCAACAGTTACTGTTAAGTAGTCGATCAAACAGATATATATATGAAAAAGTCAAATAGATATAAAATTGATTTAACAAGATATCTCTTTCACCATAGAAGATATCTGTTTCATATAACAAGATATCTGTTTGGCTATATAAGATAACTTATTCATAGAAGTAGATATCTGTTTCATTGAATCTAAACAGATATCTCGTTCTGTTAAAGAGATATATTATTGACTGAAAGAGATATCTTATTGACTGAAAGAGATATCTGTAACTCTGAAACAGTTATCTATATTGTTATTATCATAGAGATATCTATTTCAGAGCTACATATATCTCTTTGAGTCAATAAGATATCTCTTTCATTCAAGAAGATATCTCTTTCAATCAAACAATATATCTCTTTCTGACAAACAGATATCTTATTGGCTGAAATAGATATATGTTCGTCAGAAAGAGATATCTTGTTGATTGAAAGAGATATCTTATTGACTCAAAGAGATATTTTTTACTCTGAATAAATAGTAAAACGGCGTGCCATAGATAACAGCACAGCAATACGCATAATAAATTATCATATTTCTGGATCCCTGCAAGTCAGTGCGTTCGCCTCCCCTCCTCTTTTCCTTGACTACTCCATTATCCCCATTTTTTTGTAAATGAAAACTCTTCTGCGTGGACTATTTGACTGCCAATTACGACTGAAACATGTATACATTATTGACTATACAACAACAAAATAAAAGACATAAAGCGAACTAACTCGCAATCAAACATGACAGGGACAAACATTGTACCACATACATTACAGTACATCTCCACAGACAAATACAAACACGTTAATATAAAATGTACCGTAATTACGAATACACAGTAAAATAGAGGATTGTAAAACAAGTGATGACCAGTTAGAACTGAAAAGTGAATAGTATTGACTGCATTTGACACCTCAGTAATAATTGGTCTTCGGGTCATCATTTAAGAAATTACAATGACATATTAAATTACATCAACCAAATACGAGAATATATGTTTAGTTGTGTTCAATATTACTTAATATCAGACCAATTAAGCCTGAAAAGTGAATCGTATTGACTGCATTACAACACATCACAAAATTAATTGGTCATTCTGTAACAACCAAAATAAAAAAGTGGTAGCAAAACAGAGCAAGGAGTAAACTTCTTTGAATCGAAAAGAGACTGGACTGCTACACAAGGCAAAACGCAAGTACTGTTTTGGAATGGAACGTGCGACATTACAGTGAAACAGGGGAAGTTATTATTCCAAAGGCATCAACTGGCTGAAGAGTTATTAGCCTCATTAAAACCGAGCTATGACAATTTGTCAGTTCTGAATAACAAACATCAACATAGGAATTCTTGAAGTACCACCAGTGTTTACAAAAACATGGAATCAACAGAAAGAATCGCACTTGGTACACCTTCAACGACACATTTGTAAAGGACGGTGTCCACCCAATTGACATTGTTGCACAAAAATGGTTGCATATAATTATCAATAAAGTCTTAAAGGACAGTGACGATGAAAAGAGGGAAACCATAGACCCACCTACCAAGCGACAAAGAACAAAGTAACAGTTTAGCACGATAGAAAAGTTATGTGTGACGTAGGGACTACCCTTATGTCAAACTACTTACTAAACAAGCGACAAACAACAAAGTAACAGTTTATCAATATATAAACAATTAAGTGTGACGGAGGGACTGCCCTCGTGTCAAACTACTAACTAAATAATTAATTAAACTGTAATACGCAGACATCAGAAGAGTAAAGTATTGCGGAAGGGTATAGCACCCCAAAAATACCATTACTCTCACAGAGAGGAGGGATGGAAAATATCAATACAAACAGCAGTCACAGAATAATACAAACAAATAAAAGAAGTAGGAAAAGTTCTTCAGATACTGAAAGTGTATGCACGAGATGTGGAAATGACTTTGGAATTAACAATGAGCTCATGATGTGCAACGTTTGTAAGCTAAAATTCTGTTTAAGATGTACTGACTTGACAAGAAGTGCATATGACTGTATAAGCAGTGGGGAGGAGTTCGAGGATCATAAATGGACATGTACATTTTGTATGCCTACAGAGTGCCAACATTGAAAATGGCCGCCAAGGGGAGATAGGTCATCGCAAATGTTTCAAAATCGATAGCCTTCTTCGTCTTGCCGTGATAAATATGTATACCGAATTTGGTTATAATCGGTCAAGTAGAACTTGAGTTATTGCGTGGACAAGGATACAAAGTGCGAAAATTAAAATTGACTGCCAAGGGGAGATAAGTATCGGACATTTTTCAAAATCAATCGGCTTCTTTGGCTTGCCATAATAAACATGTGTACCGAATTTGGTATCGATCGGTGAAGTAGAACTTGAGTTATTGCGTGAACAAGGATACAGAGTGCGAAAATTAAAAATCGCCGCCTAGGATTGAAAATCAATATGCTTCTTCGGCTTGCAGTGATAAACATGTATACGAAATTTGGTTACAATCCGTCAATCAGAACTCTAGTTATTGCGTGGACAAGCTGTGCCCGCCAGCCCGCCGCCCGTACAAGATGAATACATAATACGTCCCGTTTTTTCAACGGGCGTATAAAAATGGCCACATGACGTGAGACACTGCAATGCATGTAAATGTGTAATATTTACACCTTCGATGAATTGCGACAAAGTGACGTAAAACAATTTCTTTCTTAATTTTAACGCTATATTTGGATATTTACATTTTGGAAACAATCATAAAATGCAGTGTAAATTTAAGTAATAAATCCATGGGTTGCTGCGTTTGTTGTGGTTAATAATACATTCGGTCTTTTTAACGTATGCGAGGAGTCATTTGGATTCTACGCACTTTAAACAGACCAACTCTAGCAACACCTGGTTCTATTCCTTAATTACATGTCATGGTGTACGCTTGTGACATTTTGTCTACCGCATGTCACAAAATTAAAATCGTATCTGAAACAATTAGTGAGCATTAATTATTTTGAAATAAAAAAAAACATATTTTCTTACTTTTTTTCCGGCATCATTACAGATGATATTACTATGGCTATAAATAAAAAAACGTTCCGAACATTCAATGAATATTTTTTTATAGAAATAACCCTGAATGAAACGATGTATATTCACAAAACATTACACTTTCATCACAGTACATGTCTGTATATAAATAAACTAATTAAATAAACTCCTCGGAATATATTGATCATCCCTCGAGTATATGGGTTTAATTGGTGACATATGAGACACGCCATGCCATTTTTTACCTAAAAACATGTGCGATATTTCATGAAATATATTTACAGAAACTGTAATATGTTTTGTAAATGAAGTCGAAAGATGACGAAATTTTCATAGCAAATGCAGAATTCAATATGCTATGAAAATCTCGTCAACGTTGGACGTCATTTACGGAAACTGTCGTATATTTTGTAAATATGTTTCATGAAATATCGCACATGTTCTTAGGTACTCTGAAAATTTTATTTATGTAAAATAGTGTACATTTTGTAAACGACTTTAATGAAAATTTAAGGTACAAAATCACTTGGCGTGTCTCATATGTGCATTCTAATTTCTCCACGTAAAGTTGTATGGTTGGTTTTCCATGAAAACTATTTGTAGAAACTATGATAATTTCTGTAAATGACATCGAAGGTTCAGGAAATTTTCAGAACAAATGCCGAATTCTATCCCGCATTTGCTCTGAAAATGTCGTCAACTTTTGATGTCGACTACGGACCATTTCGTAAATTGTGTAAATAGTGTTCATGATATATCACACATCTTCTAAGATATAAAACCACACTGTTTGTCTCATATTAAATGTAAAAACTGACTTTCATGTGACGTACATGTATGTCAGTCACTTCGACGCTTTACCCTGAACGTTCAGTCGTTTGCCAATTAAAATTGTTTGAGGCCTTGCGTAAATGCCAGAAAAAAGCGGATTGCAGGTCGTGTATATTATCTAATAATTCCAGCACAAAAATATTTACACAATTCCCTAACATTTGATTGGCCCATAGCAAGTCTCTGTCCAAAATTTATATCCCAGTAAACTCCCACGCCGAAATACTTTCCGTAACAGTGAGGCACAGTTAAAATAATTCTTAAGAAAACGGAAAATAAACACATTTTCTTGATGAATTTATTTCAAATGCTGGAATTATAAGGAATGAATGGCCTTTTTGTTGAATTTATCGGGGATATAAACTTGGAAAAGTCGCGGGAATACTGGACGAGGCCTTCCGGCCTTCGTCCAGTATTCCCGCGACTTTTCCAAGTTTATACCCCGATAAATTCCACAAAAAGGCCATTCATTCCTATAGCATTAACAGTACATGCCCACTCAGTAGACACAAAATGTGAATTTAATAAGTTTATAATTGTGTGGCTATTCCACCAGTTCTAAACATTACGAATGCTCGCTATACAGATATAATGATTTAGTAATATTTAGTTTACTGATAGTGACGCGCGGTGGTATCAGGCTGTTTTCATTTGCAAATGAGGCATGGTATTTATTAATTATTTATACTAATTAAATGCATCACCTGAACAAATAATATCTTCGACAGATTATAAAGTATGATCATTGCACATCAAACATTAAATACAGATAATAAACAGTAATGTCCGTTAACGGTTCAAGGAAACACGGTTACCGCCCCTGATTTCGGTGTGTAAATTTAAGTCTGATATAAAATGTATAATAATGCCAATCAAAACGTGGGGTAATGGTGAATGAATGTTTAACTTACCAGCAAATGTCCCAGATGATATCTCTGATGTAAATAACAATTTGTGCCTACTGAGTGGGCATGTACCTTTAATGCAAAGTACTTTAGGCTCAAATACATTTGTAAAAACTGTCAAGCCTACTAAATAAAACACGTACCACACCTACAGTGTGGTGCGTGTATTTATTTAGTAGGCTTGACAGTAGGCTTAATACTGACTACATTGCGATATTAATTTATTACACACGAACGTACCTTGTTTTATGACCCATACATCCAAGCACCAGTTGCTAGAATAATGAACACAATTAACGTGTTAAAAGCTAATTACTCTCCTGCTCACGTGTGCCGTACGTCAGTATTGAATGACATTGCTCAGAACACGAATAAATACTTAAACAATTATTCAATTCCGGTAACAAACACTCAATGAAAAGTTAAACAAATACAGAAACCCGAAACGAAGCCAAGGCTAACATGTTTCACATGTGCCATAGAATACTGTCATTATTCCAACACGCATTCAACATCAGAGGCAATGCTTTTATTTCTTCTTTTCACAAAAGAATCAATTTCGTGCTATAGATTTGTCGCGCGACGGAGCAGTGATAAACGGTCCATTCTGCGGAAACGGCTGGCATTATTTATCCTCGATCGACCTGGAGGACTATTCATGCAAAGTGTGTTTGCGTTTCATTTGTGAGTTTACTCTCGGAAATGGGGATTATTGCCTGTTTGTCCAGTCAAGTTTGGGCGTAAACGGCCTGTGTAAAGATGGTTCGGAAACTGACTGTCGACCAGCGTAGACCCTGATCAGATTGCGCGGCGGATGCGCAGTCTGATCTGGGGCTACGCTGGTCGTTTCTGATTACATTACATTACACGTCTTGATATAGTAGCACATGCAGATATAAGGTGTGTTATGAGTGACTGAAAACGAACCGAGAATGCGTGGATGGGCAGGCTGATATGGGGCAATGCTGGTCGTTTCTGACTTCATTGCCTTACACGCCTTGCTATAGTAAAACATTCAGAAAGACTGTGTAAATGTATGGTATTTATTGACTTAAGACGAACAATGCAAACATTGCTCAGAATGCACGGATGTGCATGCTTATACTGCCGCTATGCTGGTCGTTCCTGGTTGCATTATATATTACATGACGTGATATAGTAACGCTTGTAGATAGGACGTATATTTATATTTCATATCTGTGACTGAAGACGAACACATGCAGCAGTGATCAGAAAGCGCTGATGCGCAGGCTGATCTGGAGCTATACTGGTCGTTCATGATGGCATTATATATGTCTTGGTATAGTACAACTTGCAGCTACGGTGTATGGTATTTACAGACGTAAGACGGACACTGAATGAAGCAGCAATGAATGAAGACGAACCATCGCAGACCCAGATTGACAAAAGGCAATGATGTCACTTTATCTAGTCAAATAATAAATGTTTGCCAGTGACATCTTGATAAAAATACGAGTATTTATATTTGGAATTCTACTAATCTGAAATTGATATTCAGTAATTGAATCGGCGATAGAATAGCGACCGGTGTAGTCTGCGATCAGACCTTCACTTGTATTTTTTTCACTGGGGTCCAATCTATGGTTGATTTAGCAAAAATGTTGCTTACATGTACATGTATAACCATTTCATTTGAGACCAGCTGAGTTCTGACCTGTGAATTTGCCTGGGGAACTTGGGTTCATGATAAATGTAGTCAGACTAGAGTATGGTCCGCTAGAATCATCCAGACTGCATTCTGATAAGGATCTTTGTTGTTTCAAATATGACAGCTTCTTCACTGATTTAAGGACGAACTCTCATATCCTGATGAGAATGAGCGGATACAGTCTGATTGAACTTGCTCCGCCCTGATCGCAAACGGCATAAACACAACTTCCCTAGTAATAGTCACATTTCGTACGACGGTTTCGGTAGATCCATCACATTATCACATCCACGTAAATACATAGTTGCGAACAGTAACTCTTGCAATCTCCTCTCGTACGATACGGGAGGAGATTGCAAGAGTCACTGTTCGCAACTAGTCAATAAATTGTCCTTATAACGATCGGGAACACTGAATGGCGAACACCGTAGCGGTTGATCACGCTCAAGTTCCGGTTACCAGAAGCGTTCCGATCAGGCTCTACACTGGTCACATACGTCGTATTGTACATTCGGCAGCCGGCGGCAAATTTGCGACAAGAGTAGGATTATATCAACAATGACAAGAATATGTCCAATAATCGCAGGAAGCGTATCACAATTATTGCGTGCTCCAACACTTGCACGATATGTGTATGTAAATTCAACATGTAGACTTCCTTCGGCTTATTTTTAAGGGTGGGAATTGGCTCAAACACCTTCCATACCCGGTAACCTGTAGAATATTATCATGCGTGTTTGTATGATCCGTCAGTTTTCAGCCAGAGAGCACATCTACCTTCCCACCTTAATAATACAAAAATGTACAATGTGTGCAGTCTTAACCCTTTCAACCCTAAGGAACTGGAATGGACTGTGATATGTTAATTTTGCAACCAATCCAATCATCGCAAAATGATTTTCAGACTATTCCATTTATAAAAAGGGGGTATTTTTTTTGTTCACAAAAATAAGAAAATTACTTTCAAACAGTGCATATCCGGATGAGACGGCTCATTACGAGCCGGCTCATCTGGATCTGCACTGTTTGAATAAACCGATATAGCGGCCTTTCGGGTTCAAAGGGTTAAGAATAGTCAAACATAATCACGAGGTGTTTGATACATTAGCACTACATTTCACACGACAGTGCTAAATATAAAACATAACACCTTTTAAATTTTGAGTCGGAAAAGTGGTAATTGAAAGTAGTCCGGGACCATAACACATGAGACACGCCATGTGATTTTGTACCTTCGGACATCTGCGTAATTTCATGAAACACGTTTGCAATATATACTATATTTTCCGTAAATGGCGTCAAAAGCCGACACAATTATAATTCCGCATGTACTCCGAAAATATTTGTCAACTTTTGGCTTCATTTATGAAAATTTGTAAATTTTGTACGTATTTAATGACATTACGCAGATGTCCGAAGGTACACAATCACATGGCGTGTCTCATTTGTGCATTGCGCCATTCCACCAATAAACATAAGAGCTTTGACAGCTGTAGTCTCAATGAAATCCACCACACTCAAATGTTATTGTATCCATTACAGTTTAGTACCTAATAATTGCAGCACAACAATATTTACACAATTCCCTAACATATCCCAGTAAACTCCCACGCCGAACTACTTTCCGTAACCGTGAGGCGCAGTTAAAATAATTCTTAACAAAACGGAAAATAAACACATTTTCTTGATGAATTTATTTCAAATGCTGGAATTATAAGGAATGAATGGCCTTTTTGTTGAATTTATCGGGGATATAAACTTGGAAAAGTCACGGGAATACTGGACGAGGCCTTCCGGCCTTCGTCCAGTATTCCCGCGACTTTTCCAAGTTTATACCCCGATAAATTCAATAAAAAGGCCATTTATTCCTATAAAATATCGAGAAATAGACATACAATGTAAATGTGGTTTTAACTGCATAATTAGACATACAGTGAAACCTCTCTAAACCGGACACCCTGGGAAGTCCCCAGGGTGGCCGGTTTAGAGATGTTTCACTGTTCCACAGGCATTTGATAATTCGGAGACTGAGACATATATATATAGTTGTGTGCAATGCAATCACAAACAAGCATTCTCACGTGAAATAAATAGCCAAGACAAACGTCAACATTAAATTATTTTCTTGGTGTCCGATTTAGAAGGTTCCACTGTATATTACTGTGAGATTGGTAATGAGTGTAGCTCCTGATCAAATAGCACATTTATGTAGCTTGATAACGATATACATGTACATGAATGTTGATTTTATTGCGAAAAAAAGATATTCCTATGCGAATTTAACATGGGGGCTAAAAATAGATTTTTTTAAATATTGTTTTATCTGTGGACCGATTTTCAAAATCTAACTTGTTTTCTTATTTATATCATTTCCAAGATATCAGTCAATTTCCAATTGTTTTCATTGTTTTGACTATCCTGGTCACCCTCCTCCTCCTTTTTGCCCTATGTTAAATTCCCTTAGGAATATAAAATCAATATTTGATGGAATTTCATCAAACCAAAAAATATAGGGTAGAGTGATTTTTTGTTATTGGTGTAAAAGTACTTACATTTAAATATGTTTTAGATTTAATGTGTTTAATAGCCAAAAGTTCATTGGCAGAAAAACGTGGAAAAGACAGTAGATAATCAAAATAATAGCCAGTTATACTCTATATTATTTAAAGGTACATGCCCACGCAGCAGGTTACACTGTACTACTACTTTTCATTTGCTGTCATGCCTTATATGAGCCATTTGTCTACCCACTAACGAGTTATTTTCAATTACGGCGCGTGTTAATTGGTGTTAAATCGCATTTTATATGCCGCGACTCACTGACACTCCGAACTTGCCAGTTTTGGTTGTTGTAGATAGGTGGAGGTTCGACTGTACATACAATAACTGTTTAGTTTGAATTTCCTACTCGCTCAATGGCTTCTGCGCGTTTCCTACGCCATCTGTAACCTCTTAAACTGGTGTTGATAGAATTCCCAACAAGCTTGACTAGACCGTCTTGCTTTCCGTACGTGTCATATACTGCTTCCTCGAGGGCCCCCCTTCGTCTAGGTGAGAAGCCTGGTTTTCCTCGACCAAAGTAGTTTAACTCGCTCAGTTCAGTTGGCGAATATATCCTCTGAGCCAAGGACCATCCAAATTGGGTAACTGTATTTGAACTGTCCTTCGTGGCGCGAACTACATCTTTGTGAATCCGTATTTTGTCCGAATCTCCGACACGAGTGATGTCCGCATAGGAATCAATTTCAACAAATGATGAATTCAATGTGTGTGGTTTCGCGAGGTGAATATCGAACGGGTTTGGAATGAAGTCATTAATCATTGGGAGTGACACAGATGATGATGGTTGTGTGTACTGTGCGATGTGATGTAATGGAGTCACAATGGGAATCTTCTGTGGCGTGGCCTCTGTTTCTCCTCCTGGGATGTCGGATAGTAGAGCAGTGAAGGACATGTCTGGTGCCTCTATGACCATGACCATGTCGGCTTCCTGTAAGATGGTGGTCACTTCCTCTATTTCAGCCAATTCCGATGGCCTTTGGTCAGGCTCTGTTATGGCTTCATCCGTATTCTCTTTTGATGTTGAAGGTAGAAACATGTGTTGGTTCGTTGTGGACTCCGTCGTGAGTGGCCTCAGAGGCGAGGGGAACAGTTCCGATACAGATAATCGGTTTTGTGTTGCATGCAAAAGTTGATGTAATGTTACGTTTGTGTCTGTTGTCAAAATGTCAAAAATCCTGTCTAGTTTGTCGGTACATGTAGCTGTGTCGTGTGTGTCGGTCTGTGTCATGGTTGTAGATGTGTCCTTTCTACACAATCTTGAAAGTTCATCCTCGGACTGAACAATGATCACTTTCTCAGTCTGTGTACCGATGCTACGTTGATTTAATGTGTAGTTCTTAACATGTCCATTAACAATATCCACTTCATCAGGACGGAGGTGGTCTTCGAAGTTTGGCTGGCGAGTTGGTGGTGCTGTCCTCAAATCTGCCTCACCAGACCCTTCATGTAACACGACGATAGCCCTGTCCTTATTTCCCTGAATAATACATAACACAATAGATGATTGGGGATATTGGCCGTTTTCGTTGTAAGTGGTAAAGCCACAAGTGACAATACATGAACATGCTTTAGTGTTCACAGATGAAATATCAATCTGTTTCTGAAAACAACAAAACTTCTGTTTATTTCCTGACTATGTGGCCATTTATTATTATTTGAGATTTGATAAATTCCATGTGTAGACAAAAATCAATGACAAATCAATACACAAAATAATTTCAGATTTCATAAACCCCATTGTAAAGTCTCAGTCAAAGATACTAGTTTGCCAAGTAGATTTGTGTATATGTATACCATGTCTACTGGTTTTCATTTGATAACCACTAGACGTAACCGTAACATGTTTTTTCTTGGGGGGTGGGGGCTGTTTTGTGGAGCCTTTGTTGTATTTTTTTGCCATGTTGAAAGCTCTGAGACAACCGCTGTACCCGTGCCATAGTTATTTATGGTTGTATTGCTACTGTTATGTTTGTCCTTGACCATTGCCCTCCTTAGGGTTTATTACCCTATTTTCCACAATTGTAAAGTGATATTTCCAAGTTTCCGTAAACTGTCGAAGCCAGACAGCGAAGATACAGATTATTATTTGTTTTGAAGTTAACAAGAGGCCCATATGGGCCTGTAACGCTCACCTAGGCTTATTACGTTTGAAATTGTGTAAAATAACAACTTTTCGGCAGTCATCTTGTGATTTTAAAAAATTTCCAGAGTGGTTGTCTTGTCCAATTTTTTGTTGAAATGGGTCAGGCAGTTTGTGAGATTTTTTCGGAATTTTACCTACTTTTCAACGGTGGCCATCTTGGATTTATTGATTTATATCAAAAATGGAAAGGCTTCATCCATGGACCATTACTGGTAAGTTTAGCCTTTATAGGCGAAGCAGTTCACGAGAAGAGGTTTGAAATCTTTATTAAAAGAACAACCTTTTGACCTTTCGGCGGCCATCTTGAATCTGATCATCTGATTTGAACAAAAACTGCTCCAGGATGGTCGTCTCGTCCATACCTTTGATTTGATATATAACATGATCATATTTGGTCGAATGTGAAATTTTACCCATACTAAAATACCCTATTTTACACCTGGGGTCCCGCCCATTTTTGACCCAGGGGCCACCATACATGTACATGCATGAACAAATCTGAAACAGTGTTATCTACCAATCATTCATACTATGTTTCATCGGAATCGGTCTGGCAAACATTTTTTAATAATTTGACCTTTCTGTGTCCATCTTGGATGATGAAACCTTCTAATTGCAACAAAAAAGGATCCATACCTTTGATTTGACATGACCATATTGGAAATTGTACTCCTACATGCACTTGTACCTCGGTTCCCCACACACAAACTATACAGTTATTCTGTCCAAAATCCGCCCATCCCGTAGTAAATCATAATACGTACCGTTTGAACACAGTTAACAAAAACTTTTAACGCAAAGTTTATAAAAACCTTAATGCATTTGGAAACATAAAAAATAGTTTAATGCCACCATATGTTAACTATCATCTCTGTAAAGTTTGACCAATATAGTCTCAGCAGTTCGGGAGAAGATGCTTGAAAATGTTCACGGACGGACGACGGACGAACACTTTGCGGAAACAATACACAATGTAGCTCAGGTGAGCTAAAAATATGAAAACCCGATTAAAATACACAGCCCTGCAAATCAAATTAAAAAATCAAGTATGCAATTGGTTTCAAAAGAAAAGCACGTAATCAACACTAGGCTATAGGGAAAACAGCAAAGGAATATTTTGTCTTAGGTTCCGCCACCTAGCTCCAATCTCATAATAACTCGTATGGACAGACGGACAAAACATCAGGAGCAGTGCAATATGCGCCCATTGCTATCACATGGGGGGGGGCATAAAAGTTAACAGGGCCTCAGATACCAAACGCAGATGGTTCAAATGACAAATGGAAGGATGAATGACGATCGATTGATTGAATACGGGTTTACATCTGTTCGACAGCAAGGGTCAAGGGCATAAAAGTTAACAGGGCCTCATATACCAAACGCAGATGGTTCAAATGACAAATGGAAGGATGAATGACGATCGATTGATTGTATATGGGTTTACACCTGTTCGACAGCAAGGGTCAAGGGCATAAAAGTTAACATGGCCTCAGATACCAAATGCAGATGGTTCAAATATCAAGCTGATCAAGAACTACATATATCTATACATGTATCAAGTTTTCGCATATTCAAATAGGAGAAACCAACCTGCTTGCGAACGTCTTTTTTCTTTGGTGCCGGCAAACTCTTCAAGGTTGTCTTTCTCTGAAAAATTAGTGATAAACCAATTTGATGTCTATTTAATGCATTACAGGGCAATCAATAGTGATATTTTTACCCATGCTGTAGTGTAGTGAAGTGAATGCCCAGGATGCCAGGGTTTCAGGTCCATGCCACACCAGAGTCACTTAGCTCCAACCCCAAAAGTAATACAACCAGCTCTAATAATATTACTTTCTAAATCAGGCATAACAGGATTTAGCTCTCAAGTACGAAAGCCAAACTGTACATGAGTGCCAAACCATGTGAGTCGGCATTCCGGAAAGAATGAACCACAATCGTTCAATTGCCCACCCACTAAACCATAATTTGACGTACACAAATGGCTGTGTTTCATCTGCATTTCAAAGATCACAAAGGGGATGGTAGTGCTACTTGTGGCGTGAGTGTGTCACAGATGTGCAGGTAAAGCATGTATCCAAGTATTAAAGGAATGGTATGAGTAAAATATTAAAGATGATGATGAAACTCGTACAAACTTGTTGATGTATAAGGACGGACGGAAAACAACTCGGGATCAAACAATATCCCTCCCTTGCATATGGAGCACAAAAGGTTATGAAATCAGTAATCATGGACGCTAAAAAATGACATGACAAACATTACAATAGACTATGACTTTTAATGACAATCAGACTCAGATAATAATTACGTACTAAAAAAAACAGAAAAAATGTTTGTATGGTCCAGAGACAGAGAAGGAAACCATGAAGACAAACATACTGACAGTTACATACACTATATCAAGATATCATGAACCTTTATGCCAGATCACTTGGAGGCATACATGTATGACAATCAAAATTACAGGCAGACAGAATGTCGACTATACAGTATGTACACCACAATATAATGCAAGAGTGTTGCATATAGTTTATACATGTACATGTATGTGGAAAATTGTCTCACCTTTAATGCACCTTTTCTAGCTGTTTTGGAAGCTGGTGACTCAGCTGCTCGTGTCTCAACTGCTTGTGTCTCAACTGGTGGTGGCTGTGGTGTTCCCTGTTCCTAAATGATAATACACACAGTGTCAAAGGTAAATTGCGTTTTATGGAAGGTATTGCATTAAAATTTCACAAACTAGATAATGTGTTCATGGAACCCCAACTGCTTTAATAGCAAACGAGGCAAAATTATATGTTTTTATGAATTTGACCTACTTTTCCACGGTGGCCATTTTTACAAATCTGAAACACATGGACCAACCCTATGAGTTAGGTCCATATTGGTTGAGCGGTACGGAGAAGATGTTTAAAAAGTGTGGACGGACGACGACGGACAGAAATTGGTAACAATAGCTCACTTGAGCCTTTGGCTCAGGAGAGCTATGAAGAATGTTTTTAGTAGTAATTGTGTCACACACTTCATTTCGCCTATTGGGTCACATATATATAACCGGAACAAATGTATTTTCTTACATAATTTATCCTCATCTGTACTATATTTGTCAGTGAACAAGGTCTTACGGCATACCATCGCTTGTACCCTGACCACCAGTGAACCCAGCAATCAAGTCCATATTCAATAAGTGTCTTCGATATCAATACGCATGTAAAGTTCCACGAAGATCGAACACACAGAACTCAGTTATTGTGCAGAAACGACAAATATGAATAGCAATCTAATCTTGGTAACAGTGGCTATGGATGGACAAAACCCACATTCAATAGGCCTATTGGCGTTATTGATATCAATGCACATGTTAAGTTTTATGAAGATCGGTCAAACAGACATTCCTTGGAGATTGGAAACAGAACTCGGGTTATCGTGCAGAAACCAAAATGTTACGAACGACGGACGGAAAAGATGAAACCAGTATACCTCCCAAATTGCCCCCCCCCCCCCCCCCTGCCAAGTTGCGGTTAGGGTGGGGGGGTATCAAAAACAGCAACATGCAAATATACCTCTTCGTCTGATGGCCATACAGCCAGACAGCCATGGAACTGGTCTGATCTGCTTGTCACCCTTCTCTCCTTCTCTTCGTCTAGAGCAATAGCTCGGTGTGATAGAGACCATTCCGATTCAAATTCATCAAGGTTCGACTTTATATCTGAAACAGGTATATTATCTATAAACTAGACCTGTCAGTAAGAAAGGGCGGGGGCCCTAATAATTTAATATATGAGTTTTTATGATATATTTTGCATAATAAATTGTATCAGACAACAACTAGATTGTCAGTAAGCGAGGGCATACAGAATACCACCTGTTTGAACCCCGACCACCAGTGAACCACCCAGTAAGTTTTAGCAACAGTGAACTTGATCTTGGACGGTGAAAACACATACTCAATATGTGTCTTCGATACAAATGCACATGTGAAGTTTCATGACGATCGGACATGTGTACAGAACTATCGGGCGCAAACAGAGCCAGAGCAACTTTCACCTTGGGTGACCAAAGCCCATATTCAACTAGATGTGTCAGTAAGCGAGGGCTTACGGAATACCCCCCGTTTGAACCCTGACCACCACTGAACCCAACAATCAAGTTTTAGCAACAGTGACCTTGACCTTGGACGGACAAAACCCATATTCAATAGGTGTCTTGCCGTCATTGAGATCAATACACATGAGAAGTTTCATGAAAACCGGAGGCACAGAACTGAAGTTATCGTGCGGAAACCAAAATGTTACACAAATATCAATTTATTTTTACCAACAGTGACCTTGGTCGGACGAATATTCAATAGGTGTCTTGCCATCATTGATATCAATGCACATGTGAAGTTTCATGAAGATCGGACACCCAGAACTGGAGTTATCTTGCGGAAACCAAAATGTTAGGGACGAACAGACGCACGGACGGACAAGGTGAAACCAGTATACCCCCCCCCCCCCCACCCCCACAACTATCGGGGTATAACAAGGTGGAACCAGTATACTATTGTTGCGGTGGGTATAATAATGTCTTGTCATCATTGACCTTATTGCACATATACTATACAAAACTTATAACCATTCACTTTATTTAAATTGTTGATATTTTTGTTTCTGCAGAGTAAACTTTACTTTAAACAAGAAACGAGGCAAAGCCACGAAGGCCAGGTTTTTTCCAAGCATAGACACTTGGATAACATAATTATACCCCCTTTTTGTAGACTAGATGGCCGTGGCCTGCATGTCGCGCCTTGGGGTAGGCATGGACACTAAAAAAATAGATATATTAGATGGAAAATCTTTAACGAAAAAAACATTAATCGGACACACGGACGGACGGACGTATGCCAAAATGCCGAAGATATCGCACTTTCCGCAAGCGGGTGCGACAATGATGATAAACACCCATGTGAAGTATCAAGGTAATGGATGAAACAGCTGCAGAGATATAGTACACGAAAAAACTGAAACAAAAAATTAAAAGTAATTTGACCTTGACATTGGGCACAGGGGCCGCACGGTTGGGGGTTAGAATGAAAATATGGATGATGATAAACACCCATGTGAAGTTTCAAGGTAATGGGCGAAGCAGTTGCAGAGATATAGTATAACGAAAAAGTTTTAACCAAAAACTTTAACCAGACGTACGTTAAAAAGTTAACGTTGAAAATTACGTAGAAATAATAGGTGAAGGTAAAAAAATGGTCACATGTTGGATAGTTGTATGTGGTAGGCACCCCTTGGTTATGAAGCTGTGAAAGTTTGGTGGTCCTAGGTGGTACAGTACCAAAGAAATGGACTTAAACACGAAAACTTAACATTGTAAACGCGAAAACTTAACATTGAAAATGGCTAAGTCGACTGCGCGGAAAAATGGGTCAAGTTAAAAACAAGAAACGAGGCAAAGCCACGAAGGCCAGGTTTTTTCCAAGCATAGACACTTGGATAACATAATTATACCCACTTTTTGTAGACTAGATGGCCGTGGCCTGCATGTCGCGCCTTGGGGCGAGGCATGGACACTAAAAAAATAGATATAGTAGATGGAAAAACTTTAACCAAAAAACCGGACACACGGACGAACGGACGGACGTCTGCCAAAATGCCGACGATATCGCGCTTTCCGCAAGCAAGTGTGACAATGATGATAAACACCCATGTGAAGTATCAAGGTATTGGGTGAAGCAGTTGCAGAGATATAGTACACGAAAAAACTTTAACAAAAAAATTCAAAGTAATTTGAACTTGACATAGGGCACAGGATCGCGCTTTCCGCAAGCAGGTGCAACAATGATGATAAACACCCATGTGAAGTATCAAGCTATTGGGTGAAGCAGTTGCAGAGATATAGTACACGAAAAAAATTTAACAAAACAATTCAAAGTAATTTGACCTTGACATTGGGCACAGGATCGCGCTTTCCGCAAGCAGGTGCGACAATGATGATAAACACCCATGTGAAGTATCAAGGTATTGGGTGAAGCAGTTGCAGAGATATAGTACACGAAAAAACTTTAACAAAAAAATTCAAAGTAATTTAACCTTGACATTGGGCACAGGATCGCGCTTTCCGCAAGCAGGTGCGACAATGATGATAAACACCCATGTGAAGTATCAAGGTATGGGTGAAGCAGTTGCAGAGATATAGTACACGAAAAAAACTTTAACAAAAAATTCAAAGTAATTTGACCTTGACATTGGGCACAGGATCCGCGCTTTCCGCAAGCAGGTGCGACAATGATGATAAACACCCATGTGAAGTATCAAGGTATTGGGTGAAGCAGTTGCAGAGATATAGTACACGAAAAAACTTTAACAAAAAAATTCAAAGTAATTGAATTGACCTTGACATTGGGCACAGGATCGCGCTTTCCGCAAGCAGTGCGACAATGATGAATAAACACCCATGTGAAGTATCAAGGTATTGGGTGAAGCAGTTGCAGAGATATAGTACACCCAAACGATCTTTAACAAAAAAAATTCAAAAGTAATTTGACCTTGACATTGGGCACAGGATCGCGTTTCCGCAAGCAGGTGCGACAATGATGATAAACACCCATGTGAAGTATCAAGGTATTGGGTGAAGCAGTTGCAGAGATATAGTACACGAAAAAAACATTTAACAAAAAAAGTTCAAAGTAAATTTGACCCTTGACATTGCGGCACAGGATCGCGCTTTCCGCAAGCAGGTGCGACAATGATGATAAACACCCATGTGAAGTATCAAGGTGTTGGGTGAAGCAGTTGCAGAGATATAGTACACGAAAATAAACTTTACAAAAAAATTCAAAGTAATTTGACCTTGACATTGGGCACAGGATCGCGCTTTCCGCAAGCAGGTGCGACAATGATGATAAACACCCATGTGAAGTATCAAGTATTGGGTGAAGCAGTTGCAGAGATATAGTACACGAAAAAACTTTAACAAAAAAAATCAAAGTAATTTGACCTTGACATTGGCACAGGATCGCGCTTTCCGCAAGCAGGTGGGACAATGATGATAAACACCCATGTGAAGTATCAAGGTATTGGGTGAAGCAGTTGCAGAGATATAGTACACGAAAAACTTTAACAAAAAAATTCAAAGTAATTTGACCTTGACATTGGGCACAGGATCGCGCTTTCCGCAAGCAGGTGCGACAATGATGATAAAACACCATGTGATGTAACAAGGTATTGGGTGTAAGCAGTTGCAGCGATATAGTACACAAAAAAACTTTAACAAAAAAATTCAAAGTAATTTGACCTTGACATTGGGCACAGGGGCCGCACGGTTGGGGGTTAGAATGAAAATATGGATGATGAATAAACACCCATGTGAAGTTTTCAAGGTAATGGGCGAAGCAGTTGCAGAGATATAGTATAACGAAAAAGTTTTAACCAAAAAACTTTAAGCAGACGTACGTTAAAAAGTTAACGTTGAAAATGGCTAAGTCAATTACGTAGAAATAATAGGTGAAGGTAAAAAAATGGTCACATGTTGGATAGTTGTATGTGGTAGGCCCCCCTTGGTTATGAAGCTGTGAAAGTTTGGTGGTCCTAGGTGGTACAGTACCAAAGAAATGGACTTAAACACGAAAACTTAACATTGTAAACGCGAAAACTTAACATTGAAAATGGCTAAGTCGACTACGCGGAAAAAATGGGTGAAGTTAAAAAAAAAGTAACATGTTGGATAGTGATATGTGGTGGGCACCCCTTGATTATGAAGCTGTGAAAGTTTGGTGGTCCTAGGTGGTACAGTAACAAAGAAATGGACTCAAACACGAAAACTTATCATTGATTGTGGACGCCGCCCGCCGCCCGCCCGCCGCCCGCCCGCCTGGCTTTCGCCAATCCAATAGCCTGGATTTGTTTTCTCCAAAAAACCTGGCTAAAAAAGTAACATGCTGGATAGTGATATGTGGTGGGCACCCCTTGATTATGAAGCTGTGAAAGTTTGGTGGTCCTAGGTGGTACAGTACCAAAGAAATGGACTTAAACACGAAAACTTAACATTGTAAACGCGAAAACTTAACATTGAAAATGGGTAAGTCGACTGCGCGGAAAAAATGGGTCAAGTTAAAAATAAGTAACATGTTGGATAGTGATATGTGGTGGGCACCCCTTGATTATGAAGCTATGAAAGTTTGGTGGTCCTAGGTGGTACAGTAACAAAGAAATGGACTCAAACACGAAAACTTAACATTGATTGTGGACGCCGCCCGTCGCCCGCCCGCCCGGCTTTCGCCAATCCAATAGACTGGATTTTTTTCTCAAAAAACCTGGCTAATAAAATGTCCTATATTTATATCCCCATGACATTACACCATTATTTTGAAATGTCATGCCGATATAGTCTACTCCGTACATGTAGAAACGAAAATATCCACTAGACATTATGTTTGTAAAACATGGATATGCCCCCATGGTATACTGTACTAAGTAAAGATTGTTAAAAAAAAAAGAAAATGAAAAACATTTTAAAAAAAGATTGTGTGTACAAACTTTTCGACGTACAAAAATGTCCAAGTGTTTCATCTACATTTCAAAGGTCACAAATGTCAAGGTCGATCTACCGGTGGTGCGAGTGTGTCACAGATGCTCAGGTAAAGCATGTGTGCAAGTATTGAAGGAATTAATGAAGTATTGTTGAAGATATGACATGCTGGAGAAACTGGGACAAAACTTTTCGATGCAGAAAAACGACTACGTGTTTCATGAACATTTCAAAGGTCACGATGGTCAAGGTCGTGCTACTGGTGGCGCAAGTGTGTCACAGATGCTCAGGTAAAGCAAGTGTGCAGTGTGCAAGTATTGAAGGAATGGTTGAAGTATTGTTGAAGATATGACATGCTGGAGAAACTGGGACAAAACTTTTCGACATTTCGACGCAAATGTACACAGACAGACGTACGGACGGACAAACGTACGGAGGGAACCTCAGGAGCAAAGCAATATGCCCCCTTGCTATCACATAGGGGGCATAACTAGAGCAAGTGAGCAGGGACACAGAAACCAACTTGACCTTGAATTTATTTTAAATGTGGATGATAGATGGAACGTATAAAAGTTTCAAGTCAATCCAACTTGAAGTTACAGAGATATTAGGTACTTCAATCCAAACAAACTTTAATGCAAGTAATATTACCTTGGGCCCACATGTGGACTACACAATGAAAATATAGATGATTGCCTAGTAGTGAATGAATTTTCAAATGAATCCAACTAATGTTTGAAATGATATTCAATACTTAAAAAAAAGTAATAAGTTGCCCATGACATTGGGCTTGGAGGTCACATGAGCGTGGTCAAGAATGAAAATAGGGATGATGATAAAGAAACAGGGTTGGCAATTTCCCGGGAAATAAGAGTATTTCCCAGGACGGCGGGAAATACCGGGAAATATGAATCTTGGTGGTCTTTTTAATTCCAAAATGTCAAGATGAGTCTCTATATTCCCCTATATCTACTATGGTTTATATCTGTGTAGACTGATAAGCCTACAGTTAAAACATTCTGCAATAAAAAAATAAATAATAAGTTTATTTAGAGAAACAAAGCATCATTATTTTCTGGACAATTTTCTTCCGTATATACAAGTCTATGTAGTATTTGCCAATTGTCTATTTTATTGTATATGAGAACACCCCTCATTACTATAGTAACCTGCCACTAATAAAAAGCTGCTTTTGGAATTTTGAGAAAATCCCTGTTGATAACGGATAATCCATGTACAGTGTAAGTGTAATTGTTTTACAACTTGACATTACCATATACAGACCACCTGGGTTCTTATTATACAGTATGACACAAAAGGTGTGAGAGAAGGCTGACAATTAACAGCCTGTTGTCATAGTCTGATGGTTTATTAAAGTATATTAAAGTCTCATCAATGTACATGGAAATAAGTAGACATTAGTAGGCTTTTGGCTAATTTTAACGATTTTAGGTACCATCATGGCCCATAGTCTTCACGTTAAATAAATGTCATAATAATAATGCCAATAAGTAATACAAATGCAAAGAATAAAACAACAGTACATTGTCAATCATATAAGACTTGTAAGAGACTATGTGTATGCACATCATGTACGCTAAGATCATTTATTCTCATTTCTTGATACCGAATATTAGTGTGGGAGAAGGTTGACAATTAACAGCCTGTTGTCTAAACATAGTCTGATCATGATCACGTTGTGAATTGTATCTAGCAGACACTCAGATGCTTCCTAAAAAATGAAGAAGTAATTTACAAAAAAATAATACAACCAAAATATAAATGTCATGGTTGCCAAATATTCCACCTGATGAGTACCCCTAGTTGGGAATGAAACAATCTATACATTGTAATTAACCTCTATATCTAATTATTAAGTTGTTGATTGTTTAAGTAACTATTACTGAGCTTAAAACTTAATTTAAATAACTTTAATTATCAAATAATAACATTAAAATTCATATTTCCCGGTATTTCCAACTTTGGGGAGTATTTCCCGGGACGGGAAATACCGGTTTTTCTCGCCGGGAATTCCCGCCCCCGGTATTTCCCGGCCAACCCCGTAAAGAAACGGTTACATAGATAATGGGTACCCAGAAACAACTAGATTTGTCAGTAAGCGGGGGCTTACAGAATACCCCCCCCCCCCCCCCGCGTCAGCCCTGACCTAGAATGAATTAGGCTTAACGAAGGTAAACATACATTCCAGCTCGCATACTATCATTTTCAGATAAAAGACTATGTCAGCACATATGGAGAGTGCGATGGTGGTTCCAGTTGAAAAAAAGCAAACTAGACATTCTAAGTCCGTGACCTTGACCCCTGGCATAAATGGGGGTCGTAGGCTTGTTGCAAAATGATGTATGAGTGTCAGAGAAGGGCCGGGTAAAATATCACTGCATTCCGCAAAGGGAAAGAGAAGTTATAAGGAAATTTACATTTGTTAAGTTTTAGTTTTTTTCTAAGTTTATAAGTCCGTGACCTTGACCCCTGGCATAAATGGGGATCGTAGGTTTGTTGCAGAATGATGTATGAGTGTCAGAGAAGGGGTGGGTAAAATAATATGAAAGATTTCCGCAAAGGAAAGAGAAGTTAAAAGGAAATTTACAATTGTTAAGTTTTCGTTTTTTTCTAAGTTTCTAAGTCTGTGACCTTGACCCCTGGCATAAATGGGGGTCGTAGGTTTGTTGCAGAATGATGTATGAGTGTCAGAGAAGGGGTGGGTAAAATATGAAAGATTTCCGCAAAGGGAAAGAGAAGTTAAAAGGAAATTTACAATTGTTAAGTTTTCGTTTTTTTCTAAGTTTCTAAGTCTGTGACCTTGACCCCTGGCATAAATGGGGGTCGTAGGTTTGTTGCAGAATGATGTATGAGTGTCAGAGAAGGGGCAGGTAAAATATGAAAGATTTCCGCAAAGGGAAAGAGAAGTTAAAAAAGGAAATTTACAATTGTTAAGTTTTGTGACGGACGGAAACACGGAAAGACGGACGGACAAGCTGACTCCAGTATACCCCCCCCCCCCCCCACAACTTTGTTGCGGGGGGGTATAAATAGGACGGACGGACGATTGTCAAGAAAAAAAAGGTTATCTAATAATTTTCGAACAAATGTCCCTGAAATTCCTTGGGAAGGTGTACATGTACATGTATGAATAACATTTTGTTTGTGTTAAAGGTACATGCCCACTCAGTAAGCACAAAATGTTCTTTCTAGGAATTAAATAAGTGTATAATTGTGTCACTATTCCACCAGTGCTAAAAATTACAAGTGCCCGCAAAACATATATAATCATTTAGTAATATTTATTTTAGTGATAGTGATGCGCGGTGGTATCAGGCTATTTTCATATGCAAATGAGGCATGATATTTTTTACATATTTATACTAATGAATTGCGTCACGTGAAAAAATAATACTTACGACAGATTATAAAGTATGATCATTGCACATCAAGTTATAAATACAAAGAATAAATAGTAATGTCCGTTAACATTTTAAGGAAACACGGTTATCGCCCCTGATATCAGTGTGAATTTTTTTTTTCTTCATATAAAATGTATAATAATGCCAATCAGTACGTGGGGTAACGGTGAATGAATGTTCACTTTGCCAGAAAATGTCCTACGTACAGAATATACAAAAGTATCTGTCTCACTATATTATAACCTAGTGCGTGGGCATGTACCTTTAAGCACAGATTAGCTTAAACTTAAAATGTCATTATGTGTGAAAACAGACCATGTGAAGGTTAAAATTAATAATAGTTTTGTGGGTTCTGCATATTCTTACTGATTCATGACATGTATGCTTTTTTATTAGTCTGACTACGACTCATAATTATCAATATATTAAACAATAGATTGATTGGTTGATTGATTATTGGTGTTTAGCGGCCTATCAACAGCCAGGGTCATGTAAGGCCGGGCCAACGGGATGGATTATCCCGCATTCAACCTGGCCATAATGAGGGAAATTCCCAAAATCAGAACTCAATATTTACATAAACTATATAATAACTAGAAATGGACGCTTGTCGACAAGCGCATGTGTATCCCCCTCCCCAGATACACAAGTAGTTTGAAAAAAGGGTGTTCGAGTTATGCTCCGGAGACAAAATCAATGACGGAAAAACAAAGGGAGATAACTAAAGAATTAGTGATGCAAGAGTTGTCATTCTTGCGGGACACACCTTTAGGGTCGTGGTCTATGCATGTGTGAAGTTTCATGAAAATATTCCAAAGGGTGTTCTAGTTATGCTCCAGACACGAAATCAGTGCACGAAACAACAAAGGGAGATAACTAAGAAATTAACGACGCAAGAGTTGTCATTCTTACGTGCGACACACCTTTGGGTCGTCTTCTATGCATGTGTGAAGTTTAATAAACTAGAAAATGTGTTTATAGAACACGGATGTCCCACATATCGCTTTGATAATAAATGAGGCCAAATTGCAGGTCAAAATTTTCTTTTACCTGAGCGTTAAAGTTTTTGAAGCACCAAGTATGTGACCTTGACCCTGGGCTTGGCGGGGGCAGGACAAACGTGGATTTGGCACAGGGCGGTAGAGGACCATTAGAGCAATGCATATATGAAATATGAAGCTGATCCGTGAATGGAAAGAAAAATTATAAGATATTTACCTGAGCATTAAAGTTTTTGAAGCACCAAGTATGTGATCTTGACCCTGGGATTGGCGGGGGCAGGACGAACGTGGATTTGGCACAGGGCGGTAGAGGACCATTAGAGCAATGCGTATATGAAATATGAAGATGATCCATGAAAGAAAACAGAAATTATAAGGTATTTACCCGAGCGTTAAAGTTTTTGAAGCACTAAGTATGTGTCCTTGACCCTGTGCTTGGCGGGGGCAGGACGAACGTGGCTTTGGCACAGGGCGGTAGACGACCATTAGAGCAACGCGTATATGAAATATGAAGTTGATCCGTGAATGGAAATAAAAATTATAAGATATTTACCTGAGCGTTAAAGTTTTTGAAGCACCAAGTATGTGACCTTGACCCTGGGATTGGTGGGGCAGGACGAACGTGGATTTGGCACAGGGCGGTAGAGGACCATTAGAGCAACGCATATATGAAATATGAAGTTGATCCGTGAATGGAAAGAAAAATTATAAGATATTTACCTGAGCATTAAAGTTTTTGAAGCACCAAGTATGTGACCTTGACCCTGGGATTGGCGGGGGCAGGACGAACGTGGATTTGGCACAGGGCGGTAGAGGACCATTAGAGCAATGCGTATATGAAATATGAAGATGATCCATGAAAGAAAACAGAAATTATAAGATATTTACCCGAGCGTTAAAGTTTTTGAAGCACTAAGTATGTGACCTTGACCCTGTGCTTGGCGGGGGCAGGACGAACGTGGATTTGGCACAGGGCAGTAGACGACCATTAGAGCAACGCGTATATGAAATATGAAGTTGATCCGTGAATGGAAATAAAAATTATAAGATATTTACCTGAGCGTTAAAGTTTTTGAAGCACCAAGTATGTGACCTTGACCCTGGGATTGGTGGGGCAGGACGAACGTGGATTTGGCACAGGGCGGTAGAGGACCATTAGAGCAATGCGTATATGAAATATGAAGATGATCCATGATCCATGAAAGAAAACAGAAAGTATAAGATATTTACCCGAGCGTTAATGTTTTTGAAGCACTAAGTATGTGACCTTGACCCTGGGCTTGACGGGGGCAGAACGAACGTGGATTTGGCACAAAGGCGGTAGAGGACCATTAGAGCAATGCGTATATGCGTGTTCGAGTTATGCTCTGGATACAAAATCAGAGCACGAAACAACAAAGGGAGATAAGTAAACAAGAATTCCGCGGAATCAGATGCCTCGCCTTGTCCCGCCTTGACCTCGAGCCTGGGCCCGAAAGCAATTTTCACTGGCCCGAACATATTATACAATTATTGACTAGTGAACCATAGAATTTCAGATTATATTCTATGGCTCACTAGTCAATAATTGTTTTATTATATGATAATAGTCTGTATATAGCACTTACGACCTTATGCTACTAGACAAAAATTGAAAAAGAATTTGAAAAAAAAAATGAAAAAACAAAATGGAAAAAAAGTTTAAAAATTAAAAATAATAATGCTTGCTACTGGAGCCCAGAATTTTTTTTAATAGTCCTATATTTATCTACATATATCGCACAGGTCCACATAATGCCACAATATTTTCAACACAGTTTACGGAAATGTAATATAATCATTTACCTGTATAAATTACCTGTAAGTGGTCAGTGGTCAGTTGCACATGCTAGCACATGCACAGGTGAATAGTCTGTATATAGCACTTACGACCTTCTGCTACTGGACAAAAATTGAAAAATAATTTGAAGAAAAAAAATGGAAAAAAAAAGTTTAAAAATAATAATGCTTGCTACTGGAGCCCAGATTTTTTTTCCAGTCAAATTGAAAAATAATTTGAAAAAAAAAATGAAAAAAAAAATGAAAAAAAAAAAAAAAAAAAAGACAAAAAGTTTAAAAATAATAATGCTTGCTATTGGAGACCAGATTTTTTTTTAATAGTCCTATATTTATCTACATATATCTGCAGAGGTCCACATAATGCCACAATATTTTCAACACAGTACCCAATGTAGTGATTTACCTGTATAAATTACCTGGTCAGCAGTGGTCAAGCACTGGACATCTGCACATGCTAGCCCATGCTTAGCACATGGTTCTCCCAGTTTCTATTGTTCTCTCTACAGGTAAGGTGTACAGAGCACACGAGAAAAGGTATACAGAGCAGACGAGAAAACAGGTCTTCATGCATTATTGTCCAGTTTGTAGAGTGCGCAAAACAAAAAAGGGAGAAAACTGACAAATTAGCTACGCAAGAGTGGTCATTCTTGTGCGCGACACACCTCCGGGTCGTGGTCTATGCATGTGTGAAGTTTCATGAAAATATTCCAAAGGGTGGTCGAGTTATGCTCCGGACAGGAAATCAGTGAGCGAAAACAAAAAAGGGAGATAACTAAAAAATTAGCTATGCAAGAGTTGTCATTCTTGTGCACGACACACCTTCGGTTCGTGGTCTAATTGAATGTGTTAAGTTTCATAAAAATATTCCAAAGGGTGGTCGAGTTATGGTCAATCAGTGCGCGAAACAAAAAAGGGAGATAACTAAAAAATTAGCTATGCAAGAGTTGTCATTCTTGTGCGCGACACACTTTCGGGTCGTGGTCTATGCATGTGTGAAGTTTCATGAAAATATTCGAAAGGGTGGTGGAGTTATGCTCCGGACACGAAATCAGTGCGAGAAACAAAAAAGGGAGATAACTCAAAAATTAGCTATGCAAGAGTTGTCATTCTTGTGCGCGACACACCTTCGGGTCGTGGTCTATGCATGTGTGAAGTTTCATGAAAATATTCCAACGGACGCGGCGCGCTGTCAAATCCATAGTATCCCCCGACGGAGTCCGGGGGATACAATTATTCAGTCCTGAAATCAGAATATCCTGACCTGGTGCCAGGTCCATGCCACACCACCAAAGTCACTTAGCGCTTGCCCCAAAGTAATAGGAATAGCTATAAGCTTATTACTTCTTAATGGAGCATAACATGATTTAGCCCCCAAGTACCAGGGAGCCAAAACGGTACAAGAGGGCCAAACCATGTAGGTCGGCATTCCGGCAAGGATGAACCCTGATCGTTAAACCACCCGTCACATACTCTCCCAACCACCACCCACTATAAACAATAGAATAATCATACTCAGTTTCTGAATATATTTGGTTGTTTTTGTATGATTTTGCAATGCAACACTCAAAAAAAATGTACAAGGTTTCCGAGAATAAAAACATCTGAACCAAAAGATTTATTGGATTTGGTCACATAACCATTATCGGGTCATACGAGTGGTTAAAATGTCCGACATTTTCGCAGATAACGTATCTTGAGATGGACTATATGTTTATTGTTTTTCAAAGAAAACCGACAATATATAATATATAATGTATACCTGACAGTTCCAACACTTCGATCAGATGACGAGCACCACCCCATGTTATCTGTACGCGTGCTGATTTGGTGAACGTCGGGTATTTCTTCGCGTTGACAATGGCGGTACAACCATCATAATCAAACAGTGCCAATGCAAAGTCTGCCATATCTGAAAAGAATATAAGATATACGTATGACCAACTGCCGTCAATAATACTGATTTTCCGGATTTTTTTTACCCTGCTAAAAATTTCAGATTTCTTTAAATAGACAATGAAGGAGATTAACCAGAACTTTTTGCTCATTTGCAGCATTTTTGTGGAGTAATTAAAGTCCAATTATTGTTAATGAAGTATGTGAGCTTGACCCTGAGCTTAGCAGGGCGGCATGGACGTGAATTGTCACATTGCAGTAGAGAATCGATAGAGCAACGGGTGTGTGAAATATATAGCGAATCCGAGTCGGGGAAACAGAAAATTAGGCTATATACCCGCGGTTAAGATTTTGAGACGCAACATGTATGTGACCTTGGACCTTGGTGGTACGGATGTGGGTTTGTCACATGGCGGCAGAGGACCCTTATAGCAATATATATATTGTGCGAAATTCGAAGCAAATTCGAGCATGGAAACAGAACATATTACCCGATGTTAAGGTTGCAACATCTATGAAGTATGTGACCTTGAACCTGGGTTTGGAAGGGGCTGCACAGACATGGATTTGTCACATGATGACGATGACAACTCAATCCGCCTTAAAGTTACATAGATAATGGTTACCCAAAAACTTTAACGCAAGTGTGACGGACGGACGCACGGACGAACAAAGTATGCCGGGGTATAATAACAGATTTTGTATATGCTCTTCAATTATATTGCGCTAATAAACTATACACCTCGCCATATCCGTTTCTATATCAATGCAAGTTTGGTCACTGCATATCGGGATTTTTATTCAGAAAGGTATATGATGTGCGACGCGATATTATATGTCTGGGTTAAATATTATCGTGATTATATTAGTTCACCCAAATGTAACTTAAACGGACTGTGATATGTTATGTTTTGCATCCAATACAATGGTCACAAGATTTCAAACTAGTCCATTTATGAAAAGGGTATCTTTTTTTCTCGAAAAAAAAATGTAAATTACTTGCAAAGCGTGTAGACCCTGATGAGACGACTCGTCATGAAATTATGTGCATTATTAGCCTACTTCACCGGTCAATACATCTATTTCAGTTAGTTCAGTCAGACGTGTCGGTGATTAATTAGAACCTAATATTTAAATACCATTTAAACTCATTGTTTTTTACTAAATTATAGAAAAATAAGAAGTGTAACCGCTAAATTGTATCGAATTTACCGACAGGCGGTTACGAAATGACTAATTTTTTCAAATGGCTATTTTTGGCCGGTTACGGAACGACTGGATTTGACCGGTTACCAAACGGCATGATTACGAAATGACCAGTTAATGCGCAATGCATGTTTGAAAACATGGAACAATTTGGTGAAAGCAAACATATACATTGTTGGCCATTTACCCGTGGTTATGGATTAGGGACACAATTGTGTGACCTTGACCCTGGGCTTAGCGGCAATTCCGAGCAAGGGGCCCAATGAGCAAGGACAAACATAACAGAAACAACACACCCATAGATAACAATGGCAATGGTACAACGATGGCTACAGTCTTGAACATGGCAAAAATGCAATCGACAACCAGCGGTGTAGTCAGAAAACAATAACAACATAATACATAGGACAATAACACAAAGGCTCCACAGAACAGCTCCCCCAGAAATCACTAAGAGAATAACGGTCCTAGTTGCAAAATTAATCATGAATTCATAACGCTGCAGAATACAATAAACAAACAAGAAACGAGGCAAAGCCACGAAGGCCAGGTTTTTTCCAAGCATGGACACTTGGATAACATAATTATACCCACTTTTTGTAGACTAGATGGCCATGGCCTGCATGTCGCGCCTTGGGGCGAGGCATGGACACTAACACAATAGATATAGTAGATGGAAAAACTTTAACGAAAAAACTTTAACCGGACGTACGGACGGACGTATGCAAAAATGCCAACGATATCGCGCTTTCCGCAAGCGGGTGCGACAATGATGATAAACACCCATGTGAAGTATGAAGGTAATGGGTGAAGCAGTTGCAGAGATAAGAGATATAGTACACAAATAAATTCAAAGTAATTTGACCTTGACATTGCGCACAGGGGCCGCACGGTTGGGGGTTAGAATGAAAATATGGACGATGATAAACACCCATGTGAAGTTTCAAGGTAACGGGCGAAGCAGTTGCAGAGATATAGTATAACAAAAAAGTTTTAACCAAAAACCTTTAACCAGACGTACGTTAAAAAGTTAACGTTGAAAATGGCTAAGTCAATTACGTAGAAATAATAGGTGAAGGTAAAAAAATGGTCACATGTTGGATAGTTGTATGTGGTAGGCACCCCTTGGTTATGAAGCTGTGAAAGTTTGGTGGTCCTAGGTCCTAGGTGGTACAGTACCAAAGAAATGGACTCAAACACGAAAACTTAACATTGATTGTGGACGCCGCCCGCCCGCCGCCTTTCGCCAATCAAAAAACCTGACTAAAAATATTTGTGTCAATTGATGGACCCCCCCTTGTCGAAGCCCCGCTAAATGACGGAATGAACCAATCAGATTGGGTCAATCCGCGAGGCACCGGTAGGGGGGACCATCAATTGACACCATCACCCAAAAATGAGAATTATGAGAATTCTCTCCAACGTGTGTTTTCATTTAAAATCAAATTATTCAATAGCTCAACATTTTAAATACCCTAGGTATTGCTTCAAAATAGTTTGCGACAAGATTCCTTTATAAACATGTATATAGAGGTCTGGAAATGATAAAAATGCTTACCAATGTTACCAATGACACAACTCAAAACTATGAAAAGTAAACTTTAAATTCAAATGTATTATCTATTGAGATGTTATCGCTTTCAAAATTGCTTTTGAAATTATTATACAATCTGAAACGACAAATTTCAGATTTTAATTCCAAGTTCAACCCACCAATCAGAAAGCAACATAGCATCATCCAATCAGTAACCTAAAACAGTTTGTTAATTTCATCTGTGGACAGGTAGTCCAATTGGTCCCTGTAACTTACGAACTCAGAAGGACAAAAAAAAATACTATGAAAACGACTAGCTACTAAAGTTAACAGTGACAATAAACTGTACTAGAAATACGTCCAGCAGAATACCAGTACAAACATAACGGTGAAGAATTTAAGGAAGCACAACAGTGACATGACAACCAGTGAGTTAGAAAATGGGGGGGGGGGGGCGTTATGAACATTTTGCAAACGTGTTTACTGAGGAAGACGTCGTGAATGTCCCTGTAATTGAAGATAGGAATTCAAGTACGCGTCTTAACAGCATAACTGTAACATGTGAAGACACAGAAAGAGCAATCGCCGAAATTAAACCATCAAAAGCACAAGGTCCAGATAACATTCACCCCATGTAATAAAAGAATGCAAATTATCACTGATCAAACCAATAACGACTAGCTTTAATAAATCCTTACATAGTAAGCTACCACCAATTTGGAAAACCGCAAAAGTCACACCAATATTCAAAGCTGGCAATGCCACATTACCAGGAAATTATAGACCAATAAGTATCACACCTATTTGGTGTAGAACATTAGAAAAAATAGTAAGAAAACACATAGCAATTAACCACCTAACGAGTAAAAATATTATTTATATTGACCAGCACGGCTTTAGACAGGGGCATTCGTGCATAACGCAACTGTTGGAATCAATAGAAGACTGGTCTAAAGCTATAGATAATGACAAAGACGTTGACATTATATACCTTGATTTCAAAGCTGCTTTTGACAAAGTAACTCACAAAAGGCTCATCAGAAAAATATGGGCATTTCGAAACAGGGGTCATGTGTTTTACTGGATCAAGGACTTTCTTACAGACCGAAAACAAATGGTAACAATGAAGCTAGGGTTCCACGTCCAGTATGAGGAATGTCACGAGTAGTGTACACAGGGTAGTGTGCTGGGTCCTATTATATTTCTGATATTCATCAATGACCTACCAGACGCAATAAACTGTACACTACGACTATTTGCGGACGACAAAAAACTATATTCAGCAGTCAGTAACCCAGCTGAAGAATTGCTACTACAACCCAATATTCTTAAAGCAAATCTATGGCAAATTACATTTAACATAAAGAAGTGCATATGAGCAACACAATTAAACACACACACAAGTATGTCATGAAAGATGCTGACAGCAACATGAAAGAAATTGCAACTGTTGATAGATAAGGAAGCAGATCTAGGAGTCACGTTTCAAAACAATTTAAAGTTAAATTTGCACATAAGCGAAAAGGTCAGCAAAGCGAACAGGAATTGGGCTTAAAGGTACATGCCCACGCAGTGCGTTATACTATAGTGATACAGATACTGTTGTATATTATGTACGTATGACATTTTCTGGCAAAATAAACATTCATTCACCATTACCACACGTATTGATTGGCAGTATTATACATTTTAGTTTAGACGAAAATGTCCACACTGATATCAGGGGCGATAACCGTGTTTCCTTAAAATGTTAACGGACATTATGGCAGTTGATTATTATTCATGCTTGACATGCATGCTGTGTTCATGCCATGTTTGGCATAGTCCATTTTAAAATAATTGGATTGGTCATCAATGTCAGGTCAGGGTAATATTTGTCCACTCAAATCATTCAGTCCTTATAGCTTGCCAAAGCAACATCAACCTGACATAGGTATCTCCGTGCTTTTTGCGATACTTCTTCATTGAACGACGTCGAGTGACTGATGTATTTTGTATAAGAGGAATTGTGGATGGAGTGTGAGTGGTATGTAACCTTTTATTATATTTTAATTCATGTATTTGTGTTGTGAACGGAACAGGTGATAGTCCAGTGCTACACGCCATATGAGTCGGCAGTTACGAGAGTCCGTTATTGCACTGTGTGCACTGGATATAAACTGTTTGCATGTCATGTAGGAAACTCACGAGTTGTGGTTTTATATGTTGTTGAGACGTAAATCATATTTCCGTAAGTTATTCATAAACTTTGTGGAAATGGTCGCCGTCTTTGTAAACATGAGTTCGCCCGACCAGACTGTGCGGCTGCGCAGGCTGATCTGGGCCTACGCTGTTTGCAAAGGCCAAGTGATCCATTTTCGTATATGTGTGATCAGTTTACGTGTATTTTCTGTGTAGCATTGTTTGCTCTGGGACATTGGCAAACAGGATACACCCTGATTAGATTGCACAAGGGTGCAGCCTGATCTGGGTCTACACTGGTTGCAAATGTTGTCGGTTACTTTCTTCCATGAAAGGGTTACTAGTAGCCATGACCAGAGCCGCGAGCAAATAATGTCTACTGTGACAATGACATTGTGCCAGCATAGCCAAGTATGCTGTCTGTGCAGTTGCTGCATATTTGCATTGTGTTACATAAGTCTGTATTATTGTTGATCTGTGATATAATGTGCATCAGCTATTATGTCAGTTCTGTGTGTCGTTGGCGCTGATCATTTGATATGGGTTTAGTTTGATCAGGGTCTACAGTGTTGCACAACTGAATAACTGTTGAATAGTATATGTGTGAGTGTGTAATCGGTTGGTGACAATGTGTACAGGAGTATCCATGTGCATCCGATTGTCTGTGCAGTCTGTTTAGGTTTAGGACAACGTCCAATGTATGTTGTATGTATAGGATCTGTTTTATTATGTTTGGTTGGCTAAGTGAATGCACTGATTTTAATAGATTTAGTCATGTAGTTATGCATATGAGAATCGTCTCCATGTGATATCTGGTGCACTGGATTCATTAGAATCATATCAGGATAATTGTAATACATGTAATGCTATTGTGATTCACTTGACTAGTGCATCTTATAAGTATTCACTGGGGATGATTGTCAGTGTGGCGACGGCCAGAGGACGATGACTTGATTTATGGTGTAAACGTTTTGGGACCATATCCCGGTAGGTTATCGTCATATATTGTATGGGTGTAAATGAGGGTTTAGTGTATGTCTGTATATTTATCCCAGAATGGTTGTAGGTTCAATCTCTTCATTTCACTTGATTATCAGTTAGGTGAATTACTGTGCGAACATGTTTGGTTCATGAGAATCGTCTCCTTTTCATTATATTCTCCACATGTTCGAGGTTAAGTGATTATGATATTTACGATTTACTGGATGTGACAGAGGTGTTACATTCGGCAAAGTCAGCTGATATTGGGTATTAGTGTATATCATACTGATATGTGAATATATATGAAAGTAGGAGTTCGAATATTTGAAATTTCAATAATTGACTAGGTTTTGTTGGATCCATGTACTGTGCAATATTTTGTAAATGTTAAGTAAATAGAAGCTTATTTTATGTACTGTTTCTTTCCGAAATAGTTATCTACTTGTTTATACTAATAAACATTACGTTCTGAGAGAAGATGTTTCGTGGTGTATTGATACAGCTTGCGTGACTCCCCCCCCCCACCCCCCCCACCCCCACACCCCCCCCCCCCCCCCCCCCCCTCATCATCAGCTAGCCGGGAAGGGGTTACGACATTATGACCTGACAAAGCCAGATACACGTACTGCAGTATGGTGTGCCACAAAGGCAAGCCAATGGCTAATGCTTCCAAATCAATGATTCTCGCAGAAAAGCTAATATGCTCTGATTGAAAGAGGCATGCTATTTGGCCGGAAACGGTTTCGGTATGTGTACGGACTGACTGTTCAAGTGGAGTAAGATCACTTGCCTCCCATATCCATTAAATAAATACTCCATGTCGTCACAGAATGCATGATATTTTACTGCTGCTGAAGCAATATGGCCTGGCAATGAAACACGTTTCTGGAAAAAACATACTATTTACTTATACGCTATCCCACGAGTCAGTAACATACATATATTCTAACTCTATTAAGGGTATGAATGCACAGGTACATGTAGTATTCGCGAACTTACCTGCCTGTGATCACGCGTTGCAAGAGATTTCAAACTTGACCGAGTAAGATGCACAATTAATTATGCTAGAAAAACAAGTCTGAAGGGATAACTCAATTTCAGAACACAATGTCCACAGAAGAAAGTGGCATTATGGGATTACAGAGATAAAGGGGTCTAAAGCCATAATTCTGACCCCTTTTGAGTCCAAACGGTTGCAAGCCGTGCACAATAACGAGCGCAATATATTATGTTCTGGTAAAATGGTAGGACGATGTTCAATTGAAGATAGAAACTGAAATTCCAAAGAAACTCTGATATCGCACTATGTACCCGGCCATCCATGACAAAGTGTTGCTACACACGTGTCCACATGGAATGAAAAGCTGGTAACACAGCATGGCCATTGGCTACCAGAAACTTGCGGATTTTGCAAAATAATGGGGTTTCCTTAATGTCACGTTCTCTATGTAGCCAAGGCCCAGTGGGTTAGCTGAACGAACAATTGCAACACAGTTTCGTAAAAACAAAAGGTGAATGTAAAATACCTATAGTTGGGTATACTGGAATATCGAAACTCCCATAACCGGCGCGGAATGGTCACCTGCACAGTTATTGATGGGACAGCGGCTTCTATTCAGTTTACTGACCACTTATGAGCAGGTATTTCCAATAATTGTTTCGGTTGGTGAAAAGATCAGATCCAGTCAGCAACATCAACCAGAGCCAGAAACTCTATGATAAAAGCATAGTAGCTTTAACATTAAAAGAGCTAAACATTGGCGACCAAGTTGGACTCCATAAAGACAGAAAACTGTTGAGACCAGTTGCAATCTGCTAGCGCAATGCCAGTTCTTACAAGCTGCAGATGGTGCATCATATCGCCGTAACAGACGCTTTCTCATGAAGCAATGAAGAATATGAGTATTTACCTTTGCAATGCAATATACAACACAATAATATACACGTTATTGGATAAAATGGATGATTTGCCACATTTACTTCTTATTTTAAAGGAAAACACGTGTGCTGACCAAGATATCATTTGAAGAAAAGTAACTATAAGCCACAACAATACGTAATAGATGTAAGTCCTTGAAGTAGCACTGTATGTGTCACACTTATTTCCAGCGGCCATTTTGAAGATAATGGTGTCTGGTACCACAGTACTAGTTAGCAATAATCTCAACAGTTTGTGTTCATTGTATTATGAGCATAAGCAGAAGAAACATACACAATATCCCCACTGCATTAAACATATAGATTGTCAAGTTTAAATGGCGGCCATTCTAAAAATAATATGGCCGCCATTTTAAAATATACTGAAATAATGATGCCACTATTTCTTATCCATAATAAATAATAATTAAAAACACCACATTTCAAGTTGACGTTAAATATGAATTAATTTCTGAAATTCAAAATGGCGGCCATACGGCTCTTAAAAAATGGAACCAACTTCAGTTTTGTTATATGTTGTATATAGATATATTTTCAAGCAGAAACACACGTTCCAATCACAATATCATTTGAAAGAACATAAGTACACTGTATATATAGATGCAGCCAAAGAAATACTAGAATGTTTAAAAAATCTTTGATGTGGCGATGTACATAACACACTTAATTGCGGTGGCCATTTTGAAGATAAAGATTACTCGTAGCACACTGCCAGTGAGAAATAATCTCGGCTGACTGTGTTCAAAGAAATACGAGTATAACCAGAAGGAAAAATACATCTTACCACGACATTCAAAAATGTAAAATAAATACTGGATTTCCAATTTTGAAATGGCGGCCATTTTGAAAACCATATGTATTGAACTAATTCTGCCTATATTTCTTGTCCATAATAATGTGCTGCAAAAACACCACACATAATGAGACTTTGACCTCGAAATATAAATGTCAATGGTGGCCATGCATTTTGAATTTCAAGATGGCGGCCATATGGCTTATAGAGAAAAATGGAACCATCCCAGTTGTGTTGTATGTTGTCCATAGATGAAAAAAAAAATTGGTTCAAACAATGTAGCAACAAATTAAATAAACCCTAAAATAACGACATAACAGTATACACTATTACTTTGCCGCCAAAAGAAAGCGCGGAAACAGAGAACAACTACAACAACAACAATTTGCTGGAGACATTTTAAAAGACTTTAAGTGTTCAACATTTCCATACATTTTCCCAAATTAGATATTACAACGACTATAGAAGTTCATCATTTCATTCTATGGTACCAATTATATGTAAAGGAAACAAACGGTGCCGTGTTATACATATGGTAAGCAATCGGATCAACAGGATTTTGTTTATGTCCGCCATCCGGCCAATAAATTTTACAATTCGTTCACTGTCCAACTCGTCCGCGGATAATATAATGTTAAATTTTTTGACCGTGTTGATCATAAAGTAAAAAACAAACCCACACGGTATCAAATGTATACAACAAAATGTTAATGTTTGTTAAGACAAATACTATTTGTGTACTTTGTGACACAGCCAGCTGAAAATCTGTAACATAATAATAATTGCCCATGAGTGGGGTTTCAGGGATTCCGTCACAATATACAGTAGCTAGGTGCACAGAAGTAATTTCCCACCCATTGAAATCCCATTGACTTTATTTGTAGCTTAGAAAATCTCTGCTCTACGAGTGTGTTTTACTATTTCATCTGTGTTTTATAATTTCTGTATCCGTGAGAGCCGAGACCCCATTAATATAAACATTGGTCACAATAACAGCCCAATCTGTCATGGCATCTTTGCGACACAGTCTGACTCGTGAGCAGTTTAACTCTTTCAGTCATGTTAAAAACACTCGTAGGCGAATAATACACATTTAAGTATACATGTCATGATTTGACATTGGTTATCCTTTTATTCCCATTTTGTAAACCAACGATTGACCACGACGATGACCACTGAGTGTAGCTATTCCGCATTACGGCTGCGCAGACCGTGCCGGTGATCGCGGCAAGTTTCTTGACCTCAATGGGGAGCGATCCTCGCCGTGGTCCGAACAAGGACTGTATCGCGGCGCATCTTAATACTATCATGAGAAAAACAGTCACTGAGTGTAGCATTTATTTTCATGACCTGCCAGTGAAACCTGGGTAAAAATACCAATTGGACCAAGTGGGTCGCAAGGGGGTATATACAGGCTCCAGATAAGGTGCGTATTGGTGTATTTTACTCAACTATTTTAGCTGAATACTCATTGATTATCAAAAGTGGGAGTACAAAATACGCACAGCAATTTGAAAATACGCATTAATTTTCAAATTGAGTAGTGAAAATAATGTCAGAAAGTTGAAAATTCACTTAGTTGAGCTTCAAAATGCTTTTTGCAACTCAAATAAGTGAATGTTTCCATTTGTTTTTTGTTTTTATCCTGTGTTCCTTATTTAGTAATGACGAAAATCAAAAACCCATTTGTGAAAGTTAAATATGCAATGATTTTGAAATCAGGGGGTGTAGTTCGCTTTAGACACAAAACTTATCTGGAGCTCTGTATATATATCGAAATTTGCAGACAGCGTAAGTATGGTTATAAGTATCCAGGGTTCAATCTAGGCCAAAAAATTAGGGAGAAGTGACTTCTCCCTAATTTCTCCCTCCAGGCAAAATAGGGAGAAGTGAGGGGAAATTAGGGAGAAGTGATCAAAATCATATTTTCCCGGATTTTTTCTCTTACTTATAGTTACACGTGGAGGGGGGGGGGGGGGGGTTATTTCATCTCGAAAGTATACGTTGTTAGCACCCATTTGAACCTCTTTTAACTGTGTATATGTAATGAAACAGCATTTATGTAAATACGTTAGACGAATAGCAAATTAATCTGTTTAAATTCACTTAAAATATCATTTATGAACTTGAATGTGCATAAATTCTGTATATTTAGGCAATTTCTTTTTTATTTGTTGGTTTACGGATTTTTTTTCCGCGAGATCGGGTCGGTCGGTCGGAAAAAAATAAAAATAAAAAAAGGTTTTTCAATTTTTAGCCAGATTTAAAAAAAAAAAAATCCAGGCTATTGGATTGGCGAAAGCCCGGCGGGTGGCGTCCACAATCAATGTTAAGTTTTCGTGTTTGAGTCTATTTCTTTGTTACTGTACCACCTAGGACCACCAAACTTTCACAGCTTCATAATCAAGGGGTGCCCACCACATATCACTATCCAACATGTTACTTTTTTTTTAACTTGACCTATTTTTTCCGCGCAGTCGACTTAGCCATTTTCAATGTTAAGTTTTCGCGTTTACAATGTTAAGTTTTCGTGTTTAAGTCCATTTCTTTGGTACTGTACCACCTAGGACCAACAAACTTTACAGCTTCATAATGAAAGGGTGCCCACCACATATCACTATCCAACATGTTACTTTTTTTTTAACTTGACCCATTTTTTCCGCGCAGTCGACTTAGCCATTTTCAATGTTAAGTTTTCGCGTTTACAATGTTAAGTTTTCGTGTTTAAGTCCATTTCTTTGGTACTGTACCACCTAGGACCACCAAACTTTCACAGCTTCATAACCAAGGGGTGCCTACCACATACAACTATCCAACATGTGACCATTTTTTTACCTTCACCTATTATTTCTACGTAATTGACTTTAGCTATTTTCAACGTTAACTTTTTAACGTACATCTGGTTAAATTTTTTGGTTAAAACTTTTTCGTTATACTATATCTCTGCAACTGCTTCGCCCATTACCTTGAAACTTCACATGGGTGTTTATCATCGTCCATATATTCATTCTAACCCCCAACCGTTTGGCCCTTGTGCGCAATGTCAAGGTCAAATTACTTTGAATTTATTTGTTAAAGTTTTTTCGTGTACTATCTCTGCAACTGCTTCACCCATTACCTTGATACTTCACATGGGTGTTTATCATCATTGTCGCACCCGCTTGCGGAAAGCGCAATATCGTCGGCATTTTGGCATACGTCCGTCCGTCCGTGTGTCCGGTTAAAGTTTTTTCGTTAAAGTTTTTCCATCTACTATATCTATTTTTTTAGTGTCCATGCCTCGCCCCAAGGCGCGACATGCAGGCCACGGCCATCTAGTCTACAAAAAGTGGGTATAATTATGTTATCCAAGTGTCCATGCTTGGAAAAAACCTGGCCTTCGTGGCTTTGCCTCGTTTCTTGTTTTTCTTTTTTTTGGCACAGGGTTGGGTCTGTCGGTAAAAAAAAATAAAATTATTTTAGTCACATGGTTTGGTCGGTTTGTCGGTCAGTAAAAAAACAAAAAGGCCAGTGATACAGTGAAACTTGTGTTAACCAGCATCGTCTCTGACCAAGAGTTTGTCGGTTGTAGGGTGTCGATTCAGCAACGTTCTTTATATTCTACATAGCAACTCAGTTTAATATTCACATACTGTTGAATGTTGATCATTGTGAATGGGTTGCATAATGCGTACATATTAATACAGCATCTGGTTTAGGTTTAGTAAGTAAAATAAAAACTAGAAAAAGTCGATGGCGCGCCATCGCAATATACCCACTTTCCCCAAATGCTAAGTCCGAAAGGGGGAGGTAATCCATGATGGAGGGTCGGATAAAAAATCCGAATTCACTTTGCGCATGTGCACATGATAACGAAGCTACATAGCAAATATGAGGCGCGTAGGTATGAAGGTGAAAAAGTTTTTCGAGTTACAAGGAAAAAATGGGAAATTCTGAGTCCGAAATGGGGAGATAATCCATAATGGAGGGTCGGATCAAAAATCCGAATTCACTTTGCGCATCTGCACATGATAACGAAGCTACATAGCAAATATGAGGCGCGTAGGTATGAGGTGGAAAAAGTTTTTCGAGTTACAAGGAAAAAATGGGAAATTCCGAGTCCGAAAGGGGGAGATAATCCATGATGGAGGGTCGGATGAAAAATCCGATTCACTTTGGCATCTGCACATGATAACGAAGCTACATAGCAAATATGAGGCGCGTAGGTATGAAGGTGAAAAAGATTTTTCGAGTTACAAGGAAAAAATGGGAAATTCTGAGTCCGAAAGGGGAGATAATCCATGATGGAGGGTCGGATCAAAAATCCGAATTCACTTTGCGCATCTGCACATGATAACGAAGCTACATAGCAAATATGAGGCGCGTAGGTATGAAGGTGAAAAAGTTTTTCGAGTTACAGGATGGGAAATTCGAGTCCGAAGGGGGAGATAATCCATGATGGAGGGTCGGATGGAAAAATCCGAATTCGCGCATCTGACATGATAACGAAGTACATAGCAAATATGAGGCGTAGGTGAAGGTGAAAAAAGTCGAGTTACAAGGATGGGAAATTCTGAGTCCGAAAGGGGGAGATAATCCATGATGGAGGGTCGGATCAAAAATCCGAATTCACTTTGCGCATCTGCACATGATAACGAAGCTACATAGCAAATATGAGGCGCGTAGGTATGAAGGTGAAAATGTTTTTCGAGTTACAAGGAAAAAATGAGAAATTCTGAGTCCGAAAGGGGGAGATAATCCATGATGGAGGGTCGGATGAAAAATCCGAATTCACTTTGCGCATCTGCACATGATGACGAAGCTACATAGCAAATATGAGGCGCGTAGGTATGAAGGTGAAAAAGTTTTTCGAGTTACAAGGAAAAAATGGGAAATTCTGAGTCCGAAAGGGGGAGATAATCCATGATGGAGGGTCGGATGAAAAATCCGAATTCACTTTGCGCATCTGCACATGATAACGAAGCTACATAGCAAATATGAGGCGCGTAGGTATGAAGGTGAAAAAGTTTTTCCAGTTACAAGGAAAAAATGGGAAATTCTGAGTCCGAAAGGGGGAGATAATCCATAATGGAGGGTCGGATCAAAAATCCGAATTCACTTTGCGCATCTGCACATGATAACGAAGCTACATAGCAAATATGAGGCGCGTAGGTATGAAGGTGAAAAAGTTTTTCGAGTTACAAGGAAAAAATGGGAAATTCTGAGTCCGAAAGGGGGAGATAATCCATGATGGAGGGTCGGATGAAAAATCCGAATTCACTCTGCGCATCTGCACATGATAACGAAGCTACATAGCAAATATGAGGCGCGTAGGTATGAAGGTGAAAAAGTTTTTTGAGTTACAAGGAAAAAATGGGAAATTCTGAGTCCGAAAGGGGGAGATAATCCATGATGGATGTTCGGATCAAAAATCCGAATTCACTTTGCGCATCTGCACATGATAACGAAGCTACATACCAAATATCAGGCGCGTAGGTATGAAGGTGAAAAAGTTTTTCGAGTTACAAGAAACGTGACGGACGGACGGACGTACGTACGGACGGACGGACACCCGTGACGAAAACAATATACCCATTTTTTTTTACAAAAAAAGTGGGTATAATAATTAAATAAAATGAATCAAGAGTATATGTATTTATTTACCAAGTCGTGTGACAATTCGTTGATGTCGCCATACTTGGCACTTGAATTACACACTGAGCACTATTGTTTCACATTTATGCTCCTGGTAAAAATGTTGTGGTATGACGGTTCGTACATTCATGTCAGCTATTGATAACCTAACAATTGCCAATGTTACACAACACACAAGGTGGGGGATCACGTGGTTTCCGAATATTGCCGAACGATGTGACGTAATTTGTGACGTATTTTATACAGCTTATTAACTTCCAATATCTTTGTATAACTACCTCCGATTTTGATGATAACATACTCCTCAAATACTCTAGTGTATGAGCATTGTGGTCACCGCAAAAAAATGATTCGCGGACCTGTCCAGCAACATGGATGCAACTTAGTGTCGCTCCTCTTCTTAGTACAATAATGGGTCTTTCTGAGGACACGAATCCACAAGACTCGCCATAGATTATACCAGCAACCAACCGTTTTCTTAGAACATAAAAAAACGAGAAATGTGATTGTGAAATTCCCCGCCAAAACAGTGCGCGTCGGTAGATATTATAGTCTGTTCTTGTATAGTTGTCCTTCATGTACGGGCGTTCAAATTCTTTTTTAATTTTTTTTTTTCACTAAGGGCTGCCTTTACTTACCAGCGATTGGCTATAACTTGGCCACGAGAATAACACATGTTTTGAACTGACAATTATAGTAGCCAGAAGCAATGTTTGGCTAGGGGATTATTGAAACTATCGACCCGTGACTTTTATTGTCACAGCGGGTAGGCATGATTTTAGTGAATCGCGTAATGATGTGATCGTATTGTGAACAGTTTGGCAGGCCTGCAATTAGCGAGATTTATGTCACTGGGTGGGAAATAGGGATTACCTGAACGAATTTGGTTCCAGCTTTTTTTTGAGAATTTCTGATATTTTGCAAGATTTTTTTAAGGCGAAGTGAACTTCGCCTTGCCGGACACATAGGGCGACTTGGGCGAAAAAAAAGCGACGACTTCGCCCAAGTCGCCCCCAAAATTGAACCCTGAGTATCCATAGCCAAATATATCAGTAAATGGAAAGTGTGATATTTTTCTTACTCTATGACCGACCTCCGTTTCGCCATTTGACCAACTCTTCCGTCAGCCAACGCAAAATAATACATAATACATTAGCGAAAATTTGTCAGATGATCAGTTGACATGTTTCGACCCAGGGATCCAGATAAGGAATAGTAATTGAGTATTGTCACTTCATCATTTCTGAAGCAATTGGGTGTTTCAAAATTTTAATTGAGTAAAATAAAATCACACTACTGTTTACACATCAACAGACAGCAATTATTGAATAGTTTGCTTAGAAATTAAAACCTGTCTTGGCATTTCATTAGAATTGTCTCCTTGGAGACAATTCTAATGAAATACCAAGATGTGTTTTCATGGAAAATAAGAAAAAATATGCTATATTTGTGGTCTGTTTATTGTTTTCTGCAGCATGATAAAGGTACCACAAAATTTTTCATTGCTTTTTTGATACTCGCCACTTCTGATTTCAATTGGGTTTTTGGCAATTTTAATTGGGTACAGTCGTTTCTGTCAAAATGTTCCAGGTTTATACGTGTACAAAGTGTTGTGCGTTGCGTATCTGTGGAGTTTCCGTTAGTTGCGTTTCAAACCGTGTGTCGTCTACGTGTAATACGTTTTCGGCCATGCGTTGCGTTTCCCCACTCATGCGCATGCGCGAAAGTCGAACAAACCATGTTCAACGCATTGAGTTTCAAAAGCGTGTAATCCGTGTACAACGGTTGTAAACGTATACACCGGTTGTAAACAACGCATTGAGTTTCAAAAGTGTGTAATCCGTATACAACGGTTGTAAACGTATACAACGCTAAGGTAAACCGTTTAAACGGTTTAACGCTTTCTTTGACGAACGGTTACACGCTTCTACATGTACACAGCACCGTACAGATGAAACCGTGTTATATGTATAACACGTTTCCACGGGTTTTAACGCATTACACGTTTTGGTATGCCAACCGTGTATCGCGTAGAATGCGCATGCTCAGATCGTTCTTGTGTGTGTATATACTTCTAGACTGCAGGGCTTCTAAACTTTTCAGTTTTCCGGTTCTGGACCGATTTTTGAACTCTCAGACCGATTGAGATTTGAAAACTAGTCTTAAAAATCGGTCCGAGAAAAATTGCCAGTCGGCTGCTATTTCGCTATAAAACCTTGTAAATTTACCGGTTTTGACCACCAAGTAATTTATGACACATATCCGCGGGCCATATCCGTGTTAAACCAGTGTGCAGCTGGCTGTGTATTCAGTTTCTCCAAATATCGATTTTTCTTAACACACGCGTGGGACAGGTGTATAGCGGATTAGTGACTGAAATAGACTGGCTTCAGCGTAAAGATACGAGAGTTCCTAGACTCGCCATTTCTGATGATGTTAAAATAAAATAAAGAAACCATGCACTGTGTTTATCTGTGTTCGTAATATTTAACCCCAAGTAACTGACACGGACTATCGGCCCGGGCTATTCCATATTAAGTTAGGAACTGTTACATTATGCTGTATTAGGGGTAATTTTTGTGTATATAAAATGTACATGTACGTAGGAATGCCGCAGATCCTGATGACCCGGCTCACGTGATCTACAATTCGCAAACATTCTGCCTCTAAACGATCCGGGCCGAACAGGTACATGTATTCGCGATATTTTAAAAGGGACGAAACAAGGACGCATCGAAGCGATCGGGGCCGAACAGGTATTCGCGTTAAAACGTGTAACCGTTGTACACGTTTCAACGCTTTCATATATCTACACGCTTCCAGGTAAAGCGTTGTACACGTTTCAACTCTTTCACCTCGCTACATATGTATACGCCAAAGCGTGTTATACGCCTTGAAGCTAAACGTATTACACGCTTTAAAACTAAACGGTTTGACAATGTGTATTACACGTGTACGAACCGTATTTTACGTTTAAACAACGTATACAACGCTTTTAAACTAAACGGTTTGACAATGTGTATTACACGTGTACGAACCGTATTATACGTTTAAGCAACGTATACAACGCTACAGCAAACCGTTGCGTTCGCGTTGAGTTTGCAAGTGTTGTCTACGGTGGAACAAAAACGGAGACTGCACTGTATTTAAGCAAATATGCAGTTTATCTGCAGCTCTGACGTCTTGTGTATACATACTTATAATAACCTATAATTGCTTTTGTTCTACAAATGTGAAAGCCGTTATGGCTTGTGTCTGTATCGGTGACAGTTTAACAGATTATCCCGCTGTGACATCATTTAATAGAAAGAAAACATATATCTTAAAAACGTATTGTGAAAAAAATAGATAATCGTCTTCTGACGATTCTCATCGTCTCTTGAAGTTTCTCCTGTTCATAAACACACCCATATTTTGTAACAATGACATAGTTTGACAAAACATGAGACATGCTACCAAAGACATATATATATATATATAACCATAACTAATAACCATAACCAAAACGCGTTTATTAGACAAAGAAACATATTTCTTAACCATTTCAACACCAAGTAACTTAATAGGATATTCCATGCCATTGTTTCACGCTATTTCATTAATTTTGTTCATTCAAATTATCCCATTCTTCTAAAAGGGTAATCTGTACGACGTTTAAAATTATTAACAAAATTATTAACATCTGGATCTGCACTGTTTGCAAACATTGTCTCTATAGAGGTCTGTGGTGTTGAAAGGGTTAAGAAGAACAAAACATGAGAATCGTCTCCTAAAACATATGAGGATCCTCTCGCGTTTTTGCCTCGAATTCCTTGTTTGGAAATACATTTTGTTCATGCGTGTGTAGAAAGCATCATACATGTAGCAAGATTGAATATTGTATAATCTTGTGTTTTCGCCTCGCGATCTCGCGCATAGGTCGAGATCGCGAAAATGCGAGATTGCAGCATGGACCTAACAGAACACCGTAGAATCGTCTTAGGAAAACATTCACATGTGTTTCCGAAACATGTTTTTTTGTTCAGAAATAGAACAATTTGAACAAACAACAATGTTTCTTGACAAAAAACGTAGTTTGATATGATAAAACATGAAAATCGTCTTAGGAGACGATTCTGGTGTGCTGTCAAGACCTGTTTATTGGGGGGAAAATATTTTGATACCTGTCATTGGTTACTGCATCGCACTGCCAATACAGCGATACATATAGATTTCCGTGACATTTTTTCATGGATTCTGCACCTACTCTCCGACTTTTAACTTTCGATGTCATAAATTTACGGAAGAATTCGTTATTTTTTTTGTTAATGTATATTGGGGAACATGTCAGATGCATATAAAACATGTTTTAATGTGTGTTTCTGCCATGCAAACAGCAGCCGATCACGACACAATCACTCCAACATGAGATGTCTTCAGTACGTGCAGCAACAGCAATATAAAGAACAGTATTTTACATACATGCAGAGCTCCAGATAAGCTGCGTATTGGCATATTTTACGCAATTACTTTAGCTGAATACGCATTGATTATCAAAAGTGGGAGTACAACCAGGGCTGTACAAATTGGCACGCCCGACGCCCGGGACAAGTCGGTTTTAATCTCGGGCAAGTGCCTCTATGCTGGAATTTAGTCCCGGGCAAGTCACTATTTTCTGTTAGAACGTCCCGCCACAAGCCCGTTTTTTGGAACCGGACTGTCATAAACTTAATCCCAAAACTGACCACTTTATCGATCGATAACGCTGCGGGCGTCCTGGCGATTCGCAGCTACTGTGTTACACAGTACCTGTGTATCGCAATAAAGTGATATAGCAATCTACAGCGACCCTGATTATAATGAATTTGAAAGTAATTAGCGAATTAGCGAAAATATTCTGCGGCGATCGATAGTTATTGATTTATTTTATGTATGTTAACGTTTTCGTCTCACTGCGTCGACAGGCCAAGAGACCTAACTTTAGAGAAATAAATGTATGTTCCTTCACGGGGTGGAAATGGAATTTAAGGTTCTTAATTTAAATTATTGTTTCTACGCGGCATATAAACGAAAAAAAGTGAAATTGAATGGGATGGACATACTATGAAGGTATGTTTGATTCCCAAGGTGATGTTTGAACCCACAACCTCCAGATTGGAAGTCGGTGTTCTAAGCCCTAGGTCACAACCCATACCTTATAAACGAAGGAAAGAAATGCTCCTAACGAGCGACCATACGTACTTAGAATAACAGCTGACGTAACGCGCAGTAAACTGAAATGGCCTACGTGACAATTGACATTTACGTTCCAACATGATTTTCACGGTGTGTAATCGATCGTATTTCCTCGCCCATCATATGAAAACCCGACTCGAGAAACACAAATTAAGTTGTGGATTTCTGAATTTGTCAATTGTTTGTACAGTCTAAGAAATCAAACAAATGTGACAATTCTTTTTACAAAATATTAGAATCGTCTAAGGAGACAATTCTCATGTGTTGCCAAAACATGTTTTATTAAGACATCGGACAAATGTGAAAAGAAAACCCGAATACATTGATATTTCTTTACAAAAACATATTTTGACAACATTTGAGAATCGTCTTAGGAAACGATTCTCATGTGCTGCCAAATCTTGGTTTTATCAAACAATCAAACAAATGTGAAATTCCACAAGCTAATGCGTAATTATCAATTCATCGGCTATGCGATGACGTGAGCGACTACATAGCGTGGTTTTGGTATGTTTGTTTCCACAGAATTCTAAAGGTCAGTCACACTTTGCACGTGAAACTGGATTAGCGACTGATGATTGTAAACACCATCAGGTGTGCAGTTGGACCGAAAATGATATGTCGCAAATGTGCTAATTGGGGATGGGTGGGTACGGCCATATTTCTTTTTTGTTACAATCTCGCGTTTTTGCGATCTCGATCTGGCCTTCCACTTTTGGAAATACGATTTGCCCATGCATGTGTAGACAGCATGCGTGTTGGATTTGCGTTCTAAGTACGTACATGCATATAAAGCATGCTAGTTCGAATTGCATTCTACGTACGTACGTACGTACATGTAATGTATGCGCAAAACTCAATTTCAACACGCATGCATTCTACACACACATATTACAGGCCCGTAGCCAGACCTGTTTGAAGGGGGGAGAGGGGGAGGTCGTTTCGAAGGCCCAAGGGGCCTGAGGTATCTAGGGGGTCCGGCGGCATGCCCCCCCCCCCCCCCCCCCACCACCGGGAAAATTTGAAATATAGGTGGGTGGTCTGAAATGCAATTTCATGCATTCTCCGCAACAGCCGAGCTTCTAACTGTGACCTTCCATACCCGATTTATTTTTTTTTTTCTGAAAAATTGGACCTCAAGGGTCTGGGCGGGGGGGGGGGGGGGGTGGGGGGGGGGGGGGGGGGGAGGGGCGTCGTCCGACCGCTCCGACCCGCCCCCTCCCCCCCCCCCCCCCCCCCCCCACCCCCCCCCCCCCCCCCCCCCCCCCCCCCCCCCCCCTCCCCTCAGGCTACGGGCCTGCATAATGACTTGAACAAACGTATTTCCAAAAGCGGAAGGCGACATTGTGAAAAGGCCGAGAACGCGAGATAGCCAGGCGAAAATGAGAGAATGAATACAATAGAATCTCACGTTTTCGCCTCGCGATTTGGTCTCGCGTTTTCACGATCTTGTGTATAGGTCGATGATGCGATGCAGTAGCCTAACCAATAACACGTATCGAAATATGTTTTTTTTTGCTCAATAAACGTGTATTGGCAGCACATTTAATCGTCTCCTAAGACGAGTATCAATTTTTTGTCAAATTATGTTTTTGTTGTCAAGAAATATAGATGTTTGTCCACATGTGTTCTATTTCTTAATAAAAACGTAAAAATGTTTTTGCAGCACATGAGAATCGTCTCCTAAGACATTGTTTACGTGTCCTATTAGGGACATGTGGCAACCTCGCGTTTTCGAGCTTTGGAGACGAAAACGCGAAATTCTATCATATTCAATCTCGCGTTTTGCAAACACGCCGCACATGATGCATGAGCAAAACTAATCCGAAAACGCGAGACGATTCTCATTATTTTAGGAAACAATTTTTATGTTTTATTATTGTCGATAAATGTGTTTTGAGTATGCACTTGTCGCAACATTATGTCCGCGGTGGCACAGTGACAAAAGACCACAAGAATAAATATGTACTATACCATGTTTATTATTATAGATATTTAATATAATATGTATATGTGTAACAACTATGATAATAGTTTTTGTTTTGGGACAGTTTCGTATAAGAAATCTTACGAGGACAAGTCATTTTTTCAAAATTACTTGCCCTGAAAATTATATTTTCCGGGACAAGTCCGGGCAAGTCACTTTTGTCAAGTCACTTGTCCGGGACAAGTGGCTAAACAATCAATTTGTACAGCCCTGACAACATACGCACAGCAATGTGAAAATACTCATTGATTTTCAAATTGAGTAGTGAAAATACTGTAATAAATTTGAAAATTCACTTAGTTGAGCTGCAAAAAGCAAAGTGTTTGCTTTTTGCAGCTCAAATAAGTGAATGTTTAAATTTGATACATTTTTTTGTCTCGCCTGCGAAGCGGAAAGCGAGACATAGGTTTTGCTTTTCCGGCGTCGTCGTCGTCATCATTCAATGTTCAGTTTTCGTGTTACGGTCATTACTTCAACACCTTATCAGCTACAGTCATCAAACTTTATACATACCTTTACTATGATATGTAGATGAATATAGGACTATTAAAAAAAAATCCGGGCTCCAGGGTCAAGGTCAAACTCTATTTCTTTCTATGCTACAAACTGAACATTAATGCATGTAGACCCGTTTTCTCGTGCGCTCTGTACACCTTACCTGTAGAGAGAACAATAGCCTTCTCCAGTTGAACACTTCTGCATGTGCAAGCATGTGCAAATTTCCAACTTGACCACTAAATGTCCAGCTAAATTATTACAGGTAATTTACACAGGTAAATTATTATACCTGGGTATTACATTTCCGTAAACTGTGTTGACAATATTGTGGCAATATGTGGACCTGTGCAGATATGATATGTACATAAATATAGGACTATTATAAAAATTCTGGGCTCCAGTAGCGAGCATTATTTTTTTGTTAATTTTTTAACTTTTGTTATTTTTTTAACTTTTTTTTTTTAATTTTTTTTTCTCCATTTTTAGCCAGGTTTTTTTTTGAAAAAAAATCATTTTAAACTTCTTTTTTTTAAACTTTTTTTCCATCTTTAGCCAGGTTTTTTTGGGGAAAAAATCCACGCTATTGGATTGGCGAAAGCCATGCTGGCGGGCGGCGTCCACAATCAATGCCCACCACATACAACTATCCAACATGTGACCATTTTTTTTACCTTCACCTATTATTTCTACGTAATTGACTTACCCATTTTCAACGTTAACTTTTTAACGTACGTCTGGTTAAAGTCTGGTTAAAGTTTTTTGGTTAAAGTTTTTCGTTACACTATATCTCTGCAACTGCTTCGCCCATTACCTTGAAACTTTACATGGGTGTTTATCATCATCCAAATTTTCATTCTATCCCCCAACCGTGCGGCCCCTGTGCCCAATGTCAAGGTCAAATTACTTTGATTTTTTTGTGTACTATATCTCTGCAACTGCTTCACCCATTACCTTGATACTTCACATGGGTGTTTATCATCATTGTCGCGCCCGCTTGCGGAAAGCGCGATATAGTCGGCATTTTGGCATACGTCCGTCCGTCCGTGTGTCCGGTTAAAGTTTTTCCATCTACTATATCTCTTTTTTTAGTGTCCATGCCTCACCCCAAGGCGCGACATGCAGGCCACGACCATCTAGTCTACAAAAAGTGGCCTCGTTTCTTGTTTCAAATTCTTTTTCCATTTTTGTCTAGTAGCATGAAAGGTCGTAAGTGCTATATACCGACTATTATCATATACTAAAACAATTATTGACTAGTGAGCCATAGAATATAATCTGATATTCTATGGCTCACTAGTCAATAATTGTATCCCCCAGACTACCGTCGGGGGATACTATGGATTTGACAGCGCGCCGCGTCCGCGTCCGCCGTAGACACTTCTTGTCCGGAGCATAACTCGAACACCCTTTGGAATATTTTCATGAAACTTCACACATGCATAGACCACGACCCGAAGGTGTGTCGCGCACAAGAATGACAACTCTTGCATAGCTAATTTTTGAGTTATCTCCCTTTTTTGTTTCTCGCACTGATTTCGTGTCCGGAGCATAACACCACCACCCTTTCGAATATTTTCATGAAACTTCACACATGCATAGAACACGACCCGAAGGTGTGTCGCGCACAAGAATGACAAACTCTTGCATAGCTAATTTTTGAGTTATCTCCCTTTTTTGTTTCGCGCACTGATTGACCATAACTCGACCACCCTTTGGTTTGGAATATTTTTATGAAACTTAACACATTCAATTAGACCACGAACCGAAGGTGTGTCGTGCACAAGAATGACAACTCTTGCATAGCTAATATTTGAGTTATCTCCCTTTTTTGTTTTCGCTCACTGATTTCCTGTCCGGAGCATAACTCGACCACCTTTGGAATATTTTCATGAAACTTCACACATGCATAGACCACGACCCGGAGGTGTGTCGCGCACAAGAATGACAACTCTTGCGTAGCTAATTTTTCAGTTATCTCCCTTTTTTGTTTTGCGCACTCTACAAACTGGACAATAATGCATGAAGACCTGTTTTCTCGTCTGCTCTGTATACCTTTTCTCGTGTGCTCTGTACACCTTACCTGTAGAGAGAACAATAGAAACTAGGAGAACCATGTGCTAAGCATGGGCTAGCATGTGCAGATGTCCACTGCTTGACCACGGCTTGACCACTGCTGACCAGGTAATTTATACAGGTAAATCACTACATTGGGTACTGTGTTGAAAATATTGTGGCATTATGTGGACCTCTGCAGATATATGTAGATAAATATAGGACTATTAAAAAAAATCTGGTCTCCAATAGCAAGCATTATTATTTTTAAACTTTTTTTTGTCATTTTTTATTTTATTTTTTTTCATTTTTTTTTCAAATTATTTTTCAATTTGACTGGAAAAAAAATCTGGGCTCCAGTAGCAAGCATTATTATTTTTAAACTTTTTTTTTCCATTTTTTTTTTTTTTTCATTTTTTTTTTTCATTTTTTTTTCAAATTATTTTTCAATTTTTGTCCAGTAGCATAAGGTCGTAAGTGCTATATACAGACTATTCACCTGTGCATGTGCTAGCATGTGCAACTGACCACTGACCACTTACAGGTAATTTATACAGGTAAATGATTATATTACATTTCCGTAAACTGTGTTGAAAATATTGTGGCATTATGTGGACCTGTGCAGATATATGTAGATAAATATAGGACTATTAACAAAAATTCTGGGCTCCAGTAGCGAGCATTATTATTTTTAATTTTTAAACTTTTTTTCCATTTTTTTTTTCATTTTTTTTTTCAAATTCTTTTTCAATTTTTGTCTAGTAGCATAAGGTCGTAAGTGCTATATACAGACTATTATCATATAATAAAACAATTATTGACTAGTGAGCCATAGAATATAATCTGATATTCTATGGTTCACTAGTCAATAATTGTATAATATGTTCGGGCCAGTGAAAATTGCTTTCGGGCCCAGGCTCGAGGTCAAGGCGGGACAAGGCGAGGCATCTGATTCCGCGGAATTCTTGTTTACTTATCTCCCTTTGTTGTTTCGTGCTCTGATTTTGTATCCAGAGCATAACTCGAACACGCATATACGCATTGCTCTAATGGTCCTCTACCGCCCTGTGCCAAATCCACGTTCGTTCTGCCCCCGTCAAGCCCAGGGTCAAGGTCACATACTTAGTGCTTCAAAAACATTAACGCTTGGGTAAATATCTAACTTTCTGTTTTCTTTCATGGATCATGGATCATCTTCATACTTCATATACGCATTGTTCTAATGGTCCTCTATTGCCCTGTGCCAAATCCACGTTCGTCCTGCCCCACCAATCCCAGGGTCAAGGTCACATACTTGGTGCTTCAAAAACTTTAACGCTCAGGTAAATATCTTATAATTTTTATTTCCATTCACGGATCAACTTCATATTTCATATACGCGTTGCTCTAATGGTCGTCTACCGCCCTGTGCCAAATCCACGTTCGTCCTGCCCCCGCCAAGCCCAGGGTCAAGGTCACATACTTAGTGCTTCAAAAACTTTAACGCTCGGGTAAATATCTTATAATTTCTGTTTTCTTTCATGGATCATCTTCATATTTCATATACGCATTGCTCTAATGGTCCTCTACCGCCCTGTGCCAAATCCACGTTCGTCCTGCCCCCGCCAATCCCAGGGTCAAGGTCACATACTTGGTGCTTCAAAAACTTTAATGCTCAGGTAAATATCTTATAATTTTTCTTTCCATTCACGGATCAACTTCATATTTCATATAATGCGTTGCTCTAATGGTCTCTACCGCCCTGTGCCAAATCCACGTTCGTCCCGCCCCCGCCAAGCCCAGGGTTAACATCATATACTTTATTACTTAGCGCTTCAAAAACTTTAACGCTCAGGTAAATATCTTATAATTTTTCTGTTTTTCTTTCACGGATCAGCTTCATATTTCATATATGCATTGCTCTAATGGTCCTCTAACCGCCCTGTGCCAAATCCACGTTTGTCCTGCCCCCGCCAAGCCCAGGTCAAGGTCACATACTTGGTGCTTCAAAAACTTTAACGCTCAGTAAAAGAAAATTTTGACTTGCAATTTGGCCTCATTTATTATCAAAGCGATATGTGGGACATCCGTGTTCTATGAACACATTTTCTAGTTTATTAAACTTAAACACACATGCATAGAAGACGACCCAAAGGTGTGTCGCACGTAAGAATGACAACTCTTGCGTCGTTAATTTCTTAGTTATCTCCCTTTGTTGTTTTGTGCACTGATTTCGTGTCTGGAGCATAACTCGAACACCCTTTGGAATATTTTCATGAAACTTCACACATGCATAGACCACGACCCTAAAGGTGTGTCCCGCAAGAATGACAACTCTTGCATCACTAATTCTTTAGTTATCTCCCTTTGTTTTTCCGTCACTGATTTTGTCTCCGGAGCATAACTCGAACACCCTTTTTTCAAACTACTTGTGTATCTGGGGAGGGGGATACACATGCGCTTGTCGACAAGCGTCCATTTCTAGTTGTATAATATGTTCGGGCCAGTGAAAATTGCTTTCTGGCCCAGGCTCGAGGTCAAGGCGGCGGGACAAGGCGAGACATTTGATTCCGCGGAATTCTTGTTATCATTTGTTCCCTATTTAGTAATGAAGAAAATCAACAATCCATTTGTAAAAGTAAAATACGCAATGACTTTGAAATCAGGGGCTATACATGTAGTACGCTTCAGACACGCTTATCTGGAGCCCTGAATGTGTATAGTGGAACCTCTCTAAACTGGACACCAAGAAAACACCTGTGATAATATTTTTGATGAGTTTCTTGGTCCTTGATCTCGGGTGATGATGTATGTTCGTGATCGCGTAGCACACAGCTATGGCTCAGAACGATCAAACGCCTACTTTACAGTGAAACATCGCTAAGCCGGGCACCCTTAGTTGTTTTTGATTCCAGCAATAAGTGTAGATCTTGATCAAATTAATGGGCTCTCGTCATCGCATATGTTGTTGAGTCGAAAATAAAGGAGATGTTTTGTATTTATCATCATTTACATTGTATACATATGATGTCATTACTGGTTGTTGAGGATGGCGTCGGTGGCGTTTATTGGTGCCAATCCGGTGCTGTTGCTAACCTCTCACAGTAACTGCGTCGTTGTCATGGTCGTTAACAAAGAATTATGATTTACCAGTAGCTGATTTCACCAACATTGCAAAGTATACTTTTCTAGCAAAGTATACTTTGAGGGAGTAATTATTTATTTTTCCTGAAATGCATTATTTCACATAGAACTAACGAGTGCATATATTTGATGATTAAAAGTATGCAGAATTATTATACTGAATTTATTACATTATTATAGCCAAATTGGCTGTGATAATGTAATAAATTCAGTATAATAAAAAATAATAAATTTATCCTAAAATTGAAAATTTCTCTCTCAAAGTATACTTTGCTAGAAAAGTATACTTTGCAATGTTGATGAAATGGGCTACAGTTCCACATGGGATTATATGGAGCAACCAGTACCCTTTGTCCCTCCCTATCCATCATGTCCATGCTACTTACATGTATTCCACATCAGCCCAATGGAGACGTACGATGACGATAGTGCAATGGTACAATGACGATACGATGCTACTACGATGACAATAGTCCGATGACGATACTACAATATTATATTGTAGTATCGTGATATAGTATTATCGCCATCGTGCTATCGTTATCGTAGTATCGACCCGATAGCAATATTACGAACGATCTAAAATCCATTATCGGTTCACCTCACCGGATATCGCTGCCCTTGACCTGGCAGCAGAGGGCCTCACTATCGCGAGAACAAGCTGTGCCCGAGAGTCGTCCGCCACCCATACAGCGGAGATACATAATACTTCCGTTTTCAAACGGCCGTATAAAATGCCGCCGTACTGACCTGTCCCAACTAGCGCATTTGCAACATATAATTTTGAGTCTAGCTGCACACCTGATGTTGTTTACAAGAATCTGCTGGTCGTCATCCACATTCAGGTGCAAATTGTGAGTGACATTTAGAATTTGACATGAAGTCTTCACGTTTTTGTTGAATTTGTTCTCGTTTTTAGCTCGACTATTCAAAGAATAAGTAGAGCTTATGTTGTCACCCCGGCGTCGGCGTCACCGTTACGCCTTGGTTAAGGTTTTTAGTCAACCTTGTATATGGAATACTACTGGCCCTACACCCACCATACTTGGACAACTTCATCTCCTAGTGATGTACATCAATAACCCCTGATCTATATTTGACCTTGACCTACATTTCCTCTTGAATTACTTAATTCCCCTTGGTTAAGGTTTTTAGTCAACCTTGGTTAAGGTTTTTAGTCAAGCTTGTACATGCAATACTGTTGTGCATACATACACCATACTTGGACAACCTTTTCTCATAGGAATGTACATCAATAACCCCTGATCTATATTTGACCTTGACCTACATTTCCTCTTCAATTACTTAGTTAATTCTCCTTGGTTAAGATTTTTAGTCTCCTTGGTTAAGATTTTTAGTCAAGCTTGTAGATGGAATACTTCTGGCCCTACACCAACCATAATTGGACAACTTTATGTCCTAGTGATGTACATCAACAACCCCTGACCTATATTTGACCTTGACCTACATTTAACCTTGAATTACCTTGTTAATTCCCCTTGGTTAAGGTGTTTAGTCAACCTTGGTTAAGGTTTTTAGTCAAGCTTGTACATGCAATACTATTGGGCATACAGACACCATACTTGGACAACCTTTTCTCATAGGGATGTACATCAATAACCCCTGATCTATATTTGATCTTGACCTACATTTCCTCTTCAATTACTTAGTTAATTCTTCTTGGTTAAGGTTTTTAGTCAAGCTTGTATATGGAATACTACTGGCCCTACACCCACCATACTTGGACAACTTCATCTCCTAGGGATGTACATCAATAACCCTTGATCTATATTTGACCTTGACCTATATTTGACCTTGACCTACATTTCCTCTTGAATTACTTAGTTAATTCTCTTTCGTTAAGGTTTTTAGTCAAGCATGTAGATGGAATACTCCTGGCCCTACACCAACCATACTTGGACAACTTTATCTCCTAGTGATGTACATCAACAACCCCTGACCTATATTTGACTTTGACCTACATTTAACCTTGAATTACTTAGTTAATCCCCCTTGGTTAAGGTTTTTAGTCAAGCTTGTATATGAAATACTACTGGCCCTACACCCACCATACTTGGACAACTTCATCTCCTAGTGATGTACATCAACAACCCCTGATATATATTTCACCTTGACCTATATTTCCTCTTCAATTACTTACTTAAGTCACCTTGGTTAAGGTTTTTAGTCAACCTTGGTTAAGGTTTTTACTCAAGCTTGTACATGGAATACTAGTGTGCATACAGACTCCATACTTGGACAACCTTTTCTCATAGGGATGTACATCAATAACCCCTGATCTATATTTGACCTTCACCTACATTTCCTCTTCAATTACTTAGTTAATTCTCTTTGGTTAAGGTTTTTAGTCAACCTTGTAGATGGAATACTCCTGGCCCTACACCAACCATACTTGGACAACTTCATCTCCTAGTGATGTACATCAACAACCCCTGACCTATATTTCACCTTGACCTACATTTAACCTTGAATTAATTAGTTAATCCCCCTTGGTTTTAAGGTTTTTAGTCAACCTTGGTTAAGGTTTTTAGTCAAGCTTGTATATGGAATACTATTGTGCATACAGACACCATACTTGGATAACTTTTTCTCATAGGGATGTACATCAATAACCCCTGACCTATATTTGACCTTCACCTACATTTAACCTTGAATTACTTGGTTAATGTTTATAGTCAAGCTTGTATATGGAATACTCCTGGGCCTAAATCAACCATACTTGGACAACTTCATCTCCTAGTGATGTACATCAATAATCCCTGACCTGTATTTGACCTTGACCTACTTTTATCCTTGGATTACTTAGTTATTTTCCCTTGGTTAAGGTTGTTAGTCAAGCTTGTATTATGGAATACTCCTGGGCCTACAGCAACCCTACTTGGAAAACTTCATCTCCTAGTGATGTACATCAATAACCCCTGACCTATATTTGTCATTGACCTACATTTAACCTTGAATTGCTTACTTAATTTCCCTTGGTTAAGTTTTTTAGTCAACCTTGGTTAAGGTTTTTATGCAGGCCGCAGCCACCTTGTTTGTCAAGCTATGTGTACATCGACAACCCTCGTAGTCGAGCTATGCTGTTCTCCTACAGCTCTTGTTACTTAGCTAATCGGAGATCGTTTATTTATATTAGCTTTTATATCTCCTTGGACGATTCTCATATTTTGTCAAATGATGTTTTGTTAATAAATAATGATGTTTATTCACGTTTGTTTGATTTCAGCAGCACATGAGAATAATATCTGAAGACGATTCTCACGTTTTGTCAAAATATATTTGTTATTAATCTTTTTTTCCACATTTGTTTGATTTCTTAACAAAACATGTTTTGACAGCACTGTGCACGTGAGAATCATCTCAAATGAGAATTGTCTTCTTACACGGTTCTCAAGTGTTGTCAAAATTTGTTTTGTTAGGAAATATATATAAAGACTTTTTCTTTATATTTTTAATTTCTTAATAAAAAGATAGTTTATAAGCACACGAGAATATAGTAAATACATGGTTAGTGCCGTCGAATATAAAATATATTTGGTTGAGCCTTAGACAGCTTTATTGGGGCGAGCTTTAGCGAGCCCCTATAGTTGTCGGGGCAAAACCGAATATACTTTATATTCGACGGCACTAATCATGTATTTAATTTATACCGCATACTAAATTTATTTGTTTGAACTTGTGTGACGTCATGTTTTGACGTCATTCCCTCGCCATACGTCACAAATCTAGCGACGCCATTCGAAGCAAAATGGCGGCGTCCACGCTAGGTAGATTCGGTATTGAATCTGATTTAATATCCAAATTATTTACGATGAGCCTTAATAATGGCTGTTTTTAGACTACATAGTTGTTATAATAATCATTGCAATCGTAATGGACATATCCATGTCATTGGTTACATCGCATATACTGTAAAAATGGACAAAATTCAGATGAACCGACAGCGATTTCGATTTTAAAATTCGACGCCATCTTGAATTTGCTGTTGAGACTGACCAATCAGAGGCCACGATTAGGGGTCAAAGGTGAAAAAATAAAGGCAAAAAACGCACTTCACGTATATTAGGCTACTTCAGGTATATTAGGTTACTTCGGATATAAACAGCATTTATTCAACACCCTTTATTAAGCTACATGGAGCAATGGTTGCGGTATAAAAGACGATTCTAAATGTGTTGGTATAAGAAATATTGATGCTTTTCTCTTTGTTTTACTCCTTAATAAAACATGTTTGGTAGCAGATGAGAATCATTTTGATTTTCTCGAAATCGGTATCACGGTTTCAAACAGAAATTCGAAAGACGAATATTTGTGTTTTAAGTTGATAGGATGGATAGAAAATGCGATTGAATATACATCGGTATGTCCGCTGTTATTCTAAATATATACATGTATGGTCCTCTTTCAGGGCGTTTCCTTCCTCGGCGTAGAAACGATAATGAAGAACCGCTTTGCAATGCCAACATGCATGCATTCGACACACACATGTACAAAATGTATTTCCAAAAGCGGACGGCGAGATCGCGAGGCCCGTTCGTGAAAAGAAATACAATGCACGCAATAACGCGAGCTTGTAACATGGCCCCAACTGGACCTCATATAAGCGTCTTAGAAGATGATTCTCATGTACTGCCAAATTTCACATGTTTAATATTTATTGAATTTTTTATGCCACCGGGTTTCGAAGACACCGGTGGCATATAGTGTTTGGACCGTCCGTCCGTCTGTCCGTCCATCCATCTGTCCGTCCGTCCGTCCGTCACACTTTTCGGTTAACCACTTTGTCACAGTTTCTCAAATATGCTGCAGGTGGCATCCGCGTTCGAAAGACGCATTTCTTGTTTAATCTTAAAATAGTTTGTCAAAACATGAGAATGAACTCCTAAAACATGAAAATCGTGTGGCATATGATGCCATGTTTTTATTAAGAAATCAAACACCTGAAAACACATAATCGTCTTTTAATATTCAAACTTAACATTGTGCATGCATGCTTTGAAAGTACAGTCGAGCACCAGTATCTCGAAGTCGAAGGGAGCTCGTCCATATAGTCGAGATAGGACTAGGTTCGAGATAGCGATGAAGTGACATGGTTGAATATTTTCGAGAAAAATATGAAATCTTTTTACCCATTAACTATTGACCAAAGGTAGTAAGATAATCAACATTACACGGTGGCGTAATGACTTTCAGTACGTGACTTGCGTAAAGGACCAGCTTGATATGCTTAATGAATCGTGACAAACACTCAAATATATCCAGGTAGACTAATTAAGCAAACAACCTGAGGTAGGTGTGAATTTATTTTGTTTTGTTTGATAATATGTTTGGAAAATTAGTGTCGACCAAATCGATCTTGGCAGTCAGGCACTTTAAAAGCGATTTATCCAAGCGTTTATGTGATCGAGATAGCGAAGAGATTTTTAACGTATTTTTATACGGAGGGGACAGAATGAACAGTCGAGATAGAGAACATATATGAGATAGGGCATGGTCGAGATAGTCGAGGAAATTTATATTAAACAAATAAGGATATAATTCAGGACTGTATTGAATCATCGAGATAGGGGATATCATCGAGATACTGATGTTCGAGATACCGGTTCTCGACTGTACACCTTTTTGGTTAAGCCTGCTTTCTTGGTGAACAACATAAATTGATATCCGCGATATAGCGTGGCATGCCTCGATTGACCACTATATTTCGCCGATCATCGAGGGTCTAATCGTGGCCGTCCACGCCGGTATCAACACATATTCCTTGATTCAGCTCAGATCCACAAACATCGCGGCCGTCCCCGATATAAAATGTGGCGAGGCCTTCCGCGATATAGCTAGGATTCTGGTAGCAAACTGGCCTTGTCAGCTTGTAGTGTATACAGGGCTTATGGGCTTTGCGACCAGTTCGGATCCAGATCAGCCTGTGCATCAGCACAGTCTGATCATGATCTGCACTGGTCGCCATTCCATCAATGAAACACCTGTACTGCATCTAACAAGCAATGCAGATCATTATCAGGCTACATTGGTGTGCTATTTGATCAAGAGCTACACTGGTCACAAATCCCATAACCCCCACTTCTTCAGCCACAGTTGAGCACATGTGCACATTTGCCATTCTATCTTTTCAGTGGGTGGCAGGTGGGAGCATGCGTTGGTAATTTAACAATCGGGGTTTATCCTTACCGGAATTCCGACCGGAGACCTGGTTTGGCATTCACATACATGTAAGTCTTTGGCATTTTGTATGTGACAGTTGAATCTGGTTATACCCCTTATGTGAGTATTACGATTATTCGTAATCCTATTTTAGGGGAAGGGGCCAAGTGACTTTGTGTGGTATGGACCTGGCACCAGGTCGGGTTATTCAAATTTCAGGGCTGAATATATTTTTTCTCGATGCCCCCAATGCAGCAGGTTAAAACGGGATCGAACCCGTTTGCCCAGCCTTACACGACCTTAGCTGTTGATAGGCCGTTAAACACCAAAAATAAACAATCTATTAATTTTGTTTCAGATTTGATGTGAGCTCATCATGGGGAGCTATATTCTAACGTTGTATGTGACTCACCAACAGGAGTATGCTATACAGAAACTGTTCTCAAAGCGCGGGTGGAAGTTCAAAAAAGCAGGTATTTATTTTTACACCTTGTATGCTGGCGCCAATCAGTCATTGTGCATTAGCCAAGAAAATAAGCCGGTATACAAATGGTTTTAACCTTCACTACGCGGGAGACGAAAATTGTCGTCTGCTGTTTTTCATTTTTGCCTTAATTCTTAACAGAAAACCTGTTTTGACAGCACATGAGAATCGTCTCCAGTGGAGACGATTCTCATGCGCTGCCAAAACAGGGTTTTTTCGATAAATATTGAAAATAAAACATTTCCAGCAGACGACAAAATTTAATTCGGCGTAGTAAGGGTTAAATATAGTATAAAGAAAATAGATGTATAGTGTTTAGAAAATATATAATTTATTTGCAAACTAGGCTTATTATAAATTTGATATTTCCTACACACTTCGGGTATATTCTATACTTGTATTTATGTGATAGTAGGATACCCAGTTACCGTTCTTGCCAATTATCTGTCCACACTAATAGAATCTTGTATACCGTAATAACCCTGTATATTCGGACACCGTTTGTTTTGGGGGAAACCCCTACAATAGCGGTTTACCAAAACAAATTGTATCCAAATACAGTCAAACCTGTGTTAACGACCACCTGGGAATAGCGACCACCTGTCTACAACGGCCAGTTAAAAATCCCCCTGTCCAATAGCGGCCACGTCATGTTTTTGTCGGCAAAAAAAAGAGAAAAAGTAGCACCACAATCGCTACTTTTCTTTCATCACAATCTGGCCGCTATCATTTGAATTGCAACTGGTCGTATCCAATTAGTCATCGATTACATTCGCATACATTGGCACAACGCTCTTTTGAAAACATTTACTTTGCCCGATATGGTCGGTGTCATTTTGGCGACATTAAACATTTTCCATGAAAAATATTGCATAACGCCATTAACGGTAATTCCCGATATGTACTCCTTGTCGTGTATTTCAATAGGCATAATGCAATTCTGCGTAAGTCATAAAACTCCATCTCCACTGTGTTTACACGATGCTGATTCGTCTACAGTGACAAGACTAAGACTTCAAACACACCGCGCTTGTCAAGTGTAAATTTCACACCGCGGGGCACAAGGCCATATCAAAGATCAATACACGCGGTTGCTGACGTCAGTCACGTAGTCGACACTAGACTGGTACCCTGCCTAGCGAAACAATACTACCGGGAACCAGTCTAAAGTGACACGACAAACGTGTTTATTGAGAATTGGGTCTCGATCCTCCGACAAATCCCGGCTTATTGCATTAGCGGCCAGACCAGGCAGTGGATTCGCGTAGTCTGCCCATGGTTTACAATAGTCGCCAATCTCTAATTAAAAACATTATAATTACGTCAGCGGACATTGCCAATTCGTCATAGGCTGCTTAAATATTTGGGCTTGATCAGGATATTATACATTGTTACATGGTTTCCGTTGTTTGCACATATGTGCAAACAAATAGCGCGTGCTGTTTGCACATGGCTTTAGGCAATGCTCATTCCGGGGCTCATGCATGACGTCACTACGTGGAAGTGCCTTCATGACGTCACTACTTCATGACGCGGCCCCGGAATATGCATACCGAAAATTATGTACGTGAATGGGACGATTTTATAAAAGTACTGAAAATACTGAATATAATGCTCAAATTACATCAGTTTTTGTCGCGCCCGCTTGCGGAAAGCGCGATATAGTCGGCCGTTTGGCGTACGTACGTACGTACGTACGTACGTACGTACGTACGTACGTGTGTCCGGTTAAAGTTTTTGGTTAAGTTGTTTGGTTAAGTTGTTTGGTTAAATTTAAAGTTTTTGGTTAAGTTCTTTGGTTAAGTTTTTTGGTTAAGTTGTTTGGTTAAGTTGTTTGGTTAAGTTTTTTGGTTAAAGTTTTTGGTTAAGTTCTTTGGTTAAAGTTTTTGGTTAAGTTTTTTGGTTAAAAGTTTTTGGTTAAAGTTTTTCTTTATATATATCTCTGCAACTGCTTTGCCCATTACCTTCAAACTTCACATGGGTGTTTATCATCATCTATATTTTCATTCTACCCCCCTACCGTGCGGCCCCTGTGCCCAATGTCAAGGTCAAATTACTTTGAAGTTTTTGGTTAAGTTTTTTGGTTAAAGTTTTTCGTTATACTACATCTCTGCAACTGCTTTGCCCATTACCTTCAGACTTCATATGGGTGTTTATCATCATCATATATTTTTTCATTCTACACCCCCCTCCTGTGCGGCCCCTGTGCCCAATGTCAAGGTCAAATTACTTTGAAGTTTTTGGTTAAGTTCTTTGGTTAAAGTTTTTGGTTAAGTTTTTTGGTTAAGTTTTTTGGTAAGTTTTTGGTTAAGTTTTTTGGTTAAGTATTTTGGTAAAAAGTTTGTCGTTATACTATATCTCTGCAACTGCTTTGCCCATTACCTTGAAACTTCACATGGGTGTTTATCATCATCTATATTTTCATTCTACCCCCCCTCCCGTGCTGCCCCTGTGCCCAATGTCAAGGTCAAATTACTTTGAAGTTTTTGGTTAAGTTTTTTGGTTAAAGTTTTTGGTTAAGTTTTTTGGTTAAGTTTTTTGGTTAAAGTTTTTCTTTATACTATATCTCTGCAACTGCTTTGCCCATTACCTTCAAACTTCACATGGGTGTTTATCATCATCTATATTTTCATTCTACCCCCCTTTCGTGCGGCCCCTGTGCCCAATGTCAAGGTCAAATTACTTTGAAGTTTTTGGTTAAGTTCTTTTGGTTAAAGTTTTTGGTTAAGTTTTTTGGTTAAGTTTTTGGTTTAAGTTTTTGGTAAGTTTTTTGGTTAAGTTTTTTGGTTAAGTTTTTTGGTAAAAAGTTTGTCGTTATACTATATCTCTGCAACTGCTTTGCCCATTACCTTGAAACTTCACATGGGTGTTTATCATCATCTATATTTTCATTCTACCCCCTCCTGTGCGGCCCCTGTGCCCAATGTCAAGGTCAAATTACTTTGAAGTTTTTGGTTAAGTTTTTTGGTTAAAGTTTTTGGTTAAGTTTTTTGGTTAAGTTTTTTGGTTAAAGTTTTTCGTTATACTACCGTATATCTTTTTTTTTAGTGTCCATGCCTCGCCACAAGGCGCGACATGCAGGCCGCGGCCATCTAGTTTGTTGGAAATGTAACAATAACGTTTGATCATGTCCAGCCGTGTGCAAACGTTTGCTGTGGCCCTCGGGAACTGTTTGAACCCGCGGCCTGCGGCCTTGGGGTTCAAACAGTTCCCTCGGGCCACAACAAACGTTTGCACACGGCTGGACATGATCAAACCTTATATTGGACAGAAAGCAAACAAGCCTGGTGTTCTCTGCTGATTTGGACACCTAGTTATCTCACGTGGGTTACTCAACTTGACACATTCAATGAAATATTTTTGTTACAAAAGAAAATTGCGGTTTTCACAGGCCGCGCCGCGTAGGCTATCGTTTTAATAAAGACTATGCAGGCTCCAGATAAGGAATTTGGCATTGGGTACAAGCAGTATCGTGTATTCAAAAATCATGCGAGATGTTTCATTATCTGAATGACAAACAGTGCATCATACGCTGATCAAGAATGCTTTGATTGGCAGATTGATCTTTGCAACACGGGATCCAGTTTTTTTTTGCCGACCACGTTTGACAGCAATTCATCAATAATGTCAATCACGATAAGATTAACATTGGTGGTGGACTTTTGCAATTTTTTTCTTCCACGTTTGTTCTGGCCGCCATTTTGTTGCGCCATGTGTCACCAATTTTCTACGAAAAAAGCTGACATGATCCGATTGTGTTATTTATAGTGTCTATCGCTACTACGATTATATTAATTGGTGAATTCGGGCGCCGTTCAACTCGTCTTATTTTAACTTAGTTAATTCGACCGCCATTTTATTCAACGTGTGCGTTGGTCGAAATAGTAATAATGTTACCATATTTTCATTTATTACTTATGATACTGTCCCACATGTAAAATATAAACCTGACACATTCAAAATAATAAAATGTCTGTCACGGACGTTTTTCGTTGCATCTCCTTGAGTAGACTCGGTGTCGCCGAAACAAGCAGTTTCACATCGATTTCAATTTAAGAAAATAGACTAGTAATGAGCCTGGATGTCCGGTTCACAATAGTGTCGCATTGCCGTTTTTTTTCCACAATTATTGATTTGAAAATCAGTAATATTTTCCGTAAATGACGTAATTGATAGGCCAGGCCCTCTTATCCGATTTATTTTCTCAAAATCAATATGGGCAAAAACGGCCGATGCGATAAGGGTGGAAATTTTAGATTTTGGTTCATTAACTTGGAACGGTACCCGAAACAACTGCCGTGTGATGGGTTACTAGAGTTTCGTATCGAGTTGGACCCATTTTTTTTCCGCTGAGAGTCGGAATCTCTCCCGCTATATCCTGGAGTTCAAATCGAATACACCCGAAAACTGGTTTCCAGCCGTTATCGGTGATATACAGCGAGACATTGTCCGCAGCTAGAGCCGGGACCAGACTTTGTAAACATTGAATGGCCGACCGCACAGATCATCGGCGATGATTTTGTAGGATTGTATACATGAACAAATCTAGCAGTACGCGACAGACTGAAAATACATTTGAGGAGTATGCTACAGGATAAAAAAGAATTGCGTACTGGACATTTTAATTGCTTTTTGGTACGCATTGTCTCTGATTTTAATTGGGTTTTTGCATGTTTTAATTGCGTATTTACGCAAATACGCACCTTATCTGGACCTCTGACTATATGACCATTATTAATTTCAACTGATGGTATGAAATTGAGAATAAGAAAACAAAATGCTAATGGTCATGCTAATTAAACCGCTTACACGACAAGCTATTAAATGGTGCACCAAAGCAAGCCGCGGGATGTACTTATCATGAAGATAATTACTCCCCTTTGTATATAATTTCCGAAGCGAGGCTGGGTTCAGAACAATAACAACAAGATGGCATAACACAATAAATTGAATTGACTATTTTTGCCATTTTCATGCAATTTCGTGAAATAGCGAATCGTCAGGTGGACGTGTACAGCCAAGACGTTTTCTATGCATGCATATAGATTAAAATAGAATGCTAAATACATGGCCGACTTTGTTGTGAAACCCGGGAAATTTTTTGACCCTTGGAACAACGACCACCTGTCAACAACGGCCACTTTGGCCACTTCCCGTTGACGGTCGTTCTTCACAGGTTCGACTGTATATTGTTATTGAGATGAACCAGTAGAACCGTACTAACCCTAAACAATGTGCTGATGTTTGCTGTGGTAAACCACAGGTGGAAGACTCGGACCTATGACACAAAAAAAATGCCTATTAAAAAAAATCCCATTACCCCACCCACTTGGTCTCGTACAGTACCATACGCTAATATAAAGGTGAGTATAAATAGCGCTATTATAGAAAGAGCCCTCTCTTTTCCAGCTCGCAATGTATGAAATATGTCTCTGGCAATCGATAAAGGTATTAGGTGTGTGAATATACTCACTTCAAATCGCTGTTTCAAGTATTTATTGAGTTATTCGCGTTTTGATTACCCCATCCAAAGCGAAAGTTGCGTGTATGAAAGAATCTCACACAGAATCGGAGGCCGTCCGGCTGGATTATCGGTCATATTTGGCCGATAGCTGATCGCCAGCTCAAACTAAAGTCGTGCACCATGATCATATACATTAGAGACTCCAACCATACAAAGTTCGTCCAATTGTGATCGTTCGCCGATCTAAAAAACACTTTTTTCTATAATTTCGTTCATTATCTGGAACTGGGTCAATGCACTATCTTCCATAATACAACCACCACCGAAGCGTCTATGTAAGAAACATCTCTGATTGGTTAAACCTAAAAATAGACGCGAGGACTTTCCCTTTTCAGGGTTTCCGGAAGACATAATCTGATAGTACGCGAATCATGAATGAAAGTCAATAAAATTAGAAAAAAGTGTTTTTTTAGATCGGCGAACGATCACAATTGGATGAACTTTGTATGGTTGGAGTCTCTAATGTATATGATCATGGTGCACGACTTTAGTTTGAGCTGGCGATCAGCTATCAGCCAAATATGACCGATAATCCAGCCGGACGGCCTCCGATTCTGTGTGAGATTCTTTCGTACACGCAAATTTCGCTTTGGATGGGGTATACAAAATGCGAATAACTGAATAAATGCTGGAAACAGCGATTTGAAGTGAGTATATTCACACACCTAATACCTTTATCGATTGCCAGAGACAGAAGTCATACATTTAATCGATGTTTATTGTGTTTGTGCGAGCCAGAAAAGAGAGGGCTCTTTCTATAATGGCCCTATTTATACTCACCTTTATATTAGCGTATGGTACTGTACGAGACCAAGTGGGTGGGGTAATGGGATTTTTTTTTAATAGGCATTTTTTTTGTGTCATAGGTCCGAGTCTTCCACCTGTGTGGTAAACCAGTAGCCTATTTCATCAAAATTGCAAAGTATACTTCAGGGGTTGAAATTTCACTCGCCCAGCTCGCCATGGCGAGTGCTTTTTGTGGCGGTCGAGTACTTTCTACAGGCACTCGCCCAGTTTGGCGAGTGAAAGATTTGGTTAGGATTTTTTTTTCTGAAGAAATTGCCAATTAATTCCATCGATAATGGCCAACAAAATTGTATTAATTCAGCGACCATTTGTTGTTTACGTCAATTTGCGGGAAGTAAGATTCAAGCAGTGTCTATGTACACGGTTACGGGTAGAATCGCTAGCGATTTTGAACACGGTCCATATCGGGCAAGTTTAATTCACGGATTATTTGTCGGCTGTACGCGGCCGGGCTAACAAATAATATGACTGCGAGTATAGACTAGGCCTAGTGTATATGCGGCCACATATATCGTCTCGTATACAGTTGGGTTAACGCGCATTTCAGACGCCGAACATAACGGCTTGGGACGAAACGGTCGACACCGGGTCCGAAACCATTGAATTTAGTAATTAAGGCAGCGCACAGCGCATGCAAACATAGCCACTATAAATTAAACAAAATCTATGTCACTCAATGCTTATAGAAAATAAGAAGCATGCAAGCCTCTGAGCAAATTCGCTGCTAAAAAACGTTGTTGAAGAAAAAACTCGACAAAGTTTATCTCCTGATAAATAATATTTATTTGTTTGTTTATGTTCATTTAATATTTAAATATAAATAAAAATAATAGTGAATATGTCTCATACGTTTTGGTAATGATCATATATATATATGTAAAAGCTTCTCTTTTTTTTTAAATAAGATGCAACATTACAAATACTGGAAATAGCAATTTATTTTTTTTTTAAAATGGGCGAATTACTTTTTGACCTGGGCAAGTACTTTTTTTTTGTACTTGCCCAGATTTGTTCAACCCCTGTACTTATCTAGCAAAGTATACTTTGAGGGAGTAATCATTGATTTTTCTGAAAGGCATTATTTCATACAGAAGTAACGATTGCATATATTTGATGATTAAAAATATGCAGAATTATTATACTGAATTTATTACATTATGACAGCCAAAAAAATTTATCCTAAAATTGAAAATTTCTCCCTCAAAGTATACTTTGCTAGATAAGTATACTTTGCAATGTTGGTGAAATAGGCTACTGATAGTTATATGTGTTTCCTAGAATAAATTGTGTCTAAATATTTAGGCTTACATTTATTACAGTATTATCTTTTGCAAGAAATTCTGTTTCCTCAATGATTTAGTGACTTGACGTTTATATCTTACAGACACCTAAGAAACACTTCCACGTACAGTGAAATCGCGATGGCTCGAAATGCCACGGGCCTGCATATTTTTTTCGAGTGATCGCATCTTTCGATCCATCACATCTTGCGATTTTTGTATATTTGTCGTCTACTGTACCCGTTGGATTTAGGAAATAACAAAGCATAATAGAGTGTATCCATGTTTTAGATGATAATAGTATTTATTCGCAGATTGAAGTTATCATGTTAAATTAAATAAAATGTATTTAAATGTATTTACAAAACTGTCCTTATTTCAATTATTATCAAAGCAGAAAAGCTCCAGTGTTTACTATCAATAGTGACGCACATAATTAATGTCGCAGGTGGTTGTGACGTCACTCGAAACAGTAGTGATTGGGCCCAGCTCAAACGATGTTGTTATACGCTGCCCATAAAAAATTGAGAATCAGTGAAATCGAATCGTAAAATGTTGCGACGCAACAAAACGTGCTTTACCTAATTTGTGGCCAGTGTAAACGCTGATCAACTTGCAGACTCTTGCAGACTCCTGCAACTTGATATGGGTTTACTATTTCACTATATTATTCATCATGAATAGCTGTCGAGGACGAACATTTCAGGTCCTGAACTGAATGTGCAGGCCTATTTAATGCTGCACTGATCGGAAATTCAGTAGAGCAAATCCTTTTTGTCACGACCAGTCTTTTCTGCCTAACTAGGAAGTGCGGGTAGCCACACGAATAACACGGGGACCACTAGAACGTGGGTTACTAGGGTTCCAACTCTACTTGAACCCGAGCAACGACTGGTTGTTCCTGTGATACTCGGGTTACTCGAGTATAACCCGTGAGTTACCACGAAAAATGACCAATGTCTTATGACACACTCTATTAAATGCGCTGAGTGGCTGAAGCCCAGAATATTTAAGGGTCGTAATAAGTCGGACGCGGATGTGTGAAAATTAGCCAAACACAAACTTCGACATGACTTTCCAGTCATCGTATAGCAAAATAGCGAGAAATGAGTTTTTGTGGGGGGGACTTGAAAAATGTTTTTTTTTTTTGAGGGATCGCATTTTTCGAGGAGTTGCATATAAATTATCGGGACCGCGATGCTATTGAGCGAGCCTGACATTACGAGCCAGCTCATTTCGAACCATCGCTATTTCACTGTAGCTGTTTCAAATTTCACACATGCATTCCTCTTATTGTACTAGATCATGCTTTGACAAATTCAAGATCTTCTGGCCTTGTGTGTTTTCAAATGTGCCCTCGTTTTCTTTGACTGTCAGCAGGGGCATTGTATGGTGACAGGTCACATTTCTATTCTATTTTAGCTATCAATGCAAATGTATGTTCCCACTCATTATCTCGGGGATATAGCGTTAGTCCATGTACGTACGTGTACGTGCGTACATTAGTAACACCTTTCATGTTTCAATAACTTGTGAACTGCTTCACCGATTATGATAATATGTTCTCATAATGCGTGTCTAGGGATGGTGCTTTGTCTGTAAGGCAAAAGTGTACATTTTTTTATTTATTTATTTTTTATTATCAAGGCTACCAGCGAGATGATTAGCTAGCCTTGTTTGGAATGACATTTGCTAAGAAATACCGTAAAGATTCTAATAGACGGCCCGGGCGTCTATTAGAATCACCACTGGCTCCGAAGTCCTGGGTGGGCGTTTAATAGAGGCAAGTATTATTCAGCGAAGGGAAAATGACAAAAACATAACGAAGGGACGTTACTCTCAAACGTATGACCCGACTTGATTGTAGTGTCTGTCAGTTTATGGACATTTTGGACCAAGACTTTTCGGTCATTATGGTACACTCGGTAAATATTTTTAAATACTTGTAATGTATATATCAGATGTATCAATACAACGTCAATCATTAATGCTGATCAGATTTACACATATGGACGTTTCGGACTGTCACGGTTTCGGACCATGGACGTTTCGGCCCATGTACGTTTCGGTCCGTATCGGTGCGATTAATTTCGGCCCATGGCCACGTCCCGAACAAGTCATATTTATTTTTGCTCATCTCCTAGGAAATATCGGCCAACAATCCAACATGATGTAAATTTCACCCATATTATACGAGATGGGTTTGAGATGCTTTGAAAATGGTGTCTCCGTAACTGTGTACATTCTGATCGCCCTGTGTCCGTGCAAATAGCTACTGCCGATGAGGAATTTACTGTGACACCGAAAAAAGTTGAGTTTCATTTCCGCTTTTGAAAGTTAAAGTAGCAATTATGTTTTGTTTTTTTCGATTTTCAAGGAAATACTGGAAAGAAAAAGAAATCTAGTTGGACAGACAATTGGCTCCGATTTTGTTTCAACTTAGTACTGGGCGTTTATTAGAGGCACAAATTTCGTGAAAATCAGCGAAAAAATAGGTCATTTTCAACGTAAAAAGTGGGGGGTGGGCGTCTATTAGAGCATGGGTGTCTATTATAATCTTTACGGTATTCAATTTTTTTCCACGAGAAAAATGTTGTGTATATTGAGCATAAACTGGTTATTTTCCAGAGTTTAAAGAGGTCGAACTGCCTGCTATAAAGCCAGAAGATGCAAGTGATTACAGCGATTCTGATGTAGATGGTGTCGAGCAGGATGCAGGTGCACTGGTATACCAACAAGGAGACATATTTGTTGAAACAAACGCTGAATACGCAACAACAGACAATAGTGGGGTTGATAGGGCTCAAACTGCAAGTGGGCGTGGTAATTCGACAGTGACAAAACCTAAAGTTAACATTGGTGACAAAGGTGCAGATAGGGCAGCAGTATCAACGGAAAATGCAAGTGAAGACACCGAGGCTCAAACACACACTGGTAGCTGGGGAGATGCTGCTAATGTAGGTGATTCATTTACAGTGGAATCGAACATCAAGGTGGAACCACAGGACGATGAAGTCGCAGAATCTGGTGATGTTGTTTAAACACATGCTGCGAGTCAAACAGGTGGCGCGTTGACAACTCAAAGGCTACTGCCAGGTTCAAAGCCACAAAAAGCGAAGTTAACAAAATCGAGTAAGGAGGAAGTACTAGTATCACGAAAGCAACAGCGGAGAGCGTCTGCTTCTGCCAAAACTCTGATCAAAGAGCTAGCAGAAGATCAAGTTAAAGAACCAGAACTTGATGATGCACAATCGGACACAGCCATCAATGAACTACAGGATTACAAGCTTGAACAAACCTCCGATGTTGAACATTCCGATGAGGACTATATTCCGGAGGATGAGAAAACTTTGGATAATGACGATTCGGAAAGTGAAATGATTCCGAAAAAGCCTGCACCGGCAGATATAGACGGTGATGGATATAGTAAGAGCCTTGGTGGATATTTCTGCCGTGATTGTGGCAATGGCTTCAACTTGAAGTACTATTTGCCAGTCACAAACACAATAACCGATGTGTCTTCACCTGTAAACACTGCAAGAAACAGTTCAACTTCAAAGAGTACAAGAAGTTTCTGAGACACCAGAAAGGACATACGTAAGTAGGCTTAGCTATTACATTGTGGCAATGGCAGACAAAATGAACTCTGAACATTCTGAATCATTTGATATTTAACCCTTTCACCCCCTAAGTAACTGGGATGGATTTTGTTATGTTAATTTTGCAAACACTAACCGTCGCAAAATGATTTTAAGACTAGTACATTTATGAAAAGGGGGTGTTTTTAGGAAAATTGCTTGCAAAAAGTGAAAATCTTGATGAGACGGCTTGTCATCTGGATCTACACTATTTGCCAATACCACTATACAGGCCTGTGGTGTTGAGAGGGTTAAAGGGATGTTTCTAATGTAAAATTTGTTTACTATAGGAATGAATGGCCTTTTTGTGAAATTTATCGGGGTATAAACTTGGAAAAGTCGCGGGAATACTGGACGAAGGCCGGAAGGCCTCGTCCAGTATTCCCGCGACTTTTCCAAGTTTATATCCCCGATAAATTCCACAAAAAAGGCCATTCATTCCTTATAATTGCAGCATTTGAAATAAATTCATCAACAAAATAAAAAAGTGTTATTTTCCGTTTTTCTTAAGAATTATTTTAATTGCTCCTCACGGTTACGAAAGTAGTTTGGCATGGGAGTTTACTGGGATAAATAAATTTTGGACAGAGACTTGCTACGGACCAATCAAATGTTAGGGAAATTGTGTAAATATTTTTGTGCTGGAATTATTAAAATGTATGCATGTGGCTGTAACTGGAGAAATGGGGTTTATGGTATTTGTGAACAGTGTAGATCCAGCCTGATAGTGATCTATATTGCTTGTTAGAAGCATGACGTGTGTTTCATTGATGGAATGGTAACCGGTGCAGATTCTGATCAAACTGAATGCACAAGCTTGCAAAGCCCACAAGCCCCATTTCTTCATTCACAGCCACACATTTATGTAAATTGTCTAACAAAACGATTAAAATAGTCAATTATATGAACCCGGATTTGACCATGGCATAATCAACTACAAAAGAAAATGAAATATATATATTATACCGTATTTTGCTGTGTATTAGACACACTTTTTTACCCAGATTTTCATCCCACAAAGCGCCAGCGTCTTATACACACGTTTGGATACAAGAGCATTTTTTTCCACGCCGAAATACCAACAAAAATTACCAAACGTTATTAAAATAAAGATTTGTTTCGATATTTGTTGTTGTTGTTAGTCTTTGCGGTAACATCCGCTTGAAATTGGAAAAGTAGCCTCAGATTCGTAACCTAAACAGTTCGCGCGCCTTACTCGTTTCGACCACAGGCATTCGGCGTGTTTCGGCTTTCATCGGTACTAAACATACATGTACCATATATAGAGTTATAACCGACGAAAGATGAAACACGCCGAACGCCTGTGGCTTTCGACGCTGTGTCACATTCGGTCGACATTTTCTCTGCCGAATCACAATCTGGCCGCTATCATTTGAATTCTCTTTTGAAAACATTTACCTGACCCATATCGCTCTGTGTCATTTTGCCATGAAAAATATTGAATGACCCCATTAATGGTAAATCCCGATATGTATTATGTGTCGTGTATTCCAATATGCATAAAGCAAATCCACGTAAGTTATAAAACTCCATCATTAGTTTCTAAACTGTGTTTACACGATGTTGATTCGTCTAAAGTGGCAAGCCTAAGTCAACTGGCCGACATGAAACACACCGCGTGTCAAGATTTAGCAAGCCATATATCAAAGTTCAATACACGCGGTTGCTGACGTCGGTTTCGTATTCTTCACTAGACTGGTACCCTGTCTGATGCGTGCCTAGCGAAACAGTACTACCAGGAACCAGTCTATTTATGATACGGCAAACGTGCACGGTACAGGTCTCTATCTCTGACAAATCCCGGCTTATTGCATTAGCGGCCAGACCAGGCAGTGGATTCGCGTAGTCTGCCCATGGTTACAATGTTTGCCAATCTCTAATTAAAAACATCGTAATTACGTCCGCTGACCATGCAAATTCGTCATATCATAGCTATAGCAGTGCTTGACACTCGCCGAATCGGCATGGTAGCCCAAATAGATATATTTGGGCTAGTAAAAATTTTAGAATCCCATATTTCACTAGCCCAAATGAAAAGTTGGTAGCCCAAAAAAGGTATGACTCAATTTAATGAAATATGCAATTAGGGGCGTATCTACACTGTCAGAGATGGACGAGTGACACAAAATTAAATGTTCAATTTAATATGTTTTTATTTATAATAGTCCACGGTGATGTGATCCTCTGTTGTGAGCTCCAGCCACGGCCGGTCCCTCTTCCAATTCACCATTACTCCCCTGTTACCCCTGTTCTCATCATACCTAAAACAATAGACTGAATACTTAAAATATATAGAAAGTGGTATATACCCAAAGGAGATCAGAGGAAAACCAGAAACCGAACACTTTGCATCAAATACATGGCACGCGTACAGCGGTGGTCTCGGAGCCTTTAAAAGCGTGAAAAAACGCACTCCCCGACCAGCGGTGTAACGATTCCCAAGAGAAACGCAATAAACACTACAAGAAAAGTAAAAATACAACAAAAGCACCACAAGACACTACCCACAATTACCCAACACACTATAGTATTTTTGTGCTAAATAATTCTAGAAAATTACCTCCCCCCCCCCCAAGTTGTTTTATAGAATGCAGAGATTGGGTCCGAAAACAAATGAGGACGAAATAAGCAAGGTGCGATTTCGAACGCCTGGGTAACATCCGCCATTTTCATTGATAATTTACACAGTCAAGAGTATGCCTACCCAATCAGCAACGTAAACACGCGTGTTATACAAAGGTCAAGGATTGTTTTTATTAAAAATAACCCAGGATTTGTTTACAATCGTCAGAAACAGCAAATGTTTTGAGTTTGGTAAGAAAGACGAACATCTTCCAAAATATGTGTGGTCGCCCAAAAGAAAATATTTGGGCGAGTGTCAAGTACGCGGCGGGTAAAATCTGCTCGACCAAGATGAAATTCACTCGCATTGGCGACTTGGCGAGCGCCCATATCGAGCACTGTATAGGCTGCTTAAATATTTGGGCTCGATCAGGAGGAGCCACTGTAGCTCTAACATACCTCGATGATTGGGAGCCAAGTCACCAGATCGCGAAATAATCCGATCCCGGTATAAATTTCGGCCGCTCTGCTCTGAAATTTCTATCAACTTTCAGCATCATTTACGGAAGATATGACTGATTTTGAAAATCAATATCGGCAAAATACGATTATGTCTATGAAAATAACACTGCTAGTGACCTGCACATGAGATACGGTACTACCTGAATACACGACTCCAGAATAGCCCCTTATCAGTGTATGCGCATGCGAATCCGGGGCTATGCTGTTCGCACATAGAAGTTGATTGTATTTTAATGTATGCCACAAATTAATTCGCTAAATTCCCAATAATTTCTGAATCCGCCATTACACCCAGGCAACACAATACACAGCCGAAATTCGTGTGTTGCTCCGTGTAAAAAATCGATAATGCTCAGCCATGTTGACATCATTCAGCAAAAGGCTGTATATAAATTTTGACCTTTAGGCTATGTTTTGAAATTGCACCGATTGACAGTAAATGGTGTTGAATAGTTGACACACGTCCAAGGTACGATAAAAAAACAGTGCGGGGGAATAAATAACAACTCGGCGAGTTTTTGAAAAAAAAATTGTTTCATTTTGTTAGGAAAATTGGGTGCGTCTTATATTCTCATGTAGACATTTTCCCCCAGATTTTGTAATGAAAATAGGGGTGCGTCTTATACACTTTTGCGACCTATACACGGCAAAATACGGTATTATAGATTTTTAACTACTTGTTCATGTGAACTGTCACGACTGTCACGTGACCTATGTTGATATTATCAACTTATATTATGACATCACCAATTCTACTTACATTGTATGACAATTCCGACTTGCATATACATGTATATGTACTATGTATAAAAGTGGGTGGGTGTGGTATTTTTTTCAATGGTCCATTTTCTAGTTTTTTCTTTTTTTCTACATGTTTACAATGTAAATATATTGGTCAAAACTGTTCTGATGCACAGGATTGTCTGTAGCAAAATGTGCCACAAACATTGTACTGTCCATTTTGTCTGCCAGTCGCCCCTTACAGGCTCCAGATAAGGTGCGTATTTGCTTAAATACCCAATTAAAATTGCCAAAAACCCAATTGAAATCAGAAGTAGTGAGTATCAAAAAGCAATGAAAATATTGTGGTATCTTTATCATGCTGCAGAAAACAATAAACAACCACAATTATTATCATATTTTTCTTATTTTTCCATGAAAACACATCTTGGTATTCCAGGGAGACAACTCTAATGAATGCCAAGACATGTTTTCATTTAGGAGCAAACTATTCAATAATTGCTGTCTGCTGATGTGTAAACAGTAGTGTGATTTTATTTTACCCAATTAAAATGTTGAAATACCCAATTGCTTCAGAAATGATGGAGTGACAATACTCAATTACTAATTCCTTATCTGGAGCCCTGGCCGATTGCATGATTTTCAATGCTGATTTACACTCAAGATATCCTTATCTGGAGCGTTGCATTGAAATGAACATGTGATGGGGCGTGCTTACCAATAAAATATTATATTCACATATCATTCGAAATTAACAGTAGCAAGTAGCAACTTTGCTAAATAAAATCCTGAGCTCCAGATAAGTTTTGTATCTAAAGAGTATTATACCCCCATATTTCAAATTCAATGCGTATTTTACAAATGTATTATTGATTTTCTTCCTTATTAAATAAGGAACAAAAATTAGTGATACAAAATAAATCAAATTTAAAATTCACTTATTTGAGCTGCAAAATGCAAACACTTTTTGCAGCTCAACTAAGTATTATACTTTATTACAGTATTTTTCATTACTCAGTTTGAAAATCAATGGCATGAATGCGTATTGTCACATTACTGTGAGTATTTTGTACTCTCACCTTTGATAATCAATGCGTATTCTGCTAAAATAAGTTCATAAAATACGCCAATACACATCTTATCTTGAGCAATGGTCACCCAGCATTCGAAGTTAACAGTCGCAGTCACTCGCAAGTAGCACCTAAAATCAGAACTTGCCACATGTTCTAACAGTCGGTAGCAAGTTACTTGCTGCCTGAAAATATCAGACCTACATGTATGTATGTATGTATGTATGTATGTATGTACATGTATGTATGAGCAAACTGCTGTACTTCCAATAAAATCAGAACTATTTGAAGCTATATAAATTTAAATCAACATCCCTTTCACGCATGATCTTTCTAAAAGAGTAACATGTGGTTGCGGTTGGGAAAAGCTGATTCACATTCACATACACGTACAATGTACATATAGTTTTCTTATTTCCGTCTGTCCGTAAGATTTGCTTTCGTTTGTCTGTCCTGGCGATGGCCCGGGGCAGAGCTCCAGATACAATGTAAGGTGCGTATTGGCGTATTTAACACACTTATTTTAGCAGAATACGCATTGCTTATCAATAGTGGGAGTACAAAATACTCACACCAATGTGAAAATATGCATTAATTAATTTTCAAATTGAGTAGTGAAAAAAAATATGTGTTTGCTTTTTGCAGCTCAAATAAGTGAATTTTGTTTGTTTTATTTTTTATCACTTGTTCCCCATTTAATAAGTTAGAAAATCTATAATACATTTGTAAAAGTAATATAAAATACAAATTGAATTTGAAATATGGGGTTTCTTACATTTCATCCGGTAGTTTACAGAAATCTAACGGTCAGGGATTCCGCTGGCGATCGCCACTTTCGCAATTGGCGATAAAAATAAACAATTGGCGATAACAAATTACAATTGGCGATAAAAAATTACAAATTTCGAAAAAGAAATATATTTTTTTTTTCGAAAATTGTAATTTTTTATCGCCAATTATTTTATTTTTTTTGAAGTGGCAATTTTTTTATTTTCCCCAGCGGAATCCCTGAACGGTGAATTACACCACTCGGCATCAGTAGTTTACAAACTCGTGATTGGGTCCACTCGTTTCGCTACGCTCACTCATTTCTTTAGCGGAAGGACCCAATCACTCGTGCATTATTTCACGATAATCAGTTCACCTAGTTAAATAAACGGTATATAATACTCTTTCGATACAAAACTTATCTGGCGCTCTGGTCGAGGGTATCCATGAGCCTCTTCTCGCTTGCTCTAGTTATATCCATGTACATGTACCAGCTTCTACCCAAATTCTCCTGAATATATGTGTATAACTATCTACTGGAACAATTGAAGTGGTCAGTTGAATAAGGGAGCTAACTCCCAAATGCCTTCGCCCTATGGCAGAGCTTCAGATAAGCTGCGTAAATACCCAATTAAAATTGCCAAAAACCCAATTGAGATCAGAAGTAGCGAGTATCAAAAAGCAATAACAAGTTTGTGGTACCTTTATCATGCTGCAGAAAACAATAAACAGACCACAAATATAGCATATTTTTCTTATTTTCCATGAAAACACATCTTGGTATTTCATTAGAATTGTCTCCAAGGAGACAATTCTAATGAAATGCCAAGACATGTTTTTCATTTCGAAACAAACTATTCAATAATTGCTGTCTGTTGATGTGTAAACAGTAGTGTGATTTTATTTTACCCAATTAAAATATTGAAAACACCCAATTGTTTCGGAAATGATGGAGTGAAAATACTCAATTACTAATTCCTTATCTGGAGACCTGCTATGGAGTTAGCCCCCTTATTCAACTGACAACTTCAATGTATTATCCCCTTGCACTAGTCGATATAGCGTTAATCCATATACGTATGTGCGTACTTAAGTAACACGTTTCAGTTTTCTATAAATCATGAACCGCTTCACCGATTACGATAATTATTGGCCACAATGTGTGTCTAGGGATGGTTCTTTGTTTTGGATATGACCCACGTCGACGCCCACTGAGGAAATGACCTTAGCTGTCGATAGGCCAGTTAACTACCAATAAACAAACAATCAAACACGGAGGATGTATGATTCTATTTGTTTGTAAGGCAAACACAGTAATTTATATAATATCAGCAGATGATAACACTTAACATGTAGTTCATAATGTAGTTTTTTTTAGGAAAAATTTTAAAATCATAAAATTTATCATGTTTACATGTATGTAAGTTTTATCGAAATAACTTATAAATAATATAAAAATTATATGGTGACTGTCATACTGGTATATAGCACAAACATATTTACACAATTCCCTAACATTTGATTGGCCCGTAGCATATATTCCAGTAAACTCCAACACACCAAACTACTTTCTACATGTGCGCTGTCAATGTAAACAAATGGCTGTCGTCTGTCAAAATAAACACATTTTCTTGATGAATTTATTTCAAATGCTGTAATTATAAGGAATGAATGGCCTTTTTGTGGAATTTATCGGGGATATAAACTTGGAAAAGTCGTGGGAATACTGAACGAGGCCTTCCGGCCTTCGTCCAGTATTCCCGTGACTTTTCCAAGTTTATACCCCGATAAATTCCACAAAAAGGCCATTCATTCCTATAGTGTTTTATGCCATTTCTTTGATGCTCTTCAGCTTTATTGATTCAACCTTTTCCCCCCTTCAGAGTAACTATAATGGAATTTGATATGTTAATTGTGCAACCAATCCAATGGTCACAAAATGATTTTCAGACTAGTCCATTTATGAAAAGGGGGTGTTTTTGTTCTCAAAAAATCACTTGCAAAAAGTGCAGATCCTGATGACAGTCTCCGTGAAACTGCCAAAATTTTACAGAACATTTGATCTTTTACAAGACTGGACAAAAATTTACCAGCCCAAATTTATTTTGTGTCATAGTTAAGAGCTTTTTATCTTTTTAAGTACCGTATTCATTCTAATAAACGCTCGGGCGCTTATTAGAATCATCGGTAAGTCATAGGTCGGGGGTGGGCGATTAATAGAGGCAATGGTTTTTGGTCCGAGTAAAAAATGTCAAAAAAGTGAAGAAAACGATTGGATTTGTAAACCTTACAGATGTTCTATGTACTCACGGTGTAGTCTTAGCAATTACTACCGTATCGACGTTTGTATTCGGATAATCTGTATGTTTGGACTGGTCCATTTCTCATTAGAATAATTACTTTAGGATCAGTAAGTATTCGGACATACCCCAAATCCGTAAATTTCTCAAAATATCTCAACAATAACAAAGGGACATCACTCTTCGCGTAACATATACTATCTGGTCAAATCGTCCCCAGACCAAAATCGTCCCCATACCAAATCGTATTTTTTTATATTTTTTTTGATAATCAAGCAAGCCCATCATCACATCTGGTTCCCGGTTTTGCTGTACAATATTGTGCGTTAAACCGTGACCGGGTACCGATGGCTGTCAACGACGAGGAACAGAACTGGATTGTATATTAGAACCAGATAACGACTATAGTGACTCTGCAATTATTGTTAAACAAGGCGAAACTGTTGTCGGACATATTCCTGAAGGACTGTGTCAGCCATTGACAACATTATTTAATAACGGAGATATCACCCAGGTGATCGCAGTTACTTCTGGGGAACCGCGACCCTCCTCTATCGGGACATTTGCAAGGGGAGGTGGCCTTGAAATTCCATGTTCCTACAGAATATTTGGACGCAAAAAACGAAAAGCACATGTCCACGCGTTACTAAAAAGGGAAACAGAAAATTACAGTTTGACAGGTATGTCCATTTTTCTTTCCAGAGGAGGCCATGGACGTTTATTAGAGGTCCCAATTTTTGTAAAATGGGGCAGAAAATGTTCATTTTTTTGCCCAAAAATGGGAGGTGGGCGTTTATTAGAGTATGGGCGTTTATTAGAATGAATACGGTATATCAGTCATATAAGAAAAGCTAGCTAGCACCAGAATTGCATACCAAATGAAGGTGATTTCATTGAAGCTTAGAATATAATATATTTTTTTTAATACATTTTTTTATAGTCGGACATTCGGTCCGGTGACTTCCGGTTTACCGTCGGACCTGCGGCAATGTTAACGGACATGTCTGACGGACCGACGACTTTCGCGGAGACTGAGATGAGACGGCTCCTTACGAGCGGCTCATCTAGATCTACACTTTTGGCCAATACACTATACAGGCCTGTGGTGTTGAAAGGGGTAATCGATTTTCAAGCAGAAAATCATAATAAATCTTTCCGCTACTTTTCCCTGTGGCCTGTACTATATTTTATTCATTTGGCACATCAGAGCTCCAGATAAGCTGCGTATTTGCTTAAATACCCTATTAAAATTTCCAAAAAAACCTAGGTAATTGAAATCAGCAGAAGTAGCGAGTATCAAAAAGCAATACAAATTTTGTGGTACTATCATGCTGCAGAAAACAATAAACAGACCACAAATATAGCATATCTTTTCTTATTTTCCAATTACTCAATTACTAATTCCTTATCTGGAGCCCTGTATCTGGTATTGTTTTTACGTACATGTAGCGTTACATTTTATCTGTTAACTAGTGGCACATTGACCAAATACTCACTGATTTGGGTACTATAGACTCAAAATCTGAACATCTGACTTCAAATCTGGAGGTTGTTGGTTCAAACCTCGCCTTAGGCATGAAAAATACTTACATAATATTTCCATCCCACTGGTCTGTCTGATGCGACTTTAAACTGTAGTCCCGTCTCCATATGACCTTAGCTGTTGCTGGGACGTTAACATTCACATTAAAAATCACAATACCTGCGTACACAATAGCCGCGTAAAAATTGTCATGTAGTATTTGTTCTGCAATGCTGGGGGCCGTTTCACTAAACGTCTTGCGACTAAAATGTTCGCAAGTGCAAAATTATGATAGTCTGTAAATTTCACATTAACAATGTTATCTTGTAAACAATGATTGGATTTACATTTATTGAGCATAGGCTGCATATGCAGCCTATGCTCAATAAATGTAAATCCATGAATTGAAATTTCCAGACGATTCCAAATTTGTACTTACGAACATTTTAGTCGTAAGAAGTTTAGTGAAACGGGCCCCAGATTCCTCGGTCAAAATTGTCAGAGATATTTATACTGCAGCACCTGGAATATACATGTACGCCCGATGACGTAATGCACAAGGTTAGAGAATACAAAATGACGCAAAATTGCCCAGGGAGAAGTAGTCCGGTATAAAAAATAGTGCAGGCGTTTTGAGGTCACAGATACAGTTTGCTTGCAAATCTTGATCCATTACTACCCGGTTTCACTTGAGGAACATTTTGGGGTGCTTCTAACACCAGTTTTCAGCATATTTGTAGCATTTAAAAGAAAACGCTGAACCTGTTGGTCACGTGATGTAAATAGAGGTTCCATGGCCAACACATGTAAACAATATTGGGGGACATGACGAGGTTGGATTTTTCTTTCTTATGAGTAAGTGAACCTATTGTTTAATTCATGCAGAACCAGTACAGACTGGCTGCATGTCATGTGCATGTAGATCCCACAACGTCCATACAAATAGTGAAAGTAGGAGAGAGTCTGACCTTACTGGATGGGATTCGGTTCAATTATATATAGTAAAACTAGTTGGTACGCTCTAACCACAAAATAAGTCCGTGAAGGTTGGAAGGTTTTTCATGACAATCAGAGCTCCAGATAAGTTTTATATCTAAAGAGTGTTATACCCCCAGATTTCAAATTCAATGCGTATTTTACTTTTACAAATGTATTATTGATTTTCTTACTAAATTGGAACAAATGATAAAAAAATAAAAAGAATTAAAAAATTCACTCATTTGAGCTGTAAAAACCAAACACTACAGCGTAACTAAATAAAGTTTCAACTTCATCACAGTATTTTCACTACTCAATTTGAAAATCAATGCATATTTCCACAGGGCTAGTAGTATTTTGTATCCCACTTTTGATAATCAGTGCGTTTTCTGCTAAAATAAGTGCGTACAATATGCCAGCACCTTATCTGGAGCCCTGGACATTTTTTAGTGTTTTTTTTCCCCTATCATGGAAAGAATCATGGCTTGGCTCGCGATAGCGATGGTGTTCGATAAGTAGACATTAACAGTTTAACTGTACTAATTCATGGCGCTGACCAGAGCTCCAGATAAGGTGCGTATTTGCGTAAATACCCAATTAAAATAGCCAAAAGCCCAATTGAAATCAGAAGTAGTGAGTATCAGAAAGCAATGAAAAATTTGTGGTATCTTTATCATGCCTCAGAAAACAATAAACACGACTAAATATAGCATATTTTCTTATTTTTCCATGAAAACACAATCTTGGTATTTCATTAGAATTGTCTCCAAGGAGACAATTCTAATTTCGAAGCAAACTATTCAATAATTGCTGTCTGTTGATGTGTAAACAGTAGTGTGATTTTATTTTACCCAATTAAAATATTGAAATACCCAATTGCTTCAGATATGATGGAGTGAAAATACTCAATTACTAATTCTTTATCTGGAGCGCTGGCGCTGACAGTGGATGGAAGCTACTGTCGACATTTTCATCGGTAAAGAACAAAAACTGTCAGCGTATGGGAATTATGGACATAATGGACCATGGACATAACGGACCAGGAAATAACGGACCGTTTTAAGATGAAACTGACCAGATTTCTGGACATAACTGGCTAGATGTCTGGACATAACGGACCATGTGTTTGGACGAAACAGACCAAAAAGCTTAACAAAATGTACAAACTTTCAACTTCTTAACTTTCAGTAGATAAATGTTGGCTTAAAATGTGTACATTTTGTCTTAGTGAAGAATTGAACTCTCTAAATAAATGCTTTGATTTAATGACGGCACTGGCTCGATGACCTAAGTTGCATTTCGTGATCGACTATTTAAGTCCCCTTCCGATAGGACTAGGCTAGCACAAAGTTGTCTTGCCCAAGGACACGCCAAATCGGTCATTCGCAGCGAGGTGGTAAGTGAACCCGTGGTCTTCCGATCCGCAGTCCGTCGCTCTACCTACTGAGCTAATCCGGTCGCCTTTGAACTCTCTAAAGATATGTTAATTTGAACTGGTGGGCATCGGCCATTGTAATTCACACCTTTGTAAGCTTGTACCGTACTCAATTTTGCACACGCCATTTCTCGTATGAAGTAGTCAGATTTGTTTTCTTATTGATAATCTGTCAAGATAATTGTATTCATATTCTGATTAGTTGTTGAGACTGAGAAGATCATGCAGTAGCCGATTTCACCAACATTGCAAAGTATACTTATCTACCAAAGTATACTTTGAGGGAGAAATTTTCAATTTTTGGATAAATTTATTAATTTTTTTATTATACTGAATTTATTACATTATCACAGCCATTATGGCTGTGATAATGTAATAAATTCAGTATAATAATTCTGCATACTTTTAATCATCAAATATATGCAGTCGTTAGTTCTATATGACATAATGTATTTCGGGAAAAATAAATAATTACTCAAAGTATACTTTGATAGAAAAGTATACTTTGCAATGTTGGTGAAATCGGCTACAGAGCTCCAGATAAGTTTTGTGTCTGAAGAGTATTGTACCCCCTGATTTCAAATTACAGTCAAACCTGTGAATGGCCGGCCAAGGGAAGTGGCCAAAGTGGCTGTTGTTGACAGGTGGCCGTTGTTCCAAGGGTCAAACATTTTCCTTTCACAACAAAGTCGCCCATGTATTTTGCATTC
>CM055272.1:41009427-41046430 GCA_029237695.1 Conchocele bisecta
GAATGCAAAATACATGGGCGACTTTGTTGTGAAAGGAAAATGTTTGACCCTTGGAACAACGGCCACCTGTCAACAACAGCCACTTTGGCCACTTCCCTTGGCCGGCCATTCACAGGTTTGACTGTAATTTGAAATCAGGGGGTACAATACTACTTCAGACAACAAAACTTATCTGGAGCCCTGTAGCGATTTCACCAACATTGCAAAGTATACTTTTCTATCAAAGTATACTTTGAGTAATTATTTATTTTTCCCGAAATACATTATGTCATATAGAACTAACGACTGCATATATTTGATGATTAAAAGTATGCAGAATTATTATACTGAATTTATTACATTATCACAGCCATAATGGCTGTGATAATGTAATAAATTCAGTATAATAAAAAAATTAATAAATTTATCCAAAAATTGAAAATTTCTCCCTCTAAGTATACTTTGGTAGATAAGTATACTTTGCAATGTTGGTGAAATCGGCTACTGCATGATCTTCTCAGTCTCAACAACTAATCAGAATATGAATACAATTATCTTGACAGATTATCAATAAGAAAACAAATCTGACTACTTCATACGAGAAATGGCGTGTGCAAAATTGAGTACGGTACAAGCTTACAAAGGTGTGAATTACAATGGCCGATGCCCACCAGTTCAAATTAACATATCTTTAGAGAGTTCAAAGGCGACCGGATTAGCTCAGTAGGTAGAGCGACGGACTGCGGATCGGGAGACCACGGGTTCACTTACAGTGCAGTTTCCGTTTTTGTTCCACCGTAGACAACACTTGCAAACTCAACGCGAACGCAACGCGAACGCAACGGTTTGCTGTACCGTTGTATACGTTGTTTAAACGTATAATACGGTTCGTACACGTGTAATACACATTGTCAAACCGTTTAGTTTAAAAGCGTTGTATACGTTGTTTAAACGTATAATACGGTTCGTACACGTGTAATACACATTGTCAAACCGTTTAGTTTTAAAAGCGTGTAATACGTTTAGCTTCAAGGCGTATAACACGCTTTGGCGTATACATATGTAGCGAGGTGAAATAGTTGAAACGTGTACAACGCTTTACCTGGGAAGCGTGTAGCTATATGAAAGCGTTGAAAACGTGTACAAACGGTTACACGTTTTAACACAAATACCTGTTCGGCCCCGATCTCTTCGAGGCGTCCTTGTTTCGTCCATTTTAAAATATCGTGAATACATACCCTCAGATCGAGTTCAAAGTACATCGGCTGTGTGATTTAGCACTTCAGTTGATCCCTAATCCCTGATGACTAATGAGTCACGCTTTTAACACGACAGATGTACCTTGTCGTTTATCAAAATGTTTGAGAATTGTAAATCACGTGAGCCGGCTCATCAGGATCTGCGGCATTTCTATGTACATTTTATATACACAAAAATGACGCCTAATACAGCATAATGTAACAGGTCCTAACTTAATATGGAATAGCCCGGGCCGATAGTCCGTGTCAGTTAATTGGGGTTAAATATTACGAACACAGATAAACACAGTGCATGGTTTCTTTATTTTATTTTAACATCATCAGAAATGGCGAGTCTAGGAACTCTCGTATTATCTTTACGCTGAAGCCAGTCTATTTCAGTCACTAATCCGCTATACACCTGTCCCACGCGTGTGTTAAGATTAATCGATATTTGGAGAAACTGAATACACAGCGAGCTGCACACTGGTTTAACACGGATATGGCCCGCGGATATGTGTCATAAATTACTTGGTGGTCAAAACCGGTAAATTTACAAGGTTTATAGCGAAATAGCAGCCGACTGGCAATTTTTCTCGGACCGATTTTTAAGACTAGTTTTCAAATCTCAATCGGTCTGAGAGTTCAAAAATCGGTCCAGAACCGGAAAACTGAAAATGTTAGAAGCCCTGCAGTGAGTCTAGAAGTATATATACACACACGAAGAACGATCAGAGCATGCGCATTCTACGCGATACAAGGTTGGCATACCAAAACGTGTAATGCGTTAAAACCCGTGGAAACGTGTTATACGTATAACACGGTTTCATCTGTACGGTGCTGTGTACATGTAGATGCGTGTAACCGTTCGTCAAAGAAAGCGTTAAATCGTTTAAACGGTCTACCTTAGCGTTGTATACGCTTACAACCGTTGTATACGTTTACAACCGTTGTACACGGATTACACGCTTTTGAAACTCAATGCGTTGAACACGGTTTGTTCGACTTTCGCGCATGCGCAAGAGTGGGGAAACGCAACGCATGGCCGAAAACGTAAACGTATTACACGTAGACGACACACGGTTTGAAACGCAACTAACGGAAACTCCACGGATACGCAACGCACAACACTTTGTACACGTATAAACCCGGAACATTTTGACAGAAACAACTGTACCACCTCGCTGCGAATGACCGATTTGGCGTGTCCTTGGGCAAGACAACTTTGTGCTAGCCTAGTCCTATCGGAAGGGGACTTAAATAGTCGATCACGAAATGCAACTTAGGTCATCGAGCCAGTGCCGTCATTAAATCAAAGCATTTATTTAGAGAGTTCAATTCTTCACTAAGACAAAATGTACACATTTTAAGCCAACATTTACTTACTGAAAGTTAAGAAGTTGAAAGTTTGTACATTTTGTTAAGCTTTTTGGTCTGTTTCGTCCAAACACATGGTCCGTTATGTCCAGACATCTAGCCAGTTATGTCCAGAAATATTCTGGTCAGTTCATCTTAAAACGGTCCGTTATTTCCTGGTCCGTTATGTCCATGGTCCATTATGTCCATAATTCCCATACGCTGACAGTTTTTGTTCTTTACCGATGAAAATGTCGACAGTAGCTTCCATCCACTGTCAGCGCCAGCGCTCCAGATAAAGAATTAGTAATTGAGTATTTTCACTCCATCATATCTGAAGCAATTGGGTATTTCAATATTTTAATTGGGTAAAATAAAATCACACTACTGTTTACACATCAACAGACAGCAATTATTGAATAGTTTGCTTCGAAATTAGAATTGTCTCCTTGGAGACAATTCTAATGAAATACCAAGATTGTGTTTTCATGGAAAAATAAGAAAATATGCTATATTTGTAGTCTGTTTATTGTTTTCTGAGGCATGATAAAGATACCACAAATTTTTCATTGCTTTCTGATACTCACTACTTCTGATTTCAATTGGGCTTTTGGCTATTTTAATTGGGTATTTACGCAAATACGCACCTTATCTGGAGCTCTGGTCAGCGCCATGAATTAGTACAGTTAAACTGTTAATGTCTACTTATCGAACACCATCGCTATCGCGAGCCAAGCCATGATTCTTTCCATGATAGGGGAAAAAAAACACTAAAAAATGTCCAGGGCTCCAGATAAGGTGCTGGCATATTGTACGCACTTATTTTAGCAGAAAACGCACTGATTATCAAAAGTGGGATACAAAATACTACTATGCCCTGTGGAAATATGCATTGATTTTCAAATTGAGTAGTGAAAATACTGTGATGAAGTTGAAACTTTATTTAGTTACGCTGTAGTGTTTGGTTTTTACAGCTCAAATGAGTGAATTTTTTAATTCTTTTTATTTTTTTATCATTAGTTCCAATTTAGTAAGAAAATCAATAATACATTTGTAAAAGTAAAATACGCATTGAATTTGAAATCTGGGGGTATAACACTCTTTAGATATAAAACTTATCTGGAGCTCTGATTGTCATGAAAAACCTTCCAACCTTCACGGACTTATTTTGTGGTTAGAGCGTACCAACTAGTTTTACTATATATAATTGAACCGAATCCCATCCAGTAAGGTCAGACTCTCTCCTACTTTCACTATTTGTATGGACGTTGTGGGATCTACATGCACATGACATGCAGCCAGTCTGTACTGGTTCTGCATGAATTAAACAATAGGTTCACTTACTCATAAGAAAGAAAAATCCAACCTCGTCATGTCCCCCAATATTGTTTACATGTGTTGGCCATGGAACCTCTATTTACATCACGTGACCAACAGGTTCAGCGTTTTCTTTTAAATGCTACAAATATGCTGAAAACTGGTGTTAGAAGCACCCCAAAATGTTCCTCAAGTGAAACCGGGTAGTAATGGATCAAGATTTGCAAGCAAACTGTGTCTGTGACCTCAAAACGCCTGCACTATTTTTTATACCGGACTACTTCTCCCTGGGCAATTTTGCGTCATTTTGTATTCTCTAACCTTGTGCATTACGTCATCGGGCGTACATGTATATTCCAGGTGCTGCAGTATAAATATCTCTGACAATTTTGACCGAGGAATCTGGGGCCCGTTTCACTAAACTTCTTACGACTAAAATGTTCGTAAGTACAAATTTGGAATCGTCTGGAAATTTCAATTCATGGATTTACTTTATTTGAGCATAGGCTGCATATGCAGCCTATGCTCAATAAATGTAAATCCAATCATTGTTTACAAGATAACATTGTTAATGTGAAATTTACAGACTATCATAATTTTGCACTTGCGAACATTTTAGTCGCAAGACGTTTAGTGAAACGGCCCCCAGCATTGCAGAACAAATACTACATGACAATTTTACGCGGCTATTGTGTACGCAGGTATTGTGATTTTTAATGTGAATGTTAACGTCCCAGCAACAGCTAAGGTCATATGGAGACGGGACTACAGTTTAAAGTCGCATCAGACAGACCAGTGGGATGGAAATATTATGTAAGTATTTTTCATGCCTAAGGCGAGGTTTGAACCAACAACCTCCAGATTTGAAGTCAGATGTTCAGATTTTGAGTCTATAGTACCCAAATCAGTGAGTATTTGGTCAATGTGCCACTAGTTAACAGATAAAATGTAACGCTACATGTACGTAAAAACAATACCAGATACAGGGCTCCAGATAAGGAATTAGTAATTGAGTAATTGGAAAATAAGAAAAGATATGCTATATTTGTGGTCTGTTTATTGTTTTCTGCAGCATGATAGTACCACAAAATTTGTATTGCTTTTTGATACTCGCTACTTCTGCTGATTTCAATTACCTAGGTTTTTTTGGAAATTTTAATAGGGTATTTAAGCAAATACGCAGCTTATCTGGAGCTCTGATGTGCCAAATGAATAAAATATAGTACAGGCCACAGGGAAAAGTAGCGGAAAGATTCATTATGATTTTCTGCTTGAAAATCGATTACCCCTTTCAACACCACAGGCCTGTATAGTGTATTGGCCAAAAGTGTAGATCCAGATGAGCCGCTCATAAGGAGCCGTCTCATCTCAGTCTCCGCGAAAGTCATCGGTCCGTCGGACATGTCCGTTAACATTGCCGCAGGTCCGACGGTAAACCGGAAGTCACCGGACCGAATGTCCAACTATAAAAAAATGTATTAAAAAAAAAAATTATATTCTAAGCTTCAATGAAATCACCTTCATTTGGTATGCAATTCTGGTGCTAGCTAGCTTTTCTTATATGACTGATATACCGTATTCATTCTAATAAACGCCCATACTCTAATAAACGCCCACCCCCCATTTTTGGGCAAAAAAATGAACATTTTCTGCCCCATTTTACAAAAATAAAATTGGGACCTCTAATAAACGCCCATGGCCTCCTCTGGAAAGAAAAATGGACATACCTGTCAAACTGTAATTTTCCGTTTCCCTTTTTAGTAACGTGCGGACATGTGCCTTTCGTTTTTTGCGTCCAAATATTCTGTAGGAACATGGAATTTCAAGGCCACCTCCCCTTGCAAATGTCCCGATAGAGGAGGGTCGCGGTTCCCTAGAAGTAACTGCGATCACCTGGGTGATATCTCCGTTATTAAATAATGTTGTCAATGGCTGACACAGTCCTTCAGGAATATGTCCCACAACAGTTTCGCCTTGTTTAACAATTATTGCAGAGTCACTATAGTCGTTATCTGGTTCTAATATACAATCCAGTTCTGTTCCTCGTCGTTGACAGCCATCGGTACCCGGTCACGGTTTAACGCACAATATTGTACAGCAAAACCGGGAACCAGATGTGATGATGGGCTTGCTTGATTATCAAAAAAAATATAAAAAAATAAGATTTGGTATGGGCACGATTTTGGTCTGGGGACGATTTGACCAGATACACGGCTGGGCCCGTCTGAAGGGCCACGGATGGGCCCATCCGTGGCCCTTCAGACGGGCCCAGCCACGTGTAGTATATGTTACGCGAAGAGTGATGTCCCTTTGTTATTGTTGAGATATTTCGAGAAATTTACGGATTTGGGGTATGTCCGAATACTTACTGATCCTAAAGTAATTATTCTAATGTCAAATGGACCAGTCCAAACATACAGATTATCCGAATACAAACGTCCGATACGGTAGTAATTGCTAAGACTACACCGTGAGTACATAGAACATCTGTAAGGTTTACAAATCCAATCGTTTTCTTCACTTTTTGACATTTTTTACTCGGACCAAAAACCATTGCCTCTATTAATCGCCCACCCCCGACCTGTGACTTACCGATGATTCTAATAAGCGCCCGAGCGTTTATTAGAATGAATACGGTACTTAAAAAGATAAAAAGCTCTTAACTATGACACAAAATAAATTTGGGCTGGTAAATTTTTGTCCAGTCTTGTAAAAGATCAAATGTTCTGTAAAATTTTGGCAGTTTCACGGAGACTGTCATCAGGATCTGCACTTTTATTATTTTTGAGAACAAAAACACCCCCTTTTCATAAATGGACTAGTCTGAAAATCATTTTGTGACCATTGGATTGGTTGCACAATTAACATATCAAATTCCATTACAGTTACTCTGAAAGGGGGAAAAGGTTGAATCAATAAAGCTGAAGAGCATCAAAGAAATGGCATAAAACACTATAGGAATGAATGGCCTTTTTGTGGAATTTATCGGGGTATAAACTTGGAAAAGTCACGGGAATACTGGACGAAGGCCGGAAGGCCTCGTTCAGTATTCCCGCGACTTTTCCAAGTTTATATCCCCGATAAATTCCACAAAAAAGCCATTCATTCCTTATAATTCCAGTATTTGAAATAAATTCATCAAGAAAATGTGTTTATTTTGACAGACGACAGCCATTTGTTTACATTGACAGCGCACATGTAGAAAGTAGTTTGGTGTTGGAGTTTACTGGAATATATGCTACGGGCCAATCAAATGTTAGGGAATTGTGTAAATATGTTTGTGCTATATACCAGTATGACAGTCACAATCATTATAATTTTTACTATTTATAAGTTATTTCGATAAAACTTACATACATGTAAACATGATAAATTTTATGAAATTTTCCTAAAAAAAAATACATTATGAACTACATATTAAGTGTTATCATCTGCTGATATTATATAAATACATGTGTTTGCCTTACAAACAAATAGAACATACATCCTCCGTGTTTGATTGTTTGTTTATTGGTAGTTAACGGCCTATCGACAGCTAAGGTCATTTCCTCAGTGGGCGGTCGGACGTGGGTCATATCCAAAACAAAGAACCATCCCTAGACACACATTGTGGCCAAATATTATCGTAATCGGTGAAGCGGTTCATGATTTATAGAAAACTGAAATGTGTTACTTAAGTACGCACATACGTATATGGATTAACGCTATATCGACTAGTGCAAGGGGATAATACATTGAAGTTGTCAGTTGAATAAGGGGGCTAACTCCATAGCAGGTCTCCAGATAAGGAATTAGTAATTGAGTATTTTCACTCCATCATTTCCGAAACAATTGGGTGTTTCAATATTTTAATTGGGTAAAATAAAATCACACTACTGTTTACACATCAACAGACAGCAATTATTGAATAGTTTGTTTCGAAATGAAAACATGTCTTGGCATTTCATTAGAATCGTCTCCTTGGAGACAATTCTAATGAAATACCAAGATGTGTTTTCATGGAAAATAAGAAAAATATGCTATATTTGTGGTCTGTTTATTGTTTTCTGCAGCATGATAAAGGTACCACAAACTTGTTATTGCTTTTTGATACTCGCTACTTCTGATCTCAATTGGGTTTTTGGCAATTTTAATTGGGTATTTACGCAGCTTATCTGAAGCTCTGCCATAGGGCAAAGGCATTTGGGAGTTAGCTCCCTTATTCAACTGACCACTTCAATTGTTCCAGTAGATAGTTATACACCTATATTCAGGAGATTTGGGTAGAAGCTGGTACATGTACATGGATATAACTAGAGCAAGCGAGAAGAGGCTCATGGATACCCTCGACCAGAGCGCCAGATAAGTTTTGTATCGAAAGAGTATTATATACCGTTTATTTAACTAGGTGAACTGAGTATCGTGAAATAATGCACGAGTGATTGGGTCCTTCCGCTAAAGAAATGAGTGAGCGTAGCGAAACGAGTGGACCCAATCACGAGTTTGTAAACTACTGATGCCGAGTGGTGTAATTCACCGTTCAGGGATTCCGCTGGGGAAAATAAAAAAATAGCCACTTCAAAAAAAAATAAAACAATTGGCGATAAAAAATTACAATTTTCGAAAAAATAAATAAAAAAAATAATTATTTCTTTTTCGAAATTTGTAAAATTTTTATCGCCAATTGTAATTTTTTATCGCCAATTGTTTATTTTTATCGCCAATTGCGAAAGTGGCGATCGCCAGCGGAATCCCTGACCGTTAGATTTCTGTAAACTACCGGATGAAATGTAAGAAACCCCATATTTCAAATTCAATTTGTATTTTATATTACTTTTACAAATGTATTATAGATTTTCTAACTTATTAAATGGGGAACAAGTGATAACAAATAAAACAAATTTAAAATTCACTTATTTGAGCTGCAAAAAGCAAACACATATTTTTTTTCACTACTCAATTTGAAAATTAATGCATATTTTCACATTGGTGTGAGTATTTTGTACTCCCACTATTGATAAGCAATGCGTATTCTGCTAAAATAAGTGTGTTAAATACGCCAATACGCACCTTACATTGTATCTGGAGCTCTGCCCCGGGCCATCGCCAGGACAGACAAACGAAAGCAAATCTTACGGACAGACGGAAATAAGAAAACTATATGTACATTGTACGTGTATGTGAATGTGAATCAGCTTTTCCCAACCGCAACCACAGGTTACTTTTAGAAAGATCATGCGTGAAAGGGATGTTGATTTAAATTTATATAGCTTCAAATAGTTCTGATTTTATTGGAAGTACAGCAGTTTGCTCATACATACATGTACATACATACGTACATACATACATACATACATACATGTAGGTCTGATATTTTCAGGCAGCAAGTAACTTGCTACCGACTGTTAGAACATGTGGCAAGTTCTGATTTTAGGTAGCAAATTTGCTACTTGCGAGTGACTGCGACTGTTAACTTCGAATGCTGGGTGACCATTGCTCAAGATAAGATGTGTATTGGCGTATTTTATGAACTTATTTTAGCAGAATACGCATTGATTATCAAAGGTGAGAGTACAAAATACTCACAGTAATGTGACAATACGCATTCCTGCCATTGATTTTCAAACGGAGTAATGAAAATACTGTAATAAAGTATAATACTTAGTTGAGCTGCAAAAAGTGTTTGCATTTTGCAACTCAAATAAGTGAATTTTAAATTTGATTTATTTTGTATCACTAATTTTTGTTCCTTATTTAATAAGGAAGAAAATCAATAATACATTTGTAAAATACGCATTGAATTTGAAATATGGGGGTATAATACTCTTTAGATACAAAACTTATCTGGAGCTCATGGATTTTTATTTAGCAAAGTTGCTACTTGCTACTGTTAATTTCGAATGATATGTGAATATAATATTTTATTTGTAAGCACGCCCCATCACATGTTCATTTCAATGCAATGCTCCAGATAAGGATATCTTGAGTGTAAATCAGCATTGAAAATCATGCAATCGGCCAGGGCTCCAGATAAGGAATTAGTAATTGAGTATTGTCACTCCATCATTTCTGAAGCAATTGGGTATTTCAACATTTTAATTGGGTAAAATAAAATCACACTACTGTTTACACATCAGCAGACAGCAATTATTGAATAGTTTGCTTCTAAATGAAAACATGTCTTGGCATTCATTAGAGTTGTCTCCCTGGAATACCAAGATGTGTTTTCATGGAAAAATAAGAAAAATATGATATAATTGTGGTCTGTTTATTGTTTTCTGCAGCATGATAAAGATACCACAATATTTTCATTGCTTTTTGATACTCACTACTTCTGATTTCAATTGGGTTTTTGGCAATTTTAATTGGGTATTTAAGCAAATACGCACCTTATCTGGAGCCTGTAAGGGGCGACTGGCAGACAAAATGGACAGTACAATGTTTGTGGCACATTTTGCTACAGACAATCCTGTGCATCAGAACAGTTTTGACCAATATATTTACATTGTAAACATGTAGAAAAAAAGAGAAAACTAGAAAATGGACCATTGAAAAAAATACCACACCCACCCACTTTTATACATAGTACATATACATGTATATGCAAGTCGGAATTGTCATACAATGTAAGTAGAATTGGTGATGCCATAATATAAGTTGATAATATCAACATAGGTCACGTGACAGTCGTGACAGTTCACATGAACAAGTAGTTAAAAATCTATAATACCGTATTTTGCCGTGTATAGGTCGCAAGAGTGTATAAGACGCACCCCTATTTTCATTACAAAATCTGGGGGAAAATGTCTACATGAGAATATAAGACGCACCCAATTTTCCTAACAAAATGAAACAATTTTTTTTTAAAAAACTCGCCGAGTTGTTATTTATTCCCCCGCACTGTTTTTTTATCGTACCTTGGACGTGTGTCAACTATTCAACACCATTTACTGTCAATCGGTGCAATTTCAAAACATAGCCTAAAGGTCAAAATTTATATACAGCCTTTTGCTGAATGATGTCAACATGGCTGAGCATTATCGATTTTTTACACGGAGCAACACACGAATTTCGACTGTGTATTGTGTTGCCTGGGTGTAATGGCGGATTCAGAAATTATTGGGAATTTAGCGAATTAATTTGTGGCATACATTAAAATACAACCAACTTCTATGTGCGACCAGCATAGCCCCGGATTCGCATGCGCATACACCGATAAGGGGCTATTCTGGAGTCGTGTATTCAGGTAGTACCGTATCTCATGTGCAGGTCACTAGCAGTGTTATTTTCATAGACATATCGTATTTTGCCGATATTGATTTTCAAAATCAGTCATATCTTCCGTAAATGATGCTGAAAGTTGATAGAAATTTCAGAGCAGAGCGGCCGAAATTTATACCGGGATCGGATTATTTCGCGTTGGCTCCCAATCATCGAGGTATGTTAGAGCTACAGTGGCTCCTCCTGATCGAGCCCAAATATTTAACCCTTTCCCTGTTTTGCGATATTTCGACTCTTCCAAATCAAAAACATCTGAATAAAAGAATGAAATGCTGGGTCAAATGATGGTTAAATTATCTGATAGAGTAGAAAACATTGTGGGAAAAGGAGAAATTGCTTGTTACAAGCAATTTCTCCTTTTCCCACAATGTTTTCAAAAGACATCTTCTGCAGAGGCGTCAAAAGTCGTCTCTCAGGGAAAGGGTTAAACAGCAGCCTATACAGTGCTCGATATGGGCGCTCGCCAAGTCGCCAATGCGAGTGAATTTCATCTTGGTCGAGCAGATTTTACCCACCGCGTACTTGACACTCGCCCAAATATTTTCTTTTGGGCGACCACACATATTTTGGAAGATGTTCGTCTTTCTTACCAAACTCAAAACATTTGCTGTTTCTGACGATTGTAAACAAATCCTGGGTTATTTTTAATAAAAACAATCCTTGACCTTTGTATAACACGCGTGTTTACGTTGCTGATTGGGTAGGCATACTCTTGACTGCGTAAATTATCCAATGAAAATGGCGGATGTTACCCGGCGTTCGAAATCGCACCTTGCTTATTTCGTCCTCATTTGTTTTCGGACCCAATCTCTACATTCTATAAAACAACTTGTCGCATGTTAATTAAGCGCAGAAATGCATTGAATGTAGCTGCATAGCAATACTGATTACCTTTCAAATTATCTACGAATCGATACTCTTTCGCGGAATTAATAAACCAAATAGTGACAAAACTATCAAGCACGATTTTGAAAATGTACGAACCGACTTGGGCGAAATAGGTATCATTCGGAACGTTCGGTTTTGTTCGTCGCGATAATAATGGCGGACGAGGAGAAAGTCGACGACTTGGCTATCGACCTTGAAGCTGTGCCGGCTCCCAAAAATGAGTGGGATTTCATGATGCGAAAGACAGTAAAGAAGAAGGGTAAATGGGCCAAGTAAGCAGTTGTGTATTTTTTTTTTATATAAGTGGAACACGTTAAATGACGAAGCCAGAATAGTTGATCATAAGGTTGTTTTCTCCATGACATAATCTCACAGGGTGCAATGTACACATCCGAGGTATGCCGATTGAACCAGGAAGTGATCGATTGTTTTTGCACTTTCGGTTTCACTTTGGTTTTGAAACCTAGGGCGACCAACGGAATTTCCCGTACTAATTTAAGATGCCCGCCAGCCCTGAATAATACCGGGTTGTGGAGGGAGGGGGGAGGTAATTTTCTAGAATTATTTAGCACGAAAATACTATAGTGTGTTGGGTAATTGTGGGTAGTGTCTTGTGGGGCTTTTGTTGTATTTTTACTTTTCTTGTAGTGTTTATTGCGTTCTCTTGGGAATCGTACACCGCTGGTCGGGGAGTGCGTTTTTTCACGCTTTTAAAGGCTCTGAGACCTACGCTGTACGCGTGCCATGTATTTGATGCAAAGTGTTCGGTTTCTGGTTTTCCTCTGATCTCCTTTGGGTATATACCACTTTCTATATATTTTAAGTATTCAGTCTATTGTTTTAGGTATGAGGAGAACAGGGGTAACAGGGGAGTAATGGTGAATTGGAAGAGGGACCGGCCGTGGCTGGAGCTCACAACAGAGGATCACATCACCGTGGACTATTATAAATATAAACATATTAAATTGTACATTTAATTTTGTGTCACTCGTCCATCTCTGACAGTGTAGATACGCCCCTAATTGCATATTTCATTAAATTGAGTCATACCTTTTTTGGGCTACCAACTTTTCATTTGGGCTAGTGAAATATGGGATTCCAAAATTTTTACTAGCCCAAATATATCTAAATATATCTATTTGGGCTACCATGCCGATTCGGCGAGTGTCAAGCACTGCTATAGCTATGATATGACGAATTTGCATGGTCAGCGGACGTAATTACGATGTTTTTAATTAGAGATTGGCAAACATTGTAACCATGGGCAGACTACGCGAATCCACTGCCTGGTCTGGCCGCTAATGCAATAAGCCGGGATTTGTCAGAGATAGAGACCTGTACCGTGCACGTTTGCCGTATCATAAATAGACTGGTTCCTGGTAGTACTGTTTCGCTAGGCACGCATCAGACAGGGTACCAGTCTAGTGAAGAATACAGTTTCGAAACTAATGATGGAGTTTTATAACTTACGTGGATTTGCTTTATGCATATTGGAATACACGACACACAATACATATCGGGATTTACCATTAATGGGGTCATTCAATATTTTTCATGGCAAAATGACAAAGAGCGATATGGGTCAGGTAAATGTTTTCAAAAGAGAATTCAAATGATAGCGGCCAGATTGTGATTCGGCAGAGAAAATGTCGACCGAATGTGACACAGCGTCGAAAGCACAGGCGTTCGGCGTGTTTCAGCTTTCGTCGGTATAACTCTATATATATATGTACAAGTAGTTATACCGATGAAAGCCGAAACACGCCGAATGCCTGTGGTCGAAACGAGTATGGCGCGAACTGTTTAGGATACGAATCTGAGGCTACTTTTCCAATTTCAAATGGATGTTACCGCAAAGACTAACAACAAAAACAAATATCGAAACAAATCTTTATTTTAATAACATTTGGTCATTTTTGTTGGTATTTCGGGGTGGAAAAAAATGCTCTTGTATCCAAACGTGTGTATAAGATGCTGGGGCTTTGTGGGATGAAAATCTGGGTAAAAAAGTGTGTCTAATACACAGCAAAATACGGTATAATATATATTATTTCATTTTGTAGTTGATTATGCCATGGTCAAATCCGGGTTCATATAATTGACTATTTTAATCGTTTTGTTAGACAATTTACATAAATGTGTGGCTGTGAATGAAGAAATGGGGCTTGTGGGCTTTGCAAGCTTGTGCATTCAGTCTCATCAGAATCTGCACCGGTTACCATTCCATCAATGAAACACCCGTCATGCTTCTAACAAGCAATATAGATCACTATCAGGCTGGATCTACACTGTTCACAAATACCATAAACCCCATTTCTCCAGTTACAGCCACATGCATACATTTTAATAATTCCAGCACAAAAATATTTACACAATTCCCTAACATTTGATTGGTCCGTAGCAAGTCTCTGTCCAAAATTTATATCCCAGTAAACTCCCATGCCAAACTACTTTCCGTAACCGTGAGGAGCAGTTAAAACAATTCTTAAGAAAACGGAAAATAAACACATTTTCTTGATGAATTTATTTCAAATGCTGGAATTATAAAGAATGAATGGCCTTTTTGTGGAATTTATCGGGGATATAAACTTGGAAAAGTCCAAGTTTATACCCCGATAAATTTCACAAAAAGGCCATTCATTCCTATAGTAAACAAATTTTACATTAGAAACATCCCTTTAACCCTCTCAACACCACAGGCCTGTATAGTGGTATTGGCAAATAGTGTAGATCCAGATGACAAGCCGTCTCATCAAGATTTTCACTTTTTGCAAGCAATTTTCCTAAAAACACACCCTTTTCATAAATGTACTAGTCTTAAAATCATTTTGCGACGGTTAGAGTGTTTGCAAAATTAACATAACAAAATCCATCCCAGTTACTTAGGGGGTGAAAGGGTTAAATATCAAATGATTCAGAATGTTCAGAGTTCATTTTGTCTGCCATTGCCACAATGTAATAGCTAAGCCTACTTACGTATCCGTCTGGTGTCTCAGAAACTTCTTGTACTCTTTGAAGTTGAACTGTTTCTTGCAGTGTTTACAGGTGAAGACACATCGGTTATTGTGTTTGTGACTGGCAAATAGTACCTTCAAGTTGAACCCATTGCCACAATCACGGCAGAAATATCCACCAAGGCTCTTACTATATCCATCACCGTCTATATCTGCCGGTGCAGGCTTTTTCGGAATCATTTCACTATCCGAATCGTCATTATCCAAAGTTTTCTCATCCTCCGGAATATAGTCCTCATCGGAATGTTCAACATCGGAGGTTTGTTCAAGCTTGTAATCCTGTAGTTCATTGATGGCTGTGTCCGATTGTGCATCATCAAGTTCTGGTTCTTTAACTTGATCTTCTGCTAGCTCTTTGATCAGAGTTTTGGCAGAAGCAGACGCTCTCCGCTGTTGCTTTCGTGATACTAGTACTTCCTCCTTACTCGATTTTGTTAACTTCCGCTTTTGTGGCTTTGAACCTGCAGTAGCCTTTAGAGTTGTCAACGCGCCACCTGTTTGACTCGCAGCCATGTGCTTAACAACATCACCAGATTCTGCGACTTCATCGTCCTGTGGTTCCACCTTGATGTTCGATTCCACTGTAAATGAATCACCTACATTAGCAGCATCTCCCCAGCTACCAGTGTGTGTTTGAGCCTCGGTGTCTTCACTTGCATTTTCCGTTGATACTGCTGCCCTATCTGCACCTTTGTCACCAATGTTAACTTTAGGTTTTGTCACTGTCGAATTACCACGCCCACTTGCAGTTTGAGCCCTATCAACCCCACTATGGTCTGTTGTTGAGTATTCAGCGTTTGTTTCAACAAATATGTCTCCTTGTTGGTATACCAGTGCACCTGCATCCTGCTCGACACCATCTACATCAGAATCGCTGTAATCACTTGCATCTTCTGGCTTTATAGCAGGCAGTTCGACCTCTTTAAACTCTGGAAAATAACCAGTTTATGCTCAATATACACAACATTTTTCTCATGGAAAAAAATTGAATACCGTAAAGATTCTAATAGACGCCCATGCTCTAATAGACGCCCACCCCCCACTTTTTACGTTGAAAATGACCTATTTTTTCGCTGATTTTCACGAAATTTGTGCCTTTAATAAACGCCCAGTCACTAAGTTGAAACAAAATCGGAGCCAATTGTCCAACTAGATTTCTTTTTCTTTCCAGTATTTCCTTGAAAATCGGAAAAAAACAAACATAATTGCTACTTTAACTTTCAAAAGCGGAAGTGAAATTCAACTTTTTTCGGTGTCACAGTAAATTCCTCATCGGCAGTAGCTATTTGCACGGACACAGGGCGATCAGAATGTACACAGTTACGGAGACACCATTTTCAAAGCATCTCAAACCCATCTCGTATAATATGGGTGAAATTGACATCATGTTGGATTGTTGGCCGATATTTCCTAGGAGATGAGCAAAAATAAATATGACTTGTTCTGGACGTGGCCATGGGCCGAAATTAATCGCACCGATACAGACCGAAACGTACATGGGCCGAAACGTCCATGGTCCGAAACCGTGACAGTCCGAAACGTCCATATGCGTTAATCTGATCAGCATTAATGATTGACGTTGTATTGATACATCTGATATATACATTACATGTATTTAAAAATATTTACCGAGTGTACCATAATGACTGAAAAGTCTTGGTCCAAAATGTCCATAAACTGACAGACACTACAATCAAGTCCGGTCATACGTTTGAGAGTAACGTCCCTTCATTATGTTTTTGTCATTTTCCCTTCGCTGAATAATACTTGCCTCTATTAAACGCCCACCCAGGACTTCGGAGCCAGTGGTGATTCTAATAGACGCCCGGGCCGTCTATTAGAATCTTTACGGTATTTCTTAGCAAATGTCATTTCAAACAAGGCTAGCTAATCACCTCGCTGGTAGCCTTGATAATAAAAAATAAAAAAATGTACACTTTTGCCTAACAGACAAAGCACCATCCCTAGACACGCATTGTGGGAAAATATTATCATAATCGGTGAAGCAGTTCACAAGTTATTGAAAAATGAAAGGTGTAACAAATGTACGCACATACACGTACGTACATGGACTAACGCTATATCCCCGAGATAATGAGTGGGAACAACATACATTTGCATTGATAGTTAAAATAGAATAGAAATGTGACCTGTCACCATACAATACCCCCACTGACAGTCAAAGAAAACGAGGGCACATTTGAAAACACACAAGGCCAGAAGGTCTTGAATTTGTCAAAGCATGATCTAGTACAATAAGAGGAATGCATGTGTGAAATTTGAAACAGCTACAGTGAAATAGCAATGGCTCGACATGAGCTGGCTCGTAATGTCAGGCTCGCTCGAAATAGCATCGCGGTCCCGATAATTTATATGCAACTCCTCGAAAAATGCGATCCCTCAAAACATTTTTCAAGTCCCACAAACTTATTTCTCGCTATTTTGCTATACGATGACTCGAAAGTCATGTCGAAGTTTGTGTTTGGCTAATTTTCACTTCCGCGTCCGACTTATTACGAGCCTTAAATATTCTGGGCTTCGGCCACTCAGCGCATTTAATAGAGTGTGTCATAAGACATTGGTCATTTTTCGTGGTACCTCACGGGTCGAGTAACCCGAGTATCACAGGAGTGAGTGAGTGAGTGAATAGGGTTTAACGTCCGCTTTTCTGACATAGAGGTACAAGCCTCAGGGAGTCTACACGCAGACGGGTCAACGGGGTCGAGTCCCGTATCCACCTGTCCGAGGGGGGTAAATCCCAACTTCAGAACTCAATATTTACAATCAAAATATATATTCAGTCCTGAAATTAGAACAACCTGATCTGGTGCCAGGCCCTCGCCACACCAGCATCATTTATCCCATCCCCTAAAATGTAATAGGATTAGCGCTAATCTTACTTTTATATATGGGGCATAGCCCGACTCAACTCTCACATACAAGAAAGCCAAAAATGTACATGAGGGCCAAATCCGGTATAGTGGGTTCCGGAAAGTATGAACCCAGTCGTTAAGCCAGTTTAGTCGCCTTTTACGACAAGCAATGGCTACTGCAGCACTATTCTCAGGATCAGTTGATCCCGCCCCGGTGCCTGTACGGGGCGAGTATCACAGGAACAACCAGAGTCGTTGCTCGGGTTCAAGACGAGTTGGAACCCTAGTAACCCACGTTCTAGTGGTCCTCGTGTTATTCGTGTGGCTACCCGCACTTCCTAGTTAGGCAGAAAAGACTGGTCGTGACAAAAAGGATTTGCTCTACTGAATTTCCGATCAGTGCAGCATTAAATAGGCCTGCACATTCAGTTCAGGACCTGAAATGTTCGTCCTCGACAGCTATTCATGATGAATAATATAGTGAAATAGTAAACCCATATCAAGTTGTAGGAGTCTGCAAGTTGATCAGCGTTTACACTGGCCACAAATTAGGTAAAGCACGTTTTGTTGCGTCGCAACATTTTACGATTCGATTTCACTGATTCTCGATTTTTTATGGGCACCGTATAACAACATCGTTTGAGCTGGGCCCAATCACTACTGTTTCGAGTGACTTCACAACCACCTGCGACATTAATTATGTGCGTCACTATTGATAGTAAACACTGGAACTTTTCTCCTTTGATAATAATTGAAATAAAAACAGTTTTGTAAATACATTTAAATACAGTTTATTTAATTTAACATGATAACTTCAATCTGCGAATAAATACTATTATCATCTAAAACATGGATACATTCTATTATGCTACGTTATTTCCTAAATCCAACGGGTACAGTAGACGACAAACATACCAAAATCGCAAGATGTGATGGATCGAAAGATGCGATCACTCGAAAAAAATATGCAGGCCCGTGGCATTTCGAGCCATCGCGATTTCACTGTACGTGGAAGGAAACAGAAATTATAAAAAAATTACCGAAGTGTTTCTTAGGTGTCTGTAAGATATAAATGTCAAGTCACTAAATCATTGAGGAAACAGAATTTCTTGCAAAAGATAATACATGTAAGCCTAAATATTTAGACAAAATTTATTCTAGGAAACACATATAACTATCAGAAGCCTATTTCACCAACATTGCAAAGTATACTTATCTAGCAAAGTATACTTTGAGGGAGAAATTTTCAATTTTAGGATAAATTTATTAATTTTTATTATACTGAATTTATTACATTATCACAGCCATTTATTTTGGCTGTGATAATGTAATAAATTCAGTATAATAATTCTGCATATTTTTAATCATCAAATATATGCAATCGTTAGTTCTGTATGAAATAATGCATTTCGGAAAAATCAATGATTACTCCCTCAAAGTATACTTTGCTAGATAAGTATACTTTGCAATTTTGATGAAATAGGCTACTGGTTTACCACAGCAAAGATCGGCACATTGTTTAGGGTTAGTACGGTTCTACTGCTTCATCTCAATAACAATATACAGTCGAACCTGTGAACAACGACCGTCAACGGGAAGTGGCCAAAGTGGCCGTTGTTGACAGGTGGTCGTTGTTCCAAGGGTCAAACATTTTCCCGGGTTTCACAACAAAGTCGGCCATGTATTTAGCATTCTATTGTAATCAATAAAATTGGCAAAAATAGTCAATTCAATTTACTGTGTTATGCCATCTTGTTGTTACTGTTCTGAACCCAGCCTCGCTTCGGAAATTATATACAAAGGGGAGTAATTATCTTCATGATAAGTACATCCCGCGGCATGCTTTGGTGCACCATTTAATAGCTTGTCGTGTAAGCGGTTTAATTAGCATGACCATTAGCATTTTGTTTTCTTATTCTTAATTTCATACCATCAGTTGAAATTAATAACGGTCATATAGTCTTTATTAAAACGATAGCCTATGCGGCGCGGCCTGTGAAAACCGCAATTTTCTTTTGTAACAAAAATATTTCATTGAATGTGTCAAGTTGAGTAACCCACGTGAGATAGCTAGGTGTCCAAATCAGCAGAGAACACCAGGCTTGTTTGCTTTCTGTCCAATATAAGGTTCGATCATGTCCAGCCGTGTGCAAACGTTTGTTGTGGTCCGAGGGAACTGTTTGAACCCCAAGGCTGCAGGCCGCGGGTTCAAACAGTTCCCGAGGGCCACAGCAAACGTTTGCACACGGCTGGACATGATCAAATGTTATTGTTACATTTCCAACAAAAAACTGATGTAATTTGAGAATTATATTCAGTATTTTCAGTACTTTTTTATAAAATCGTCCCATTCACATAGATAATTTTCGGTATGCATATTCCGGGGCCGCGTCATGAACGTCATGAAGTAGTGACGTCATGAAGGCACTTCCGCGTAGTGACGTCATGAGCCCCGGAATGAGCATTGCCTAAAGCCATGTGCAAACAGCACGCGCTATTTGTTTGCCCATATGTGCAAACAACGGAAACCATGTAACAATGTATAATATCCTGATCAAGCCCAAATATGTAAGCAGCCTATGACGAATTGGCAATGTCCGCTGACGTAATTATAATGTTTTTAATTAGAGATTGGCGACTATTGTAAACCATGGGCAGACTACGCGAATCCACTGCCTGGTCTGGCCGCTAATGCAGTAAGCCGGGATTTGTCGGAGATCGAGACCCAATTCGCATAAACACGTTTGTCGTGTCACTTTAGACTGGTTCCTGGTAGTATTGTTTCGCTAGGCAGGGTACCAGTCTAGTGTCGACTACGTGACTGACGTCAGCAACCGCGTGTATTGATCTTTGATATGGCCTTGTGCCCCGCGGTGTGAAATTTACACTTGACAAGCGCGGTGTGTTTGAAGTCTTAGTCTTGTCACTGTAGACGAATCAGCATCGTGTAAACACAGTGGAGATAGAGTTTTATGACTTACGCAGAATTGCATTATGCCTATTGAAATACACGACAAGGAGTACATATCGGGAATTACCGTTAATGGCGTTATACAATATTTTTCATGGAAAATGTTTAATGTCGCCAAAATGACACCGACCATATCTGGCAAAGTAAATGTTTTCAAAAGAGCGTTGTGCCAATGTATGCGAATGTAATCGATGACTAATTGGATACGACCAGTTGCAATTCAAATGATAGCGGCCAGATTGTGATGAAAGAAAAGTAGCGATTGTGGTGCTACTTTTTCTCTTTTTTTTGCAGACAAAAACATAACGTGGCCGCTATTGGACGGGGGGATTTTTAACTGGCCGTTGTAGACAGGTGGTCGCTATTCCCAGGTGGTCGTTAACACAGGTTTGACTGTATTTGGATACAATTTGTTTTGGTAAACCGCTATTGTAGGGGTTTCCCCCAAAACAAACGGTGTCCGAATATATAGGGTTATTACGGTATACAAGATCCTATTAGTGTGGACAGATAATTTGGCAAGAACGGTACAGTTGTTTCTGTCAAAATGTTCCGGGTTTATACGTGTACAAAGTGTTGTGCGTTGCGTATCCGTGGAGTTTCCGTTAGCTGCGTTTCAAACCGTGTGTCGTCTACGTGTAATACGTTTTTGGCCATGCGTTGCATTTCCCCACTCTTGCGCATGCGCGAAAGTCGAACAAACCGTGTTCAACGCATTGAGTTTCAAAAGCGTGTAATCCGTGTACAACGGTTGTAACGTATACAACGATTGTAAACAACGCATTGAGTTTCAAAAGCGTGTAATCCGTGTACACGGTTGTAAACGTATAAAACACCGGTTGTAAACGTATACATTGCTAAGGTATACAACCGTTTAAACGATTTAACGCTTTCTTTGACGAACGGTTACACGCTTCTACATGTGCACAGCACCGTACAGATGAAACCGTGTTATACGTATAACACGTTTCTACGGGTTTTAACGCATTACACAGTTTTGGTATGCCAACCGTGTATCGCGTAGATGCGCATGCTCAGATCGTTCTTCGTGTGTGTTTATATTTCCTTCTAGACTCATTGCAGGGCTTCTAAAATTTTCAGTTTTCCGGTTCTGGACCGATTTTTGAACTCTCAGACCGATTGAGATTTGAAAACTAGTCTTAAAAATCGGTCCTAGAAAAATTGCCAGTCGGCTGCTATTTCGCTTATTAAACCTTGTAAATTTACCGGTTTTGACCCACCAAGTAATTTATGACACATATCCGCGGGCCATATCCGTGTTAAACCAGTGTGCAGCTCGCTGTGTATTCAGTCTCTCCAAATATCGATTAATCTTAACACACGCGTGGGACAGGTGTACAGCGGATTAGTGACTGAAATAGACTGGCTTCAGCGTAAAGATACGAGAGTTCCTAGACTCGCCATTTCTGATGATGTTAAAATTAAATAAAGAAACCATGCATTGTGTTTATCTGTGTTCATAATATTTAACCCCAAGTAACTGACACGGACTATCGGCCCGGGCTATTCCATATTAAGTTAGGAACTGTTACATTACGCTGTATTAGGGGTCATTTTTGTGTATATAAAATGTACATGTACGTAGGAATGCCGCAGATCCTGATGAGCCGGCTCACGTGATCTACAATTCGCAAACATTTTGATAAACGACAAGGTACATCTGTCGTGTTAAAAGCGTGACTCATTAGGCATCAGGGATTAGGGATCAATTGAAGTGCTAAATCACACCGCCGATGTACTTTGAACTCGATCTGAGGGTATGTATTCGCGATATTTTAAAAATAAAGGGACGAAACAAGGACGCCTCGAAGAAGCGATCGGGGCCGCCGAACAGGTATTTGCGTTAAAACGTGTAACCGTTGTACACGTTTCAACGCTTTCATATAGCTACACGCTTCCAGTTAAAGCGTTGTACACGTTTCAACTCTTTCACCTCGCTACATATGTATACGCCAAAGCGTGTTATACGCCTTGAAGCTAAACGTATTACACGCTTTAAAACCAAACGGTTTGACAATGTGTATTACACGTGTACGAACCGTATTATACGTTTAAACAACGTATACAACGCTACAGCAAACCGTTGCGTTCGCGTTGCGTTCGCGTTGAGTTTGCAAGTGTTGTCTACGGTGGAACAAAAACGGAGACTGCACTGTAACTGGGTAGATATCCTACTATCACATAAATACAAGTATAGAATATACCCGAAGTGTGTAGGAAATATCAAATTTATAATAAGCCTTGTTTGCAAATAAATTATATATTTTCTAAACACTATAAATCTATTTTCTTTATACTATATTTAACCCTTACTATGCCAAATTAAATTTTGTCGTCAGCTGGAAATGTTTAATTTTCAATATTTATCGAAAAAACCCTGTTTTGGCAGCGCATGAGAATCGTCTCCACTGGAGATGATTCTCATGTGCTGTCAAAACAGGTTTTTTTGTTAAGAATTAAGGCAAAAATGAAAAACAGCAGACGACAATTTTCGTCTCCCGCGTAGTGAGGGTTAAAACCATTTGTATACCGGCTTATTTTCTTGGCTAATGCACAAGGACTGATTGGCGCCAGCATACAAGGTGTAAAAATAAATACCTGCTTTTTTGAACTTCCACCCGCGCTTTGAGAACAGTTTCTGTATAGCATACTCCTGTTGGTGAGTCACATACAGCGTTAGAATATAGCTCCCCATGATGAGCTCACATCAGATCTGAAACAAAATTAATATTGTTTATTTTTGGTGTTTAACGGCCTATCAACAGCTAAGGTCGTGTAAGGCTGGGCAAACTGGTTCGATCCTGTTTTAACCTGCTGCATTGGGGGCAAAATCCCAAAATCAGAACGGAATATTTACATCGAGAAAAAATATATTCAGCCCTGAAATTTGAATAACCCGACCTGGTGCCAGGTCCATACCACACAAAGTCACTTGGCCCCTTCCACTAAAATAGGATTACGAATAATCGAAATACTCACATAAGGGGTATAACCAGATTCAACTGTCACATACAAAATGCCAAAGACTTACATGTACATGTATGTGAATGCCAAACCAGGTCTCCGGTCGGAATTCCGGTAAGGATAAACCCCGATCGTTAAATTACCAACGCATGCTCCCACCTGCCACCTACTCAAAAGATAGAATGGCAAATGTGCACATGTGCTCAACTGTGGCTGAAGAAGTGGGGGTTATGGGATTTGTGACCAGTGTAGCTCTTGATCAAATAGCACACCAATGTAGCCTGATAATGATCTGCATTGCTTGTTAGATGCAGTACAGGTGTTTCATTGATGGAATGGAGATCATGATCAGACTGTGCTGATGCACAGGCTGATCTGGATCTGAACTGGTCGCAAAGCCCATAAGCCCTGTATACACTACAAGCTGACAAGGCCAGTTTGCTACCAGAATCCTAGCTATATCGCGGAAGGCCTCGCCACATTTTATATCAGGGACGGCCGCGATGTTTGTGGATCTGAGCTGAATCAAGGAATATGTGTTGATACCAGCGTGGACAGCCAAGATTAGACCCTCGATGATCGGCGAAATATAGTGGTCAATCGAGGCATGCCACGCTATATCGCGGATATCAATTTATTTTGTTCACCAAGAAAGCAGGCTTAACCAAAAAGGTGTACAGTCGAGAATCGGTATCTCGAACATCAGTATCTCGATGATATCCCCTATCTCGATGATTCAATACAGTCCTGAATTATATCCTTATTTGTTTAATATAAATTTCCTCGGCTATCTCGACCATGCCCTATCTCATATATGTTCTCTATCTCGACTGTTCATTCTGTCCCCTCCGTATAAAAATACGTTAAAAATCTCTTCGCTATCTCGATCACATAAACGCTTGGATAAATCGCTTTTAAAGTGCCTGACTGCCAAGATCGATTTGGTTGACACTAATTTTCCAAACATATTATCAAACAAAACAAAATAAATTCACACCTACCTCAGGTTGTTTGCTTAATTAGTCTACCTGGATATATTTGAGTGTTTGTCACGATTCATTAAGCATATCAAGCTGGTCATTTACGCAAGTCACTGAAAGTCATTACGCCACCGAGTAATGTTGATTATCTTACTACCTTTGGTCATTAGTTAATTTGTGAGTTTACTCGTGGTGTAATGGGTAAAATGATTTCATATTTTTCGCGAAAATATTCAACCCTGTCACTTCATCGCTATCTCGAACCTAGTCCTATCTCGACTATATGGACGAGCTCCCTTCGACTTCGAGATACTGGTGCTCGACTGTACTTTCAAAGCATGATGCACAATGTTAAGTTTGAATATTAAAAGACGATTATGTGTTTTCAGGTGTTTGATTTCTTAATAAAAACATGGCATCATATGCCACACGATTTTCATGTTTTAGGAGTTCATTCTCATGTTTTGACAAACTATTTTAAGATTAAATAAGAAATGCGTCTGTCGAACGCGGATGCCACCTGCAGCATATTTGAGAAACTGTGACAAAGTGTGACGGACGGACGGACGGACGGACGGACGGACGGTCCAAACACTATATGCCACCCGTTTCTTCGAAACCCGGTGGCATAAAAAATAAAATAAATATTAAACATGTGAAATTTGGCAGTACATGAGAATCATCTCCTAAGACGCTTATATGATGTCCTGTTGGGGCCATGTTACAAGCTCGCGTGATTGCGTGCATTGTATTTCTTTTCACGAACGGGCCTCGCGATCTCGCCGTCCGCTTTTGGAAATACATTTTGTACATGTGTGTGTCGAATGCATGCATGTTGGCATTACAAAGCGAGGGGCGAAAACGCAAGATTGAATATACATGTGCATGTAACATAATCTCAACGTTTTCGCTACTCGTCTTTATTGGCATAGAACCGAAGTTACAGGTGAAGGGACGAATAGTTTGAGGAATAAATTTAAGTTACTTTATGACGAAGAAACGAAGTTACGGTTCTTCATTATCGTTTCTACGCCGAGGAAGGAAACGTCCCGAACGAGGACCATACATGTATATATTTAGAATAACAGCAGACATACCGATGTATATTCAATCGCATTTTCTATCAATCCTATAAACATAAAACACAAATATTCGTCTTTCGAATTTCTGTTTGAAACCGTGATACCGATTTCGAGAAAATCAAAATGATTCTCATCTGCTACCAAACATGTTTTATTAAGGAGTAAAACAAAGAGAAAAGCATCAATATTTCTTATACCAACACATTTAGAATCGTCTTTTATACCGCAACCATTGCTCCATGTAGCTTAATAAAGGGTGTTGAATAAATGCTGTTTATATCTGAAGTAACCTAATATACCTGAAGTGCGTTTTTTGCCTTTATCTTTTCACCTTTGACCCCTAATCATGGCCTCTGATTGGTCAGTCTCAATAGCAAATTCAAGATGGTGGCGAATTTTAAAATCGAAATCGCTGTCAGTTCATCTGAATTTTGTCCATTTTTACAGTATATGCGATGTAACCAATGACATGGATATGTCCATTACGATTGCAATGATTATTATAACAACTATGTAGTCTAAAGACAGCCATTATTAAGGCTCATCGTAAATAATTTGGATATTAAATCAGATTCAATACCGAATTTACCTAGCGTGGATGCCGACATTTTGCTTCGAATGGCGTCGCTAGATTTGTGACATATGGCGAGGGAATGACGTCAAAACATGACGTCACACAAGTTCAAACAAATAAATTTAGTATGCGGTATACATGATTAGTGCCGTCGAATATAAAGTATATTCGGTTTCGCCCCGACAACTATAGGGGCTCGCTAAAGCTCGCCCCAATAAAGCTGTCTACGGCTCAACCAAATATATTTTATATTCGACGGCACTAACCATGTATTTACTATATTCTCGTGTGCTTATAAACTATCTTTTTATTAAGAAATTAAAAATATAAAGAAAAAGTCTTTATATTTCCTAACAAAACAAATTTTGACAACACTTGAGAATCGTGTAAGAAGACAATTCTCATTTGAGATGATTCTCACGTGCACAGTGCTGTCAAAACATATTTTGTTAAGAAATCAAAAAAATGTGGAAAAAAAGATTAATAACAAATATATTTTGACAAAACGTGAGAATCTTCTTCAGATATTATTCTCATGTGCTGCCGAAATCAAACAAACGTGAATAAACATAATTATTTATTAACAAAACATCATTTGACGAAATATGAGAATCGTCCAAGGAGATATAAAAGCTAATATAAATAAACGATCTCTGATTAGCTAAGTAAAAACGAGAAAAAAAACGTGAAGACTTCATGTCAAATTCTAAATGTCACTCACACTTTGCACCTGAATGTGGATGACGACCAGCAGATTCTTGTAAACAGCATCAGGTGTGCAGCTAGACTCAAAATTATATGTTGCAAATGCGCTAGTTGGGACGGGTCAGTACGGCGGCATTTCATACGGCCGTTTGAAAACGGAAGTATTATGTATCTCCGCTGTATGGGTGGCGGACGACTCTCGGGCACAGCTTGTTCTCGCGATAGTGAGGCCCTCTGCAGCCAGGTCAAGGGCAGCAATATCCGGTGAGGTGAACCGATAATGGATTTTAGATCGTTCGTAATATTGCTATCGGGTCGATACTACGATAACGATAGCACGATGGCGATAATACTATATCACGATACTACAATATAATATTGTAGTATCGTCATCGGACTATTGTCATCGTAGTAGCATCGTATCGTCATTGTACCATTGCACTATCGTCATCGTACGTCTCCATTGGGCTGATGTGGAATACATGTCAGTAGCATGGACATGATGGATAGGGAGGGACAAAGGGTACTGGTTGTTCCGTATAATCACAAGTCCCCATGTGGAACTGTAGCCCATTTCATCAACATTGCAAAGTATACTTTTCTAGCAAAGTATACTTTGAAGGAGAAATTTTCAATTTTAGGACAAATTTATTATTTTTTATTATACTGAATTTATTACATTATCACAGCCAATTTGGCTGTGATAATGTAATAAATTCAGTATAATAATTCTGCATACTTTTAATCATCAAATATATGCAGTCGTTAGTTCTATGTGAAATAATGCATTTCAGGAAAAATAAATAATTACTCCCTCAAAGTATACTTTGCTAGAAAAGTATATACTTTGCAATGTTGGTGAAATCGGCTACTGGTAAATCATAATTCTTTGTTAACGACCATGACGACGACGCAGTTACTGTGAGAGGTTAGCAACAGCACCGGATTGGCACCAATAAACGCCACCGACGCCATCCTCAACAACCAGTAATGACATCATATGTATACAATGTATATGATGATAAATACAAAACATGTTTTGCTATCTCCTTTATTTTCAACTCAACAACATATGCAATGACGAGAGCCCATTAATTTGATCAAGATCTACACTTATTGCTGGAATCAAAAACAACTAAGGGTGTCCAGCTTAGCGATGTTTCACTGTAAAGTAGGCGTTTGATCGTTCTGAGCCATAGCTGTGTGCTACGCGATCACGAACATACATTATCACCCGAGATCAAGGACCAAGAAACGCATCAAAAATAATATCACAGGTGTTTTCTTGGTGTCCAGTTTAGAGAGGTTCCACTATACACATTCAGCGCTCCAGATAAGCTTTGTGTCTGAAGCGTACTACATGTATAGCCCCTGATTTCAAAGTCATTGCGTATTTTACCGTATTTAGTCGTGTATTGCGCGCATTTTTTCAGCCCCATTTTTAATCCAGAAGTCACCCTGCGCGTTATAAGTAGGAACATAAATTTCAAACATTTTTCCAGCCGATTTCTGCGCCAGTTTTACCCATTTTTTTGATCGAAGAGAAAAAAGTAATGTTTACCGGAAACGGAAACATCGATTTGTGGTCCTAAATTACGCATAGTGTTATACACCACAAAAAGTATGGGTAAGTACGGGTGAGGTAAGTGTAGATTGGTATTAAATGTCCGTCTGAAGCCCTTAATTGGGAGATCAATAACTATGTGCGGTGGTAATTATAGCACATTATGGTCAGTCAAAGACGTTGCACCGCTACCGCTAATCAACAAAGAATGTGTGTGAAATTCAAATTAGCAGGTGCATTAGGAAGTAGGACAATGCATATTTTGAAGAGAGTTAAAACCAGTATAAACCAGCATATGCGTGAATCTACACGGGTTGCAATACCATAAGCCCCATTTCTCCATACATAGCCACATTTTGGCATTTTCTGTCTCGAAATTAAATGTATCTACGCTGGTGTCTCATATCGGTCAATTGTTGTTAGCTTGTTATCGGTGGTTGTGAAATTTTCAATGTGACGTCACGCGTCAGCCATTATGTGAATAATTAATGAGGACAGTAGTTGTAAAGCAAATCAACCTTATGACGTGCCGTCAGCCATTATGTGAATAATTAATGAGGACAGTAGTTGTAAAGCAAATCAACCTTATGACGTGTGCGAGCAGCGTAGCATACACGCAGTCAGATCAGTACAGTATAAGTGGATAACATTCAATCAATAAAACATGCTAAGCTGAGGCTATACGCTGTATTCTACAGCGACTTCTATGTCTATTTTTAAACCCGATCAATAAACGGTGAATACACACTACGCGTGTGTACTGTGTCAATATTTGGCTGGGGTACAGGTGTTTCAGTATCGCCTTGGGGAAGCTGTCTGTCCGACACTGGCTGCCACGTGTTGTTGATTATCAAACCTGATTACGGGGCGATAAACGTGACTTGCTTTGTCGAATGCCAAATGTAGTGGATTAAATAAAAACAAAAATTCTTCGTAAGTAGTTCCAATAAATTCATTACATGCGTCGTAAATTTTTTAATTTTTAATTTTTAATTAGCATATTAATCGGTAAATACCAATAAATGCAACACTAACTGCTTTGAGAAAGCCTACCCGCACACGTTCAGCATTGTGGATGTGAACTTGGAAAGCAATTTTCTTATACTAATGACAAAATTTCGGCCGATTTTTTTCGTGAAAATTGTCTGCGCGCTATTTACTAGAACTGTTTTTTTACCCATTTTTTTGGCCCAAAATAGGGATGCGCGCAATACACCAGTGCACGCAATACACGGCTAAATACGGTACTTTTACAAATGGATTGTTGATTTTCTTCATTACTACATGTAAATAGGGAACAAATGATAAAAAAATGTATCAAATTTAAACATTCACTTATTTGAGCTAGCTCAACTAAGTGAATTTTCAAATTTATTACAGTATTTTCACTAATCAATTTGAAAATCAATTAGTATTTTCACATTGCTGTGCGTATGTTGTACTCACATTTTTGATAATCAATGCGTATTCAGCTAAACTAATTGCGTAAAATACGCCAATACGCAGCTTATCTGGAGCTCTGCATGTATGTAAAATACTGTTCTTTATATTGCTGTTGCTGCACACACTGAAGACATCTCATGTTGGAGTGATTGTGTTGTGATAAGGTGCTGTTTGTATGGCAGAAACACACATCAAAACATGTTTTATATGCATCTGACATGTTCCCCAATATACATTAACAAAAAAAATAACGAATTCTTCCGTAAATTTATGACATCGAAAGTTATAAGTCGGAGAGTAGGTGCAGAATCCATGAAAAAATGTCACAGAAATCTATATGTATCGCCGTATTGGCAGTGCGATGCAGTAACCAATGACAGGTATCAAAATATTTTTCCCTCAATAAACAGGTCTTGGCAGCACACCAGAATCGTCTCCTAAGACGATTATCATGTTTTATCATATCAAACTATGTTTTGTGTCAAGAAACATTGTTGTTTGTTCAAATTGTTCTATTTCTGAACGAAAAAAACATATTTCGGAAACACATGTGAATCTTTTCCTAAGACGATTCTACGGTGTTCTGTTAGGTCCATGCTGCAATCTCGCATTTTCGCGATCTCGACCTATGCACGGGATCGCGAGGCGAAAACACAAGATTATACAATATTCAATCTTGCATGTTCATGACCTTGCCTCGAGATCTCACTTTTTCGCGATCTCGCATGCGTATTGGAATTGCGATCGCCAAACACACATGTGCTATTTCAACACGCATGCTATGATGCTTTCTACACACGCATGAACGATCCTCATATGTTTTAGGAGACGATTCTCATGTTTTGTTCTTCTTAACCCTTTCAACACCACAGACCTCTATAGAGACAATGTTTGCAAACAGTGCAGATCCAGATGAGCCGGCTCGTAACGAGCCGTCTCATCAGGATCTCCACTGTTTGTTAATAATTTTAAACGTCGTACAGATTACCCTTTTAGAAGAATGGGATAATTTGAATGAACAAAATTAATGAAATAGCGTGAAACGTTGGCATGGAACATCCTATTAAGTTACTTGGTGTTGAAATGGTTAAGAAATATGTTTCTTTGTCTAATAAACGCGTTTTGGCAGCACCAAGTAGTTATGGTTATATATATATATATATATGTCTTTGGTAGCATGTCTCATGTTTTGTCAAACTATGTTTTTGTTACAAAATATGGGTGTGTTTATGAACAGGAGAAACTTCAGGAGACGATGAGAATCGTCAGAGGACGATTATCTATTTTTTTCACAATACGTTTTTAAGATATATGTTTTCTTTCTAATAAATGATGGCACAGCGGGATAATCTGTTAAACTGTCACCGATACAGACACAACGGCTTTCACATTTGTAGAACAAAAGCAATTATAGGTTATTATAAGTATGTATACACAAGACGTCAGAGCTGCAGATAAACTGCATATTTGCTTAAATACAGTGCAGTCTCCGTTTTTGTTCCACCGTAGACAACACTTGCAAACTCAACGCGAACGCAACGGTTTGCTGTAGCGTTGTATACGTTGTTTAAACGTATAATACGGTTCGTACACGTGTAATACACATTGTCAAACCGTTTAGTTTTAAAGCGTGTAATACGTTTAGCTTCAAGGCGTATAACACGCTTTGGCGTATACATATGTAGCGAGGTGAAAGAGTTGAAACATGTACAACGCTTTACCTGGAAGTGTACAACGGTTACACGTTTTAACGCGAATACCTGTTCGGCCCCGATCGCTTCGATGCGTCCTTGTTTCGTCCCTTTTAAAATATCGCGAATACATGTACCTGTTCGGCCCGGATCGTTTAGAGGCGGAATGTTTGCGAATTGTAGATCACATGAGCCGGCTCATCAGGATCTGCGGCATTCCTACGTACATGTACATTTTATATACACAAAAATGACCCCTAATACAGCGTAATGTAACAGTTCCTAACTTAATATGGAATAGCCCGGGCCGATAGTCCGTGTCAGTTACTTGGGGTTAAATATTACGAACACAGATAAACACAGTGATGGTTTCTTTATTTTATTTTAACATCATCAGAAATGGCGAGTCTAGGATCTCTCGTATCTTTACGCTGAAGCCAGTCTATTTCAGTCACTAATCCGCTATACACCTGTCCCATGCGCGTGTTAAAAAAAAAATTGATATTAGGAGAAACTGAATACACAGCGAGCTGCACACTGGTTTAACACGGATATGGCCCGCGGATATGTGTCATAAATTACTTGGTGGTCAAAACCGGTAAATTTACAAGGTTTATAGCGAAATAGCAGCCGACTGGCAATTTTTCTCGGACCGATTTTTAAGACTAGTTTTCAAATCTCAATCGAGTTCAAAAATCGGTCCAGAACCGGAAAACTGAAAATTTTAGAAGCCCTGCAGTCTAGAAGTATATATACACACACGAATAACGATCTGAGCATGCGCATTCTACGCGATACACTGTTGGCATACCAAAACGTGTAATGCGTTAAAACCCGTGGAAACGTGTTATACATATAACACGGTTTCATCTGTACGGTGCTGTGTACATGTAGAAGCGTGTAACCGTTCGTCAAAGAAAGCGTTAAACCGTTTAAACGGTTTACCTTAGCATTGTATACGTTTACAACCGTTGTATACGTTTACAACCGTTGTACACGGATTACACACTTTTGAAACTCAATGCGTTGTTTACAACCGTTGTAAACGTATCGGATTACATGCTTTTGAAACTCAATGCGTTGTTTACAACCGGTGTATACGTTTACAACCGTTGTACACGGATTACTAGCTTTTGAAACTCAATGCGGTGAACATGGTTTGTTCGACTTTCGCGCATGCGCAAGAGTGGGGAAACGCAACGCATGGCCGAAAACGTATTCAGGCCTCGACAAAGTTTTATTTTCTGACTCGTCCCACTGGACGAGAGAACATAAAAATCGACTCGTCCAGACTGGACTTCTACTCGTCCAAACTTTTGGTCAAATAACAAAACATACATTTTCAGAAATGGTAATTATATAATGTCTTTAATTAGTTTTAGATATAATTCGCCAGATACCCGTGATTAATTTTGCCTTTTCGAGTTGTTCATTGGATCTATCAATATCTCCGCCGCCCTGCAAAAACCGGCGTATGTCTGACATCTTGTATTGTTTGTAAACACAGAGCAGACGACAGTTAAACAGGATGCTGAGTCACGGTGACTGGTTATAGAATGCACATATTAAATTCAGTAGTTGCAGCCATGAATGGGAATAAGTCGGACACAGTCTACATTGTATATGTGTATCTTGACAACGCATAAATGCGAGTGTAGTAGGTAGTCTCCCTTTACCACGCTCGGTAATCAGTTGAATATTTTATTGGAATTTAATATTTCGCTTCGCAAAACTTCGCATTTGCATTTTCTCAGTGGTGATCTTCAAATGTCCACTCGCCCGACTGGACGAGCGGCTTTCAATTTGCACTCGCCCAGACTGAAAAGTTACTCATAAATACGAGCGGACGAGTGGATTTGTCGAGGCCTGGTATTACACGTAGACGACACACGGTTTGAAACGCAACTAACGGAAACTCCACGGATACGCAACGCACAACACTTTTTACACGTATAAACCTGGAACATTTTGACAGAAACGACTGTACCCAATTAATATTTCCAAAAACCCAATTGAAATCAGAAGTGGCGAGTATCAAAAAAGCAATGAAAAATTTTGTGGTACATGTACCTTTATCATGCTGCAGAAAACAATAAACAGACCACAAATATAGCATATTTTTTCTTATTTTCCATGAAAACACATCTTGGTATTTCATTAGAATTGTCTCCAAGGAGACAATTCTAATGAAATGCCAAGACAGGTTTTAATTTCTAAGCAAACTATTCAATAATTGCTGTCTGTTGATGTGTAAACAGTAGTGTGATTTGATTTTACTCAATTAAAATTTTGAAACACCCAATTGCTTCAGAAATGATGAAGTGACAATACTCAATTACTATTCCTTATCTGGATCCCTGGGTCGAAACATGTCAACAGATCATCTGACAAATTTTCGCTAATGTATTATGTATTATTTTGCGTTGGCTGACGGAAGAGTTGGTCAAATGGCGAAACAGAGGTCGGTCATAAAATTAACTTCTAGAGTAATAAAAATATCACACTTTCCATTTAATGAATATATTTGGCTATGGATACTCAGGGTTCAATTTTGGGGGCGACTTGGGCGAAGTCGTCGTTTTTTTTCTCGCCCAAGTCGCCCTATGTGTCCGGCAAGGCGAAGTTCACTTCGCCTTAAAAAACTCTTGCAAAATATCAGAAATTCTAAAAAAAAAAGCTGGAACCAAATTCGTTTACAATACCATCACATCATTACGCGATTCACTAAAATTATGCCTACCCGCTGTGACAATAAAAGTCACGGGTCGATAGTTTCAATAATCCCCTAGCCAAACATTGCTTCTGGCTACTATAATTGTCAGTTCAAAACACGTGTTATTCTCGTGGCCAAGTTATAGCCAATCGCTGGTAAGTAAAGGCAGCCCTTAGTGAAAAAAAAAACCCCCGTATTCCCGTACATGAAGTACAACTGTACAAGAACAGACTATAATATCTACCGACGCGCACTGTTTTGGCGGGGAATTTCACAATCACATTTCTCGTTTTTTTATGTTCTAAGAAAACGGTTGGTTGCTGGTATAATCTATGGCGAGTCTTGTGGATTTGTGTCCTCAGAAGGACCCATTATTGTACTGAGAAGAGGAGCGACACTAAGTTGCATCCATGTTGCTGGACAGGTCCGCGAATCATTTTTTTGCAGTGACCACAATGCTCATACACTAGAGTATTTGATGAGTATTTTATCATCAAAATCAGAGGTAGATATACAAAGATATTGGAAGTTAATAAGCTGTATAACATACGTCACAAATTACGTCACATCGTTCGGCAATATTTGGAAACCACGTGATCCCCCACCTTGTGTGTTGTGTAACATTGGCAATTGTTAGGTTATCAATAGATGACATGAATGTACGAACCGTCATACCACAACATTTGTACCAGGAGCATAAATGTGAAACAATAGTGCTCAGTGTGTAATTCAAGTGCCAAGTATGGCGACATCAACGAATTGTCACAGGACTTGGTAAATAAATACATATATTCTTGATTCATTTTATTTAATTATTTTTATTTTACTTACTAAACCTAAACCAGATACTGTATTAATTATGCAACCCATTCACAATGATCAACATTCAACAGTATGTGAATATTAAACTGAGTTGCTATGTAGAATATAAAGAACCTTGCTGAATCGACACCCTACAACCGACAAACTCTTGGTCCGAGACGATGCCGGTTAACACAAGTTTCACTATATCACAATCACTGGCCTTTTTGTTTTTTTTACTGACCGACAAACCGACCAAACCATGTGCCTAAAATAATTTTTTTTTTTTTCTTAACCGACAGACCCAACCCTGTGCCAAAAAAAAAGAAAACAAGAAACGAGGCAAAGCCACGAAGGCCAGGTTTTTTCCAAGCATGGACACTTGGATAACATAATTATACCCACTTTTTGTAGACTAGATGGCCGTGGCCTGCATGTCGCGCCTTGGGGCGAGGCACGGACACTAAAAAAAATAGATATAGTAGATGGAAAAACTTTAACGAAAAAACTTTAACCGGACACACGGACGTACGGACGGACAGACGTATGCCAAAATGCCGACGATATCGCGCTTTCCGCAAGCGGTGCGACAATGATGATAAACACCCATTGAAGTATCAAGGTAATGGGTGAAAACAGTTGCAGAGATATAGTACACGAAAAAACTTTAACAAATAAATTCAAAGTAATTTGACCTTGACATTGCGCACAGGGGCCGCACGGTTGGGGGTTAGAATGAAAATATGGACGATGATAAACACCCATGTGAAGTTTCAAGGTAATGGGCGAAGCAGTTGCAGAGATATAGTATAACGAAAAAAGTTTTGAACCAAAAAATTTAACCAACCGACGTACGTTAAAAAGTTAACGTTGAAAATAGCTAAGTCAATTACGTAGAAATAATAGGTGAAGGTAAAAAAAATGGTCATATGTATATGTCATAGTGATATGTGATGGGCACCCCTTGATTATGAAGCTGTGAAAATTTGGTGGTCCTAGGTGGTACAGTACCAAAGAAATAGACTTAAACACGAAAACTTAACATTGAAAACGCGAAAACTTAATATTGAAAATGGCTAAGTCGACTGCGCGGAAAAAATGGGTCAAGTTAAAAAAAAAGTAACATGTTGGATAGTGATATGTGGTGGGCACCCCTTGATTATGAAGCGTGAAAGTTTGGTGGTCCTAGGTGGTACAGTAACAAAGAAATGGACTCAAACACGAAAACTTAACATTGATTGTGGATGCCGCCCGCCCGCCCGGCTTTCACCAATCCAATAGCCTGGATTTTTTCTCTCAAAAAACCTGGCTAAAAATTGAAAAACCTTTTTTTATTATTTTTTTCCGACCGACCGACCCGATCTTGCCGAAAAAAAATCTGTAAACCAACAAATAAAAAAACAAGAGCTGTAGGAGAACAGCATAGCTCGACTACGAGGGTTGTCGATGTACACATAGCTTGACAAAGAAGGTGGCTGCGGCCTGCATAAAAACCTTAACCAAGGTCGACTAAAAACATTAACCAAGGGAAACTAGAAATGTGGCCTGTCGGCACACGAATACCCCCAC
>CM055272.1:41046930-41158365 GCA_029237695.1 Conchocele bisecta
TTTCTATGCAAATTACAACATGTAGATTGACTAATACTTCGAAAGTCACTTTTTCGCCTGTTTTTATGATAAAAAAATGACAAAAATACTCCGAAATCACCCGACTTTCGATAAATTTAATCGTTTTAACCCCATAATTGTGGAACAGCCAATATTTTTGACAAGCACCATCTATTTTATAATAATTTTTTGCAAGTGCATCAACAATATAGACTTTTCCTAAGAAATATCTGAGAAAATAATACTCTGGAAAATTCTGGTGAAACTGAAGTTTCCGCAGCTGGACGGCCATAATTATATGACCATTCTTAAATTGCCACTGTTGAAAAGTTAGTCTTCTAAATACATTGTAATGTCAAATTACATTTGCTGTCACGAAATAGGTCAGACAAGACAATGGTAGGCAGTTTATTGAGATATTATAGCAAAAAAATGCGCTTATAGGTATCACTGTGCTAAATATAGTACACATCGGCCAGGGGGTATGCTTTTGTAGTCCGGTATAAAAAAAATAGTGCAGACGTTTTGAGGCCACAGACCCAGTTTGCTTGTAAATCCTGATCCATTACAGCCCAATTTTACTTGAGAAACATGTTGGGGTGTTTTTAACACCAGTTTCCAGCATATTTCTAGCATTTAAAAGAAATTACTGAGCCTGCTTGTCACGTGATGTGAACACCACGTCACATGACACTTTGATGATAAACAAAATGGCGGACAGGACAATGTTGAAATTTTCTTTCTTAGGAGTAAGTGAACATATTGTTTAATTAGTGAAAATCCGGTGCAGACAGGTTGCAGGTTATGAACAGGTAGGTTCCACAGCATCCATACGAATAGTGAAAGTGTGAGAGAATGGCCATATTTGGAGGAATCGGTTAAGTTGTATAGTAAAACTAATTGGTGGTTGCTAGCCTTCCACGTCCCTGCAAAACAGTGTACTCACCATGAACATATTTAATCTTCATGCTAATTTCGAGCGCATTTTGAAAGTTTAAAAAAAAAAATATACATGTGTTGTATTATGTACCATATAGTATTACATCAGTCTGTGTTAAAATTAGCCAGCACTGTTACATGCTATACAGTGAGTGAGTGAGTGAATAGGGTTTAACGTCTGCTTTTCTGACATAGAGGTACAAGCCTCAGGGAGTCTACACGCAGACGGGTCAACGGGGTCGAGTCCCGTATCCACCTGTCCGAGGGGGGTAAATCCCAACTTCAGAACTCAATATTTACAATCAAAATATATATTCAGTCCTGAAATTAGAACAACCTGATCTGGTGCCAGGCCCTCGCCACACCAGCATCATTTATCCCATCCCCTAAAAGTAATAGGATTAGCGCTAATCTTACTTTTATATATGGGGCATAGCCCGACTCAACTCTCACATACAAGAAAGCCAAAAATGTACACGAGGGCCAAATCCGGTATAGTGGGTTCCGGAAAGTATGAACCCAATCGTTAAGCCAGTTTAGTCGCCTTTTACGACAAGCAATGGCTACTGCAGCACTATTCTCAGGATCAGTTGATCCCGCCCCGGTGCCTGCACGGGGCACATGCTATACAGAGTTAGTTCCCCTGCTACTGTCATATAAATACAGCCCCATTTGGTATAGCAACCACTCTTAGTATAACACTCAACCTAAGCAGTCATAGATGTTACATGTATTAAACTAGTGTATAGTTAGAATACCATTTGTCATTCTATGAAGTCCTACACCACATACATCATAACATTACAACATGTACATGTACATTATATACAAAGTGAACGTATGCGTGTACTACGTGTATTTACTACACAATTATGCACCCACACAATATAATAGCAACTATTTATAAAGCAAACACATGTTAACCCTTACACTGCTATCTTAATTTTTTTTTGTCGTCTGCTGTTTATTTTCTATTTTCCATTGTTATCATCAAAAACATGCTTTGACAGCACTTTAGAATAATTTACAAAATGCTTTGACAACACTTCAGAATCATTTCCATTGGAAATAATTCTGAAGTGCTGTTAAACCATGTTTTTATTGAGAAATAAGGCAATATATACTAGATGGCCGCGGCCTGCATGTCGCGCCTTGTGGCGAGGCATGGAGACTAAAAAAAAAGATATGGTATAACAAAAAATTTAACCAAAAAACTTAACCAAAAACTTTAACCAAAAAACTTAACCAAAAACTTCAAAGTAATTTGACCTTGACATTAGGCACAGGGGCCGGACGGGAGGGGGGTAGAATGAAAATATAGATGATGATAAACACCCATGTGAAGTTTCAATGTAATGGGCAAAGTAGTTGCAGAGATATAGTATAACTAAAAACTTTAACCAAAAAACTTAACCAAAAACTTTAACCAAAGAACTCAACCAAAAATTTAACCAAAAAACATAACCAAACAAACTTAACCAAAAACTTTATCCGGACACACGTACGTACGTACGCTAAAGTGCCGACTATATCGCTCTTTCCGCAAGCGGGCGCGACAAAAAGCAACAGCAGACGACAATTGTTGTGTGTAGCGGTCTAAGGGTTAAGAATGATTTCAACAGTTTCAATTGGACTTCTCTGACCCATCATGGCACGTTATTATAAAACGTTCACATCATCAAATGCAGCAATCGATTACAACTCGGATTCAGCCAATCGAGCATCATACCACGAGTTACATGTACTTACCCATCTTATAAGTGCTGTCGTAGCTGCAGTTGTTGCCACAACAATAGTCGGGCGAGTAAATTGCTAAAATCTGAAATCATCGCCCATAACCGGTTAACTGCACAAGCAAATTAGGAGCACTCGTCTTTAGCCAAATATTGCGTTTTGTTTTTCATGCCTTCATTGTCAGACGACAAAATCTATATTATAGAAACGGCTAGAAAATTATAGTTTTCTTCCATGTCAAGTACATTCATATGCAACTGCTAGAGATAAATGTGATCTACAGTTCCATGAGGCTAACTAGTTATGGGCGATGATTTCAAATTTCAGAAATTTACGCACCCGACTGTTGTTCTGGTAGCAAGTGCAGTCGCGACAGCACATTGTACGATGTGCTCAATCAGAACACTTGCTTGGCTGAATCTGGGCCATATTCCGAATCTCTGCCGATCAGACCTCATTGTCTCGTATGCTCCGGATATGCAGTAAAATGTTTCTCCAGTTGTTTTCTGTAGGCGAACGCCTTGTTACAGACACCACACGTGTATAACTTGGGGGCATGTTTGCTGGCCGTGTGGCACTTCAGATTGCCTACCCGGAAAAAGGAGTCGCCACATTCACCACATTTATATGGCCTCGTTCCCGTACGGTACCTCGTGTCAGGTGTAACGACCTTCTCGAAGACCGGAGGAGGACGTACCTTTGTATTCGTGTAGGCGCTCGATAGATGGTCAGCTGACGAGAAGTCTGTTTCCATTCCGAGAACAGACGTCTTGCTGTACTGTGTCGGCAAATCCGTTGCAAACGATTCATTACTTGCGTCGTCTAATTGGTCTACTTTGATTGTTACTTCTGTCGTCAGCTTTGGTCGCTTAGCTGCAGTTTCACCGTCGGCAGCTGCGTTAATGTCCGTCGTCTTCTGGCGTTCTGCGCTGATCTCCGACAGATCTGGTATCTTCCAATCCTTCTGTATAGGTGTATTGGCGCGGCCTGTCGACGTCTTCCGTCGTGTCTGACCACCCATGGAAGCGGCAGCAGCGGTTGTACCCATAACATGTGGTGTGCCGGATTCGGTGTAATCATCGTTCTGCGTATGTTCGTCGTAAACAGACCCAGCATCAAGCTGCGTCGGTTCGTCGTACACAGACCCAGCATCAAGCTGCGTCGGTTTGTCGTATACCGATTTCCCTTTATTTAACACTCCGCGCTTGTTTATTCTTTTACTCGTATTCCCCTTTCGCCTCCCTAAGCCACTAGTAGGCGTTTTGAAGTCACTGGCGGAAGTGGTCTGAATAGTTGTGCCTTCCTCATTGGCACGTTCACATATAAAGGGGTCAGGTTCGTGTGTTTTCATAATGTGGGTCTGTAGTTGAAACAAGGAGCTAAAGCCGTGCTGGCATTCCATGCACCGGTAATCGTCAGTGGTATCGACCGATGACCCGACTGTGGGGGTTGCCACGGTAACCCTTGGTTCTGCTATATGGCTTGACATGTGCTCCTTCAGACTAGTGGATTGGCTAAATTGCTTCTGACAAATGCGACAGGTGTGGCGTCTGGACGGATCATGAATGTGCTCGTGCCTCTGGAACCGGTTGTAGCTGGGGAGAACGGCATCACAGAAGCAGCAGGCGTACGTTGTTTTACAGATGTTCGTCTTGTGGGATCTAAGATGGTCCGTGTACAAAAATGCATCTGAAAATATGCTTAAACAGTTGGGACAACTGTATAGCTTACTTGGTCCGTGTGAGAGCATATGTTTATTGAGAATTAGCTCACTCGATCCAACGAACTCACATTGTTCACAACTAAGATTTTTTGATTTGGGATGGAATTTCTTAACATGTTCTTGAAATGTATTCACCTCGGCGTTCGTGCGGTTATTGTGAGTGTCAGCAGTCACGGCTGCATTCACCTCGGCGTTCGTGCGGTTATTGTTAGTGTCAGCAGTCGCGGCTTCATTCACCTCGGCGTTCGTGCGATTATTGTTAGTGTCAGCAGTTGCGGCTGCATTCACATCAGCTACCCGTTTAATTCCCTCTGATTCACGACTCGTGCTTGCGTTATTGGACACCTCTAGTGAAGCGTTATTCACACACTGTACGTTCGGCTCCTGAGTTGACTGACGTATTTCAACGGACGAAGCACCACTTGCTGGCATCGTAGCATTCGGGCTTTTGTTACCAACCTTCAGGAACAATTCGTGGACTTTAATCACCTGTTGCAGCCCACCGTCACAAGTCAGACAGATGATGCCATCAATCACCAGGTTGTCATCAAACACAATGGCCTCCTTGCACAGAGTAAGGATTGACTGCTTAAGAAGCCGATCAAACATTGTAGATTTCTGCGTCGTCATCGCGTCTGTCTTTGAAAGGTAACTGGGTCAACGGGTTCTAATAACCGTACCTGGAAATATATACAAGAATATGTATTATAATGCCGCATCAATAGAATGGCCAACGATAATCGTGACTTCATGACTGTCTTGATATACAGTCATGACGGATTGCTTTTGTAAAGTGGTATCTCGAAATCGCCACGGCTTTGAGGAAGGTTTTCAATACTTTCTATGGCCAAAATTGTATTAATATACACGTTATATTGTTAATTATGCTCTCAAAATTGATTATTACCTTATCTCAAGTGCTGATTCTTTGTAGTATCTCTCCAATATCCATTTAAATTTTTTTAAATAAATCAAAACGTTCTTCCAACACTGTGAACTGCGTAATTGATTAATTTCCGGTTGCTTGAAAATGGGGCGAACCCTAAAAGCCGGTACCTCCTTTAGAACAGCCGGTACTCTCCGGTACCTCACTAATGGGTTTGTGAGAGGCGTAGCGCAGCAGGTGATTTTGCTAAGTAGGTGTGACCTGATGGCTACTGAATTTATTGCGCGTGTATAATCGCTATGTAATTGTGTGTACTCGTTTAGCTACACGGTCCAGATACGACTGATACATGTGCATGGTATTTAATTCCAACCTATTTTCTGATTCTGAAAAAAGTGTGTCAGTAAAATTCCGCTGTCAAAACAACGAAAAATTGTATTATTATTACCTAGTTTCATATATCGCCTGAACATAATAATATATATTTAAAGAAAATATATTTAACAAATAAAACGACAAGCACATGTACATATTGATGGTATCAACGTAAATAGTGTATAAGAAAGCCTATTATATACTCCAGCAAAGTAATTACTGACTATAGAACGTGCCAAACTCGTGAATTTAAATATACAATGTATGGTCCGTAAATGTACTATCGGTGTATATAATCTATCGGGGTAGTCGGGTTTTTAGTTACACGGCGATGTTTACATCCGTTTTCTCGCTCAATTGCACGAGTTATATAGTCACATAGGTTATGAAAATGCATACTTTAATTCGCAAGTAAATGTTGCCGCTTACATGCTGCGAAAATACGACGTATAAATTACAGTATATTCCAAATTTACTGACAGTGTTAATTTCATTGCAATTACGTCGTTAACTGACTGAAACTTAGCATTAAGTTGAAGTAACACGCGTAATTTCGTGCAATGATAGTGTCGGGCAATATTGTGGATTCTGACCGTAATATAATTAACACACTTTCTTTTATTTATGTACATGTCAACATTATGCCTATCAATTTTCAGATCCTTTGTCTTCATATTGGTGCCAATGATGTACCACGTGATAACCCTACAACATTCCTGGGGGAATTGGCGAGTCTGGTCGGCCAAATACGCGCAGCCAGTCCAGGGTAACTATAATTTTGAAATATATTTGTGTAGGAACGGCTGGCAGAGAAACCAGATCTTTAAAAATATGCGATCCACAAACCTCCGATCCCCCAGATTATACCGCCGTCTGATTATCCTGGACCGACACCGTTTCGCATACAGTCAATACATAATATATGTCAGGTAACCGGACTGACATTGTGCTAGGTACTCTTGAGACACATAGCACAATGTCATCCGAAAGTGCAAGCATATTCCTACAAGATGCATTCATGTATGTTCGAGAGACTTTCGTCTCGTATCTTGATCATGTTTAATTAGTGTTAGTAGATACACGCTGCGTTATGTAGATATATAATTGGAAAGTACAATGTTATATACAATGTTGATTCCGATCGATAGACATATGTCTACGACCAGTTTCCACAGAAGGATCAGATATATCCAGTATGTTTAACTGACAGAAATGTGTAAACACTGAACAGTGTAGCACAGATCAGCCGAATAAGAAATTCGTCAGATCCACGTCCTACGCTGGTCACAAATGAACTCGGCCAACTGAATACACAACGCATCGCATGCATGCAGGTACGTGCATACACGTACATATGTGAACCACTGTATATTATCCCACAGACACAACACTCCTGTGCAACGCCAGGGACTATCTAGCATGTCAGCGGCCATTATGTATTATACCCAAAACAATGACATGAAAATCAACTTCACATTTATATCAATTTGTTTATTCGTGTACATATACATTTCTTGTATTGTTAACAATTTGAAATCTCCATATAGGAGGAAATAAAGATATTGAATTGAATTGGACTGACATGAATGGGCAAATGCAGAGAAAACGGACAGTATGACACACCGACCAGCGTATTAAGATCAGGACCTACTTTGGTCATTATTCAGTCACTATTATGGAGTATAATTATCAGAGCTGAGGTTAACGTGCGTATTTTGACGAAGGTTCTGGGATATTGTTCTAATTTCTTCAGCGAAATGGTTGGGAGTGCTTTAGAATCGTCACTCACAACTTGTCTTTTTTTGTGAAAAAAAAAATCAACAAACAATTCCGCCAACGATTTATCAAATTACGCCACGTTAACCGGAGCTCTCGAAATGTTAGAAGCAAAATGATTATATGCAAATCAACAACAACAACGTGCGAATGTGCATATGAAACTAGATCCATACCCAGCTAACACTTTTCCGTTGTAGGAATGTTGTTTACACGTTTTAATGAAAGTTGCAGGTTACGTTGCCATGAAGCCGTTGGTACAACGTACTCCAGGAAAGTTTTTTCCTGTCGTAGATTTCACGTAGTGATTTTACGTTTTATGACGACATTGACAAGACGTTTTGACAATGAAGTTGGTACAACGTACTTCAGGAAAGTTTTCCTGTCGTCGATTTCACCTAGTGATTTGACGTTTTATGACGACATCCACAAGACGTTTTCACAATGACATTGGTACAACGTACTCCAGGAAAGTTTTCTTGTCGTAGATTTCACGTAGTGATTTTACTTTTTATGACGACATTGACAAGACGGTTTTATAATGACGTTGGTACAACGTACTTCAGGAAAGTTTCCTGTCGTATATTTCACGTAGGTGATTTTACGTTTTATTACGACACGGGTATTCCAAAGATATTTCGGATAAACACATGGTGCTCATGCCATATGCCCGACTTTGTTGACAACATGGTTGCATGTACCAACAGGAAATGTAGGAAGTGGCACCACCAACGTTGTGTCGGGATTAGCCACGACAGAAGGTCGTCACTGAACTGGAAATGTGAATGCTCCCACTGCAAAACTGTAAATTGAAAATAAATTGATGAATGTATTATGTAAACAGATGATTTGTACTATACCATGCGTAGTTTCATAAAGAAAGACACAAGTTGACATACAGTTCAGACTACATGCGTATTCCGTATGTACTCTGAAATGTGCGCCAACATTTGGCGTCATTCACGGAATATCACATGTTCTGTGAAAGTGTCCGCAAGCACAAAATCCCATGGAGTGTCTCGATTATGAGATGAATCACACTATTGTGAAGCAGGCATCAGCGCACGTGGCATGGGGATAAAATTACTTAACGATGAAATACACGCATACCAACAGGCATTATCACCTCGCTTGATGATAACACCAAACCAGCCTACGCCACGGTATGATAATATTCACAGTTGCTTGTCGATAACATACCGAGGTTAATATAACTTTTCTGTCAATGACTATCAGATCATTATATGGTTCACTATAAAGATCCATTAATTGTTTTATTATAAGTTATAAGTGTTGGAGACGATTGGAAAATTATTAGAGTCCTAATAAAATAAAAAACTCAGATTCAGATTGAAATCCGAGTCACCAACACAAGTTCATTCCTACTTACAAATATATAATATTTTTTCAAACTTGCTTGTGGTTGTTATTGAGTATGAAGTGCAGATGTCTGAACACAAATGTAGTATAAATCCGCTCCGCAAGCTACGTGAATTATACAATTTGTGTGATCAGTCATCTGCTCTTTCATACTACAATAACAATTACCACACGCAGTCGGAAAATAATTCTTAAATGAACACGAATGGCCTATCATATTTGATTTACTCTGTATGTTGTAAATGTACATCATAATTGCATTCACATGACATGATCATTATTTGTTTAAGACTTGAATAAATGTTAAAACCTATCATACTGTTAGGGTAATTTACCATCCTTCCATACTTCCCATTTCCCACATAATAATACAACGCTTTGCAAACTATATTTAAACATTTGGGTGGTGGTTGTGAGCACTCGAAGGGTAATTTAAAGATCGGCGTTCATCTTTACCGGAATGTCGACTTACATGGCTTGGCCCTCATGTACCGTCTTGGCCCCTGATACTTGAGAGATAAATCATGTTAATGCTGCATTAAGAAAAGTAATAAGCTATCATAGCTAATCATATTACTTTGGGCAAGAGCTAAGTGACTCTGGTGTGGCATGGACCTGGCACCAGGTCAGTATATTGATCTATTTTCTAATTTCAAGAACTGAATATATATAGTTTATATATAGTGTAAATATTGAGTTCTGATTTTTGGGAATTTCCCTCATTATGGACAGTTGAATGCGGATAATCCATCCCGTTGGCCCTGCATTACATGCCCAACGTGGCTGTTGAGAGGCAGTTAAACACCAATAATCAATCAATCAATATATTTGAACACTAAGCGAATCAGTAAAAACGGCCACGGCACATAATATTGTATTATTTAGCTAGTAACCCTTACATCAGAGCACCATTCAAGGTGCGTAATATGATCAAACATTCCCAGGTATTTGTTTTACCTCCTTCCCGTCAAATGGCAAGTTGGGAGTTCTTTAGAATCGTATCAACGAGACGATTCTAATTAGCAATCCGAACGTGGCAATTGGGCGAAGAAGTAACTAATCATCATTCTTCCCAGCTGAATATTGAAAAAATTGCCCACACACTTCAATCAGGTACACCTATATGTGTCTGAATGACCGTTTAAAAACGTTTGCGAAATATATATTAAACAAACACTTTTTTATGCGAATATGTAAATACTTGCTACGTACATATAATAATATTGTTTAGCTAATAACCCTTACATCAGAGCACCAGTTAAAGTGAGTAGTTTGATCAGCATTCTCAAGCATTTGTTTTATTTCTTCCCCGACACATGACAAGTGGAGTTCTTTAGAACCGTATCGAAAAAAAACATTCTCATTAGCAGTTCCAACTTTGCAAGTTTGGTGAAGAAATAACATTTTTCCCCAACTGAATTTTGATAAAATTACGCAGACTATTCATCAGCTACACTTAATCTGTGTCTAAATGAACCGTGAATTGTTATTGCCCTTGAGACTTGACCATCACAGCTGCAATTACACGCATTACCACAGCGCCAGCCACACGTTACCGTTACCGTGAAATAGGTACCGGATGATACCGCCCCGGATGATACCGGTACCACGGCTTTTAGGGAGGTCAACCTGAAAATGGGGTCTACCCGCCCGGATAAAATATAGTGACAATTTTACGTGTATTACTTATTAGCGCAAAGATTAAGAATTCTACAAAAATGGATATTAAAATACATATTGATTGAAATTTTAATTTAAATTTAAAATACAAACTATATATTTCGTTTCAGAATCATGGTTTATTGACTATTACTCATGCTTATGATAATAGTAGGGTTCCCTTGCCCGTTGTTGTACTTTATTTGTAGGGACCCGCCACTGTCTTATCTCTCAACGTCGAATAATTATGGTGGAATACCGTAGAGCAGTATAGGCTATAACTATATAGACACGTCATTGCACTCATTGACTTAAATGTGTTATATACTGTCAGGGTTAGTATGTAAACTCACTACGGGAAGGTTGGTTGTGTGTATCTGACACGGTTCATTTAGTGGGTATACCGATGGGTACGGTAAACCAGTTTACTGGTTCGAGTTCCTGTCAGTTCACATTTCTTTCTCCCTGTTTGTAATAGGCAGGTGCGCATAAAATTGCATAAGATGTTTATTGCACATTTTTTACCCTAGTCATTATTTACAACAATATTTTCTGAAAATACAACAATCTAATGCATAGTGAAATGAATGAAAATTTATTCGTGTAAATGCCTTTTCAAAAGAGTTAATTGAATGGAATGAATTAGTTAGTAGGGTGGAAATTGAAAAATAAAAAAAAACAAAATTTTTATATTATTGTGAGTTATTGAGAGTGGGGGCTGTGTTGAGGGCCCACAGGGCACGATGTTGCTAGGGGTCCGCGGGCATGCTCCCAACGCCATTTCCTGCATTCGCATAAACGTTGAGGACGTGAATATGAGTTTTATAATATTAATTTTAGCATAAGGCTGATTCACTCCAACAGTTACATACTTATTGAGAGGGCCAGAACTCTCCAACAAAAAGTTGACAGTTCACATTTTCGTGTTTTTTATTTTTATACGACCGTTTTTAAAAAACGGTACGTATCATAGTTCGTGTACACAACTCCTCCGAAACCGTTCAGTCGATCGATCTGAAACTATAACACACGCTCTCTACACATATTGAAGATGTGCACCTTGGCCAGATACAGGTCACTGGAAAATATTGGCATACGATAATTCGGTCCGATCTGGAACAGTATCGTCATATTTTGAACGTAAATGACTTTTAAAATGTTGTAATTAATAAAACAAGTATATAGATTTAAAAAGTTCATTCACCACAGGAAAAATGTGGAAAATCAGCATCCAAAATGTGATTTATCCTTCGTTTGTGTACATGGGGTTAAATATGTCCAAAATACTTATTACCTTTTGTCATCACCCTTATAAGGTCAACAAAACGGGTTCGGGTCAAAACGTACCCGAGTCAAAACGTACCTTGGGCATCGGGTCAAAACGTACCCATATCTCGGGTCAAAACGTACCCAAGGTCGGGTCAAAACGTACCCATGGTCGGGTCAAAACGTACCATTCGATATATCAATATATTATACCAATATATCCACATTTTATTTATCTTTTTGGCATTTGTGAGGTTAATTTACCCATTTATATATCAATATATTTCAATTTAATAATCAAAAATTTCATATTTAGTTATCTTTTTAGCAGTGAAAGTTGACTGGAAATCAATGAGCCAGAAGCACTCGTGTGATGAATGTCTGTTTAAATTACGTGTGAAAAACAATTAGCATTCAATTATTAAAGTGTAATTCTGGATGAAAGTGATTACCGAAATGCGGTGGCTGCTTTAATGATTACTTAATGGGATTAAGTGGAAACCAATCAATGATCAAAGAGAGAGATACTGCTTTAATGATTACTTAATGGGATTAGTGTACGGCGGAAACCAATTACCAATCAGTGATCAAAGAGAGATTATAGTGAATACTTGTCAACTAATCATTGAGTTCATACCAACTATTTTAATTTCAATCGCTCGTTAAATAACGTTGATATAAAATATCCTGTCCCAGATATGAAAATATACCGGGTATGGAAGGTGTTCGAGCCAATTCCCACCCTTAAATATGAGCCGAATGAATATGAAAATATCAAACTCTAACATGACTTCGTTATGTTTGTATTGCGAGCGGGTCGTGGGGAGTCGTCACCAGGCCATAGATTGCGACGCTTGTGGTGGATGGCAGCACCGTGCATGTGGAGATACAGGTAATTAAGCCGGCGGAACACATACGACCGGCATTCGCAACACTATCCGATCAGGCTTCCCCCGCTCTACTACCGTTGGTGACGTACGTACGAGACACGTGGATTACGGGTATCTGGGCTCCGGAGGAATGGTCGGTGTATGGCCAGTCCATTAGGACAAACAATGACTGCGAAGGTAATTATCCGAATGTCATATCAGTAATTACGTGATTTATGCATTACATTTTCGATAATACATCGTGATCGCGTTTGTCATATCGATTGTCTAGTATGGTCGTAACTGGTTCATTATATGCGTATTTCATTTATTTACGGATGGCATCGTCGCCAGATGCATCGCGCCTCACTCCGCAGCGTAGGCCCGCCACCGTTCTACCTCCTGATTAGAACACTCTAGCTACGACGAGGCGAAACTGCTACCTCTCCAGATGAAGCTTGTATCCGAGAGAAAACTGTCCAAACATCAGAAGAAGTCTCACAGAACACTCCAGTCCCTGGTATTTGCGGTGTGGGGACGATATGCCGACGGCGAGATCAACACCAGCAAGCTGCTGAAGAAGCTTGCCGCGGTGTATGCCCCTACCCCGTGAGCTCCGTCATGTCTGATTATCTACTGAATGATTGTCTGATTAGGTCTACATTGTTTAAGCTGAATTGTATCGTTTCCTTTATAAATGCCATGTCTGATTAGGTTCTACATTGTTTGAGCTGAATTGTATGTTTTATTCGTTTCTGATTAGGGTCTACTTTGTTTGAGCTGAATTGTATCGTTTCCTTCATGCCATGTCTGATTAGGGTCTACATTGTGAGCTGAATTGTATCGTTTCCTTCATGCATTGTCTGGTTAGGGTCTACATTGTTTGAGCTGAATTGTATCGTTTCCTTATGCATTGTCTGATTAGGGTCTACATTGTTTGAGCTGAATGTATCGTTTCCTTATGCATTGTTTGATTAGGGTCTACATTGTTTGAGCTGAATTGTATGTTTTATTCGTGTCTACATTGTTGTGCCGACATTGTAACGTTGGTTTCATTGTTGGTGATTTATGTTTTCCGTGTATAACTACATTGTTTGTGATGTATATTTTCTGCATTAAAAATTGTTGTTTGATGTCTTATAAGAGTCTATAAAACATTGTTTCCTTAATTTTATATTTAGCAAAACGTATCCGAGTTCGCTCAAAACATCTCAATATTCTGACATAAAAGTATAAAACTTTGCAATTTTTTTACTTCAAACTACACATTCAAGTAGTCTAAACAACCCACAATGCAAAATATATGAATTAAAATGATATATTTCACTTTTCATAGTGGGTTACGTTTTGACTTGAACATGGGTACGTTTTGACCCGACCATGGGTACGTTTGACCCGACTTTGGGTACGTTTTGACCCGACCATGGGTACGTTTTGACCTTTTTGTTTTGGGTACGTTTTGACTCGGGTACGTTTTGACCCTAACCCAACAAAACTACATGTTATCGCATTAAAACTGTTGACAGCTTTCACAGCTGTGTATTGTGGCTGCTGCAGTAAACATGGAATTACCTAGTTTCGAGATAGGGTAAATTCTATTGGTTTGTATGCTACTCAAGTTAGTTATTTTTAGCTCGACTATTCGAAGAATAAGTAGAGCTTATGTTGTCACCCCGGCGTCGGCGTCGGCGTCACCGTCACGCCTTGGTTAAGGTTTTTAGTCAACCTTGTATATGGAATACTACTGGCCCTACACCCACCATACTTTGACAACGTCATCTCCTAGTGATGTACATCAATAACCCCTGATCTATATTTGACCTTGACCTACATTTCCTCTTGAATTACTTACTTAATTCCCCTTGGTTAAGGTTTTTAGTCAAGCTTGGTTAAGGTTTTTAGTCAAGCTTGTACATGGAATACTATTGTGCATACAGACACCATACTTGGATAACTTTTTCATCAATAACCCCTGACCTTTATTTTACCTTCACCTACATTTAACCTTGAATTACTTGCTTAATGTTTATAGTCAAGCTTGTATATGGAATACTCCTGGGCCTACATCAACCATACTTGGACAACTTCATCTCCTAGTGATATACACCAATAATCCTGGACCTATATTTGACCTTGACCTACTTTTATCCTTGGATTACTTAGTTATTTCCCCTTGGTTACGGTTTTTAGTGAAGCTTGTATATGGAATACTCCTGGACTTACAGCAACCATACTTGGAAAACTTCATCTCCTAGTGATGTACATCAATAACCCCTGACCTATATCTGACATTGACCTACATTTAACCTTAACTTACTTACTTAATTTCCCTTGGTTAATGTTTTTAATCAACCTTGGTTAAGGTTTTTATGCAGGCCGCAGCCACCTTCTTTGTCAAGCTATGTGTACATCGACAACCCTCGTAGTCGAGCTATGCTGTTCTCCTACAGCTCTTGATTTAAAAACAAATCAACTGGGATGTGTACTATTTCAGCACATAAAGTTTATGGCATAATGGTGTTTAAAAGTCACATTGTCTGAATAATATATGCAATAAAACCCACTGATTATGTAAGAAACAATGTGACAAACGCTTGTAGTCGGCACTAACTAAAATGAGGAACATGTATCAGCCGTATTCACACACCAGCATGACCAGGGCAGACGAATGTAATGAGCAAAGGAATGGATGAAAATAATTACAGAAACAGATTTTTTAAGAATACACTGTTGTATTTAAATACACCCATTAACATGTTTAAGGCGATTGGATATGTTGAAAAACATATGCAGTACCAGTATGCATGATTTCGACGGCATCGGGTCTGGTACCCGGGAACAATACTAGAGTAGCCAAATCGTACCGAAACCCATTAGATCGGGTAATGTAACAGTTAGTGACGTCCATAACTTTAGCGTTCGGAAAAAAATGTAAATAATCGGAAATTTGTAATTCCTATGGTAAGTTTTTATCTGAATTGAATAGTTTTCCTTCTTTATTGTTTTGTTTTGTTTGAAATTTGCTGTTCCACTGAATGAAGAAAGCACATGTCGTTAGGTGTTCCGAAACTAATTGATCGAGGCTATTGTAGAGGGTGTCACATACCTGAACTGTACAAGGGAGGTTTCAAATAAAATAACGCTCTATAAAGAACTGTGTTTATAATAGGAACACACAGCTGCCAATGACTCAGATCAAGGACTTACTTACTCGGTGCTCCTAGGACTAGTGTAGGTTACTTTCATAATAATGGTGAAATGTTATATTTGTAACTAACTTATGCATCATTTCAAATGTTAATTAAATTAGTGGAAAGTTTGTTGATGAAAATGTGTGTAAAATAGATTATGACTCATAAACTTTACAAAAGTATTGCAAACAAAAATAAAACTAGAAATGGACGCTTGTCGACAAGCGCATGTGTATCCCCCTCCCCAGATACACAAGTAGTTTGAAAAAAGGGTGATCGAGTTATGCTCCGGAGACAAAATCGGTGACGGACAAAGGGAGATAACTAAACAATTAGTGATGCAAGAGTTGTCATTCTTGCGCGACACACCTTTAGGGTCTATGCATGTGTGAAGCTACTGGAGCGCAGAATTATTTGTTAATAGTCCTATAATTTTATGTACATTAGATCTGCCACAGGTGCACATAATGCCACAATATTTTCAACACAGTGACGGAAAGTAAATATAGAATGTAAATAAAAAAAATAATGCTCGCTACTGGAGCCGAGAATTTGTTTTAATAGTCCTATATTTATCTACATATCTGCACAGGTCCACATACTGCCACAATATTGTCAACACAGTTTAGGTAAATGTAATAATTTAGCTGTATAAATTACCTGTAATAAGTTAGTGGTCAGTTAAAAAATTTAAAAAGAATGTAAAAAAAAAAATTAAAAAAAATTTGAAAAAAAAATTTGAAAAATAAAAAATAAAATACTTGCTACTGGAGCCCAGAATTTTTTTTTAATAGTCCTATATTTATCTACATATATCTGCACAGGTCCACATAATGCCACAATATTTTCAACACAGTTTACGGAAATGTAATATACATTTTTTTTTTTTTAAATAATGCTCGCTACTGGAGCCCAGAATTTTTGTTAATAGTCCTATATTTATCTACATATATCTGCACAGGTCCACATACTGCCACAATATTGTCAACACAGTTTACGGAAATGTAATAATGTACCTGTATAAATTACCTGTAATAAGTTAGTGGTCAGTTAAAAAATTGAAAAAAAAAATTAAATTAAAAAAAAGAAAAAGAATAATGCTCCCTACTGGAGCCCAGAATGTTTTTTAATAGTCCTATATTTATCTACATATCATATATACACAGGTCCACATATTCCCACAATATTTTCAACACAGTTTACGGAAATGTAATATAATCATTGACCTGTATAAATTACCTGTAAGTTGTCAGTTGTCAGTGGTCAGTTGTACATGCTAGCACATGCACAGGTGAATAGTCTGTATATAGCACTTACCACCTTATGCTACTAGACAAAAAATGAAAAATAATTTGAAAAAAAAAATGAAAAAAGAAAAATGAAAAAAAAAAAGTTTAAAAATAATAATGCTTGCTACTGGAGCACAGAATTTTTTTTTAATAGTCCTATATTTATCTACATATATCTGCACAGGTCCACATAATGCCACAATATTTTCAACACAGTTTACGGAAATGTAATATAATCATTTACCTAGGTATAAATTACCTGTAAGTGGTCAGTGGTCAGTTGCACATGCTAGCACATGCACAGGTGAATAGTCTGTATAAAAGCACTTACGACCTTATGCTACAGACAAAAATTGAAAAAAAAAATGGAAAAAAAAAAAAATAAAAAAAGAAAACAATAAAAAAAAAAGAAAAAAAAAAAAAAAAAAAAAAAAAAAAAAAAAAAAAAAATTAAAAATAATAATGCTTGCTATTGGAGACCAGATTTTTTTTTAAAAATATCCTATATAGTCCTATATTTATCTACAAAAATCTGCACAGGTCCACATAATGCCACAATATTTTCAACACAGTACCCAATGTAGTGATTTACCTGTATAAATTACCTGGTCAGCATTGGTCAAGCACTGGACATCTGCACAGCTAGCCCATGCTAGCACATGGTTCTCCCAGTTTCTATTGTTCTCTCTATAGGTAAGGTGTACAGAGCACACGAGAAAAGGTGTACAGAGCAAGCGAGAAAACAGGTCTTCATGCATTATTGTCCAGTTTGTAGAGTGCGCAAAACAAAAAAGGGAGATAACTCAAAAATTAGCTACGCAAGAGTTGTCATTCTTGTGCGCGACACACCTCCGGTTCGTGGTCTATGCATGTGTGAAGTTTCATGAAAATATTCCAAAGGGTGGTCGAGTTATGCTCCGGACAGGAAATCATGAGCGAAAACAAAAAAGGGAGATAACTCAAAAATTAGCTATGCAAGAGTTGTCATTCTTGTGCACGACACACCTTCGGGTTCGTGGTCTAATTGAATGTGTTAAGTTTCATAAAAATATTCCAAAGGGTGGTCGAGTTATGGTCAATCAGTGCCAAAAGCAAAACAAAAAAGGGAGATAACTCAAAAATTAGCTATGCAAGAGTTGTCATTCTTGTGCGCGACACACCTTCGGGTCGTGGTCTATGCATGTGTAAAGTTTCATGAAAATATTCCAAAGGGTGGTGGAGTTATGCTCCGGACACGAAATCAGTGCGAGAAACAAAAAAGGGAGATAACTCAAAAATTAGCTATGCAAGAGTTGTCATTCTTGTGCGCGACACACCTTTGGGTCGTGGTCTATGCATGTGTGAAGTTTCATGAAAATATTCCAAAGGGTGTTCGAGTTATGCTCCGGACAAGAAGTGTCTGCGGCGGACGCAGACGCGGCGCGCTGTCAAATCCATAGTATCCCCCGACGGAGTCCGGGGGATACAATAAATGTTAATCCAATAATTAGTTACAAGAAAACATTGTTATTGTGAAATTTACAGACTATCATATTATTAAATTTTGCACATACAAGTTTAGTGAAACGGGGTCCAGAACTTTAACGTAAAATCGAAAAGGTTACGCTCATGTTTTATAGGGACGGACGGACGAGTAGAAGGACGAGCGTATGGATGATTGATTTGTTTGTTTATTGGCGTTTAAAGGTACATGCCCACTTAGCAGGCAGAAAATGTTATTTATATCAGAGACATCATCTAAGGCATTTTCTGGCAAATAAACATTCATTCACCATTACCCCACGTATTGATTGCCATTATCAGACGGAACTTTGCACACCGACATCAGGGCGATAACCATGTTTCTTGAAAATGTTAACAGACATTACTATTTATTCTCTGTATTTATTGCTTGATGTGCAATGATTATACTGTATAATGTTATGTTTTATGTTTTGATCATTTGTTCCCTATATGTAATCATGCAGAACATCAATAATCCATTTGTAAAAATAAAATAAACATTTAATTTGAAATCAGTGGGTACAATACTCTTTAGACACATAGCCTATCTGGAGCTCTGCACATTTGTTTTTTTGCAATCATAAACAGACATTAGAGAGAAATGACTGAGAAAAACATCAACTACAAGGGCATCGTTATCACTAAGCTAATCGTTAAGCTAATCGCCTCATCGGCAGGCATGATAATAATAAGAAACTTAAGTCCTCAGTGACCTGAACCGTGAGTGGTCAGACGTGATGTTTATGCGAAACATAGCACCATCCCAAGACACACAATGTATTATCAAAATGTGAGAAGGGGTTAAAAAGAAATAAAGAGAAAGACGAAAATATCTTAGTGCATTTGCCTTAAGCAGGTGAACATGACAACTAAGTGACCTTGACCTCAGAACGTGGGGAGTATTCGTAACAAAGCATAATCTGTAGACACACATTGTGGCCAAATATTATTAAAATCTGAGAAGGGAGTAGAGATATAGTGAAAACAGAAAATTCTACTTAGGGCTCCAGATAAGGAATTAGTAATTGAGTATTGTCACTCCATCATTTCTGAAGCAATTCGGTATTTCAAAATTGTAATGGGTAAAATAAAATCACACTACTGTTTACATAGCAACAGACAGCAATTAATATCAAATAGTTTGCGTTGAAATGAAAACATGTCTTGGCATTTCATTAGAAGTGTCTCCTTGGAGACAATTCTAATGAAATACCAAGATGTGTTTTCATGGAAAGAAAGAAAAGTATGCTATATTTGTGGTCTGTTTATTGTTTTTTGTAGCATGATAAAGGTACATGTACCACAAATTTTATATTGCTTTTTGATACTCGCTAATACTTATTTCAATTTTTTTTTTTTTTTGCAATGTTAATTGGGAATTTAAGCAAATACGCAGCTTACCTGGAGGTCTGGATATAGTGAAAACAGAAAATGCTACTAACATAATATCGTATGCACATGGACCATTGCTATGGGATATAGCAATGGTCCATATCCAGGGCTCCAGATAAGCTGTCTATCGTCGAGCGGATAATAAACATGATAAACATATTTGCTTTCTGGTCATCCGGTTTGAAAAGGCTCTATACTATTGAACATAGATGCCCCGCATTTATTTAGAATAGTCTGTAAATTTCAATTGATTTACATTTATTGAGCATAGGCTGCATATTGGATTTACATTTATTGAGCATAGGCTGCATATTGGATTTACATTTATTGAGCATAGGCTGCATATGCAGCCTATGCTCAATAAATGTAAATCCAATAATTGTTTACAAGAACACATTGGTAATGTGAAATTTACAGACTATCATAATTTTGCACTTACAAACATTTTAGTCGTATGAAGTTTAGTGAAACGCCCCCCAGGTGATTATAAAGGGATTTGGCTTGCTACAACTTCCTGTAGTATTATAGTATATGAAGTATACAAGGATTCCTGCTCAGGTCGGCCACAACCTCATACTGTACATGTACATAAAATATGCTTACGGTAGGTATAGTTTGTTTGTTTATTGGGGTTTAACGGCCTATCAACAGCTAAGGTCATTTAAGGCCGGGTCAATGGGTTTAGTACTAAATCCCATATAGTACCTGTACAAGTACATGTACATGTTCAAGTACATGTATAAATGGGGGGGGGGGAAATCCCAAAATCAGATCTGAATATTATGGTAGGTAGCTCAATCATGATTGTGCATGTTCTATGTCTGTCAGTAAGATATAGATAATCCTCAAATGGACATACAAACTTTCCATCAAAATATTTGTTAGCGTTAACTAGATTTGTCAGTAAACGAGGCTTATGGAATAGTGCCCCCTACCCCACCTGCGTGGGCCCAAGTATATGACCTTGATCCTGGGCTTAGCAGGGGGCGGCACAAACATGAATTTGTCACACGGCGGAAGAGGACCATCGGAGAAGTGTGTGTGTGAAATATGACGCAGGTCCGAGCAAGGAAACTATATATTAATTATAATAAGCCATTTACCCGAGTGTTAAGGTTTTGAATACACCAAGTATGTGATCTTGACGCTAGGCTTAGTGGGATGGCACAAATGTGGACTTGTTCCAGGGCGGTAGAGGACCATTGGAGCAATGTGTGTGTGAAATGTGAAGCAGATCCGAGCAAGGAAATAGAAATTATAAGCCAATTATGCGAGTGGTGAGGTTTACAATGCACCAAGTATATGATCTTGACCCTTGGCTAAGCGGGGGCGGCACAAAATGTGGATTTGTCACATGGCAGCAGACGACCATTGGAGCAATACGTGTGTGAAATGTGAAGCAGATCCGAGCAAGGAAATTATAAGCCATTTACCCGAGTGCTAACGTTTTGAATGCACAAAGTATGTGACCTTGACCCTGGGCTTAGCAGGGGCGGCACGAAAGTGGATTTGTTCCAGGGTGGTAGAAGACAATTGAAGCAATGTGTGTGTGAAATATGAAGCAGATCCGAGCAAGGAAATTATAAGCCATTTACCCCGAGCGTTTAGTGACGGACGGACAACCCAACTCCAGTATACCCCGCTCCCCACCCAAATAACTTGTTGCGGGGGAGGGGGGGGGGGGCAGAGTATAATAAAAGTTCTGGGCCCGGTTGTTCAAAACATCTGTTAGCTTAACGGACTGTTAAATCCTTAACTGAATGGTTAAAATCTCTGTTTTAACAGAGATTTTAACCATTCAGTTAAAGATTTAACAGTCCGTTAAGGATTTAACAGTCCGTTAAGCTAACTGGTGTTTTGAACAACCGGGCCCTGGATTTGTTACGATATAAGAATTTGACCAACCAAGGATGCAAATCTTGTATAAACAAAGGGTTGTTTTTCCGACAAAAACATATGTCTCCCCCCACCCCCACACCAACACTGCATGTTATCATGACTTGGAAAATTATAATTTTAAGGCAACAACAGCATATATGTAGTTACCTTGTTTGTATGCGTATGTTGGGAGATAATAAAATAAAAAGAGACACCATATGCAAGTTTCATTTGTCAAGGGCCACAACTCTGCCAATACTACATGAATCCACATAAAAACTAGATGGCCGCGGTCTGCATGTCGCGCCTTGTGGCGAGGCATGGACACTAAAAAAAAAATAATAGTATAACGAAAAACTTTAACCAAAAAACTTAACCAAAAACTTTAACCAAAAAACTTAACCAAAAAATTTAAGCAAAAACTTCAAAGTAATTTGACCTTGACATTGGGCACAGGGGCCGCACGGGAGGGGGTAGAATGAAAATATACATGATGATAAACACCCATGTAAAGTTTCAAGGTAATGGGCAAAGCAGTTGCAGAGATATAGTATAACGAAAAACTTTAACCAAAAAACTTAACCAAAAAACTTAGCCAAAAACTTTAACCAAAAAACTTAACCAAAAAACTTAACCAAAAACTTCAACCAAAAAACTTAACCAAAAACTTCAAAGTAATTTGACCTTGACATTGGGCACAGGGGCCGCACAGAAGGGGGGTAGAATGAAAATAGAGATGATGATAAACACCCATGTGAAGTTTCAAGGTAATGGGCAAAGCAGTTGCAGATATAGTATAACCAAAATCTTTAACCAAAAAACTTAACCAAAAACTTTAACCAAAAAACTTAACCTTGGGCACAGGGGCCGCACGGGAGGGGGTAGAATGAAAATATAGATGATGATAAACACCCATGTGAAGTTTCAAGGTAATGGGCAAAGCAGTTGCAGAGATATAGTATAACAAAAAACTTTAACCAAAAACTTTAACCAAAAAACTTAACCAAAAAACTTAACCAAAAACTTTAACCAAAGAACTTAACCAAAAACTTTAACCAAAAACTTTAACCAAAAAACTTAACCAAAAACTTTAACCAAAAAACTTAACCAAAAAGTTTAACCAAAAAACTTAACCTTGGGCACAGGGGCCGCACGGGAGGGGGTAGAACGAAAATATAGATGATGATAAACACCCAAGTGAAGTTTCAAGGTAATGGGCAAAGCAGTTTCAGAGATATAGTATAACGAAAAACTTTAACCAAAAAACTTTAACCAAAAAACTTAACCAAAAAACTTAACCAAAAACTTTAACCAAAGAACTTAACCAAAAACTTTAACCAAAAAACTTAACCAAACAACTTAACCAAAAACTTTAACCGGACACACGTACGTACGCCAAAGTGCCGACTATATCGCGCTTTCCGCAAGCGGGCGCGACAAAAACCAGAGGCACAACTGCACATAGTGACAAACATTCCTGTAAAATTTAACTCAAACATTTTTGGAAACTCAAACACTTTATACGCACGACACAAATTTGTGATAAACTTTGTGATGCCGACAAAATTGCCAATTTTCTCTAATTAAGTCAATTAAGGGTCTTAACTTTATCCTTACTGGAAGATTCCGCAAACATTTAAAACCCCAGGTGCACAACTACACATGCTGATTAACATTCATATATAGTTTAATACCTTTTGAGTTACAGGCAACACAAGTTAAAAATCAGCAATTTTCACTAAGTCAAGGGCCATAACTCCACCCATAGTCTATGAATCAGCATCAAAATCACCAGATGCACAACTCTACATGTTGATAAACATTCCTATAATGTTTCATGACTGTAGCTCAAATAGTTTTTCAGTTATGTGCGACACAAGTTGAAAATCGCCACGTTTCACTAAGTCAATGGCCATAACTCTGCGAATACTAGATGAACCCGCATCTAAAACCCCAGGTGCGCAACTTCACATGGTGACAAATATTCCTGTAAAAATTTGCGACTAACTCAAATGCTTTTGGAGAAATGTGTGACACAAATTTTGTGACAGATGGACGGACGTACTCATCACAGTATACTTGTGAACCCACTTGCTTGTGCACCTATAAATAGTCTGCGGGTGCAGCTGGGTGCTGCACAAGTACGTCTTGTACGCATGAATTGATCCACAAGTATACCTGGTTGAGTACATCTGAGTCCGTCCAATGCCGATAGTCGGACACTTTGACAATGGATATCTGATGCTTGTGCATCAACTTTCGTGACAAGTACCACAAGACCCTTGTGAGCTGAAATAAAGCAGTCTGAAAAAATTGATGCACAAGTGCCTCTTGTACACACGAATTGATCCACAAGTATACCAAGTTATATATGGGGGAGACATAATTATGTAGCAATACCCGTCACCACAACCACTGGGATTATCAAGGAACACATTCCATGCCAAAGATACACTATTTATCTCTTGGAAAATATGATATTTCTTAATTCTGATTTGTTTTCTTATTTCTCATCAAAAGTTGTTGGTGTTACCACTCAGTTGAACCGTCTCATTGAGACATGGACGGACACACAGTCCAAACACCTACATGCCTCTCGGTTCTACCGAGAATTTTGCTACCAGTGAATCAGTAGCTTTCGGGTTGAAAGGGTTAAAACTTCATTTACAATCACAGTGACAACACCTTTACCAGCTATTGTTCAAATGTGAATATCACTGCTAACCCATTCCTTTCGTAATACATACACCTTTATGGGTATGAAATTTATTAAATATTTTTATTTTTGTTATTTCTCAATGAAAGTATGTTGTGACCACTCATTTGAACCGTCTCGACGAGACGGTTCAAATGTTGGTCGCGACATATACTTCTGAGCGCAAAGAAGGAAAATATTTAGGATTTTCGCAAACATAATGGCGTATCCTCAGCATGAAAAGGGTCAACCCTTTCAACACTACAGACCTGTATGTACACACATTTATGGTCATGAATTCAAATCATTAAAAAATATCTTGAATGGTTCCAATTCCAATATAACAGGATAATTGTTGACATCTGATAATTATACTCCAAGCGTTATTTGTAGGATAATTATTTGCAAGAAGTGCAGATCCTGATGAGACGGCTCATCATGAGCCGGCTCATCGGGATCTACACTATTTGCCAATACCACTATATATACAGGTCTCTAGTGTTGAAAGGGTTAACAGTGATATTTTCATTTGACCGACGGGTGATACCGCGCTATTATTATATGAAGTATGTCGATGGGTATATAGCTTTCATATGTTCGTCAATTCTGTTGATTGTTTAGTTTTTCTCAGGGTTTGGATGCCGAGTCCTCAGATGCTTGTTAAGGCTAGATCTCCATGTATACAGAACTCCACAAACGGGGCACGGATACCGCTCCCTGGTTGAGTGAACTTTCAGGTGTTCTTTTAGCGTGTCGATTCGCGCGAACGTTTTCCCACATAAATAACACTGGTTCTTCTCAACATCGACTGTCCCGCAAGTTTTCTGGTGTCGCATGAAGCTCGGGTGATACTGGAATGATTTGCTACATATGGTGCAAACATACGGCTTATATTCCGTGTGGCTGTAGACATGGTCCTCGAAATGCTTTGCTTCATTGAACTGTTTATGGCAAGTCTCACACTTGTACTTGGCCGTCCCGTAATGTATCTTCTTCAAATGACGGTTTTTGCCGCTGTAGGATTCAAACTCTAAACCACATATGTGGCACACGTACTTCTTGGATGACTTAACCAACTGTTTCAACGAAGCATCAAATTCGTCTTCGGTTGTTCGTACCGTTGGTACCGTTCGTCTTCTTGGTACCGGTTTTTTTTTAGACTTCACATACTTTACTTCTGCTGCCTTGTCCATCAGACATATAAATTGTGCAGGAATTCTGTAAATATAACACATTTCATTTTTTTCATCTATAGGTTTAACCACACTAAATCATCAGATATTCGGTGTACTCAAATTAATACGCGAAAAAAAATAAGCCAGATTTGTTATGCCATAGACACTCTCTGCTTGCAGAAACCAGTCAATTGCACTAATCTACTTCACAGGCATGTTAATGTATCATTTACATCAGTTTCAAGCATATGCTTTGGGACTATTTTGTAAGTCGGAGCATGTTTGTCATGAGAGGCAGTTTCAATTCCAGCCACTGATTGTTTGCGCCACCACTATGGTGGTCACAGGAGATTGAATCTATCTTTCTTAACAATAATTAAACCTATATTTTAATTAGTGAATATCCATAGCAGAATGGCTGCAGGTTATGGGAAAATAGGTCCCACAACATCCATACGAAAAATGAAAGTAGCAGGGAATAGAAAAATGTGTGGTCATTGGTTAGTTTACATAGGAAAAATCAATGGTGCTGGTGGACCTATAGTGAAACCTTGCTAAACACGATATCCGTATTTGTTTTGTTTAAATTTGACGGCTTTCAGTTATCCGACATTTAATAACAAGGTGCATGATCACGTGGTTACAACAACAACAACAATGGCTGAATGTGTTGAAAGTAAGTATTATTCGATATTTCCCTTAGTAGGCAACGTATTTTAATGAAATATGGCGCATTAAACGCGTCTTCATGAGCGGCATTTGGTGGTCCCGGGAGTTCGGCACATACTATCCAGCTTAACAAGACGTGTTTGATGCGCCGTATTTCATAAAAATCCAGATACTAAGGAAAATATAAAAGAATATGTACTTTGAATCAGAGGCGCTTTTGGAAGTTTCAGTACTTGTTGTCATTGTTGTAACCACGTGATCATACACCTTGTATAATGTACACAAACGTAGTCATGAATTAATTCAAACCATTAAAGAATATCTTGAACTGTTCATATTCCAACACAACAGGATAATTCTGGACATCTGGGGCCCGTTTCACTAAACTTTGTATGACTAAAATCTTTGTATGTGCAAATTTAGGATAGGCTGGAAATTTTAATTGATGGATTTACATTTATTGAGCATAGGCTGCATGTAAATCCAATAATTGTTTACAAGAAAACTTTGTTAATGTGAATTTTACAGACTATCATCATTTTCCACTTACGAACATTTTATTTGTACGAAATTTAGTGAAATGCCCCCCAGGAAATTACCAGGGTACATGAACATTATGAATTTTATATTTCGTGGTTTGAGAATCCAATGGCGATTACATTGTGCTGAAAGTATGTAGTTTTGATAAACATGACGAAGTTGGAATAATGCATGGAAATGGTATGCGCCTAAACGGTACATGCCCATTCAGTAGGCACAAAATATTCTTTATAGGAATTAAATAAGTGTATAATTGTGTCACTATATATATAATTCAACCAGTGCCCGCTATACAAATATAATCATTTAGTAATATTTATTTGACTGATAGTGACGAGCGGTGGTATCAGGCTATTCTCATATGCAAATGAGGCATGGTATTTTTTAATTATTAAAAAATACAAATCAGATGCAATATAAGTTATGGGGGGGGGGGGGACTCTTTGGGCCGGCCCATAATCCCCCCCACCCGCCTGTCGACATGCACACACATCAGCGGCAAGATAATTATTAGGTGGGGTGGGGGAGGACTTTGAATAATAATTCAATAATCCACCCCACCCGTCTTAAATGGTCACCATAAATACAAATTAGATGCAATATAAGTAGTGGGGGGGACTTTGGGCCGGCCCATAATCCCCCCCACCCGCCTGTCTGTCATGCACACACATCAGCGGCAAGATAATTATTAGGTGGGGTGGGGAGAGGAAAATTCAGGAAAAATAAATGATTACTCCCTCAAAGTATACTTTGCTAGTAAAGTATACTTTGCAATGTTGGTGAAATCGGCTACTGTATGTACACAAATTTATGGTCATGAATTCAAATCATTAACAAATATCTTGAATGGTTCCAATTCCAATATAACAGGATAATTGTTGACATCTGGAAATTATACTCCAAGCGTTATTTGTAGGATATATATAATTACTTGCAAAAAGTGCAGATCCTGATGAGACGGCTCGTCATGAGCCGGCTCATCGGGATCTACACTATTTGCCAATACCACTATACAGGTCTCTAGTGTTGAAAGGGTTAACAGTGATGTTTTCATTTGACCGACGGGCGATACCGCGCTATTATTATATGAAGTATGTCGATGGGTATATAGCTTTCGTATGTTCGTCAATTCTGTTGATTGTTTAGTTTTTCTCAGGGTTTGGATGCCGAGTCCTCAGATGCTTGTTAAGGCTAGATCTCCATGTATACAGAACTCCACAAACGGGGCATGGATAGCAATTTTGGTGAAATCGGTTACTGGTCACACATACCATAAGCCTCATTTCTCTAATCAAAGTCGCAGAGATAGACTGACCATAAATGTCATAAGCCCCATTTCATCGGTCACCGGCCTAGTCACAGATCCGTGGGTTGTCAGGAGATTTAGAAGAATAATTACTCTAGCCATACGACGGGAAAGCGGAAGGTTTGCAAATGGGCATATATTCAGGAAAAGCTTAAATTATGTGGCTGTGGCGGGAAATTATAGGGTTTATTTGTTTTGTGACCTGTGCAGCTCCTTTACAATTAGCACACTCCTGTTACCTGTTAACAATCATTTTGCTTGTTAGAAGCATGACGGGTGTTTCATTGATGGAATGGCGAACAGTGCAGATCCTGATCAGACTGTGCGGATGCACAGGCTGATCTGGATCTACACTAGTCTCAAAACCGTAAGTCCCATTCTCCATCCTTAACCCTTTCAACACCACAAACCTGAAGTGGTATTGGCAAACAGTGTAGATCCAGATGAGCCGGCTCCTGACGAGCCGTCTCATCAGGATCTAAATGGACTAGTCGGAAAATCATTTTGTTGCAATTGGATTGGTCGGAAAATTAACATATCAAACTCCATTCTAGATACTTAGGGCTTACAGATCCCCAACTTAACCAATTAGACGGGATGCAATTATAGTAACGAGACAGTTCAAATGAGACGTAGCAACATATGAATCATTCGATCAATTAATCAATAAATCAATCACACACAAAACCCATGAGCCCCATTTCTCCAGTCACAGCCACACATTAGTACTTTCATAATGGAAACAGCCCAGCATACACCAAAATAGGGGCCCCTTCCCTGATGTCACTAAATTGCATCTCCACGGCAGCTTAAAAGGAACATCCACACATTTCCACAGCATAGTAGCTCGTTCCCACAAGATAGGATCTTGTTCCCATGAGATAGGATCTTGCTACCACGTGTTACATGTAGCTATCTCGTTTCCCATGGGATATCATCTCATTCCCACGATAGAATCTCGTTACCACGAGTTAGCTATCTTGTTCCCACGTAGCATCTCGTTCCTATGAGACAGGATCTCGTGGCAACGAGTTAGCCATCTCGTTCCCACAACATAGTCAGCCAATCAAAAGGTAGCACAATTGTCATGCAAGATGGTGGAGTAATATCTGCTATTCTATTGGCTGATTATGTAGTTTAAATGAGATGCTAGCTCAAAGTGCAAGATGCTATGTTGTGGGAACAAGATAGTTAACTTGTGGGAACAAGATCCTATGAGATCCATCTTGTACAAACGAAATGCTATGTCATGGGAACGAGATGTTATGTCGTGGGTACAAGATAGAATAAACAAGAAAATGTGGCCCGTCAGCGCCCAAAAAAGTTAATGAAAAATGAAAGGTGGTACGAACATACGCACAAATGTACGCACGCATGCACGTACATGGACTAACGCTATATACCCTCTTGCATATCGGCGAGGGGGTAATACACTTTCTCCAGTGATAGATCAGCAGCCTGACTGCCTGTGAATATTATAGAGCGGCACAACAGGATGTCACAAAGTAGATCAACACTCACTACAGCAAACACTGTACATTCCAATAGTTATACAAAGTTAATACCAAATGAAATTGCATCAATAGCACACTCAGTATTTCAGACTTAGGCCATAGTTATTGAAAAACGAACAAAACTTTTAACGTTTTTGCCTTACAAAGAAGGTGAATTTCTAACTGGACCTTGGGCACAGGGGCTGCATGCATGGGACAGAGAATGAATAGATGGATGATGACTAATAAGCATATACAGTTTCAAGCCAATCCGACTTACGGTTACAGAGAAAATAGGTACCTGAAAACATTAATTTAATTTGTGACAAAACCTTTAATGAAAACTTCTAAGTCCTTTACCCTTGACCTTGGGCACAGGGGCCGCATGAGTGAGACACAGAATGAATATATGGATGATGACCAAAAAGCATACAAAGTTTCAAGCAAAGCTGACTTACGGTTACAGAGATAGTAGGTATGTGAAAAGTTGGAAAACCCAAATTTGGACAAAGATTTAATGCAAACTAAGTAATCTGACCTTGACCTTGGGCAGGGTCATGATGATGAGTGGGATACAGCATGACTATATGTATGATGACTAATAAGCATATGAAGTTTCAAGTCAATGTGACACAGGACTGAGAGATACAAGGTGTTTAAAAACTTTAACGCATATTTCGGACAGACGGACGGAAGGACGGATACATGTACCCAGACGTTATTGTGATCATTATGTCTCGCTTTCCGCCAGCGGGCTCGACAAAAATAAGTACTTTGGTTCTCAGACACGGGGTTTTGCGGAATGTGAAGTGGTAGGGCGAATTTTTTAAATAGATTTTATTTTATTTTGTTTCAGAAACGTGAAAAAAATCAGTGACTTCGTCAGACTTGATTGGATTTAATTTAGTGTTTTTTATTGATCATGTGACAAATGAAAAGTACAATTTAAATTTATCCATCGCGATAAAATGCTCGACGTGCAGGGATTATTCAGACGCGGTGATATCTGAGAATCAAAGTACTTTTTTTTTTAACTGCATGCTAGCGGTGAAAATATCCGCCAAACAAATTAGGAGTATATTTTTTATTTCTCTCTGTAAATATATCTTGGAATTTCATTAGAATTGGGTCCTCAGGACTCAATTCTAATGAAATTCCAAGACATATTCATGATATTTACAAGGAGAAATAAAAGAAAATATGATGAATTGTCGTATGCTATTTTTGAACTATTTATAGCCCACACATTTCCCAGCATGCAAAGAGTTAAATGGCCTCTAAGCATACTGAATCTCCAGGATCAGTAAAATAACAAAAAGTATTCACATTTGAAAGATTATTTTATTAAACATTTCTGTATACAAAGCACATCGTGTTCAACCCTTTCAGCCATAAAGAACATCATTAAAAGTCAACATTTGCAGACACTGTAGATCGAGATGAGCCAGCTCGTAACGAGCCGTCTCGTCAGGATTTACAATGTTTGTCATTATTTGTAAGATTTTGAAACAACATCCATTTGGGCAGTCCAACATTAACATGAAATACATCATATTATATATACCGGTGTCACAGGAAATTCTGCCCCCTGGAAATCTTCCGCGGGGGAAGATTTCCAGGGTCGAGCCTGGAAATATTCCCCCCCGGGAAAGAATTTCCTAGGAAATTCTCCCCCCGGGGGGGGGGGGAATATTTCCAGGCTCGACATGTATTGGTGGGGAGGGGGAGATTTTCCTAGGAAATATCCCCCCCCCCAACCATCTACCATATGCATAGCGGATGTGAATGTCTCTTTGTAGACAAGAATAACTCACGATTGGGGGAGTATTTCTGATGAAATAATGTATGTTGGTGTAGAACAGATAGCATTTGGCATGTATTGAGGGAGTGGGAGATTTTCCTGGATATTATTCCCCCCCCCCCCCCCCCCCCCCCCAACCAACTACCATATGCATAGCGGATGTGAATGTAGACAAGAATAACCCACGATTATTGGGGAGTATTTCTGATGAAATAATGTACAAAGAGACATTCACATCCACTTTGCATATGGTAGATGGGATGGTGGGGGGGGGATATTTCCTAGGAAAATCTCCCCCCCCCCCCCTCCCACCACCACCAATTCATGCCACATGCTGTCTGTTCTACACCAACATACATTATTTTGTTTCATGAGAAATACTCCCCCAATCATGCGCTATTCTTGTCTACAAAGAGACGTCCACATCCACTATGCATATGGTAGATGGTGGCGGGGGGGGGGGGAATATTTCCTAGGAAATTCTCCCCCCCCCTAAATACATGCCAAATGCTATCCATTTTACACCAATATACATTTCATTTCATCGGAAATACTCCCGCAATCACCTGCTGTTCTTCTCTACAAAGAGACAATCACATCCACTATGCATAGGGTAGATGGTGGCGGGGGGAATATTTCCTAGGAAAATCTCCCCCCCCCCCCCCACCAATACATGTCACATGCTATCTGTTCTACACCAACATACATTATTTCATTTCATCAGAAATACTCCCCCAATCGTGGGCTGTTCTTGTCTACAAAGAGACGTCCATATCCACTATGCATATGGTAGATGGTGGCGCGGGGGAATATTTCCTAGGAAAATCTCCCCCCCCCCCACCAATACATGCCACATGCTTGCTGTTCTACACAGATATACTGTTTTTATTTTCTAGACCCACCCTCACCATGTGCTATACATTCATACCAATCGTATGCAGCTATGGTAGAGATTTAACCTAGAGAACTCTCTACCAGGCAACATACATAATAGTTATGGTACGGTAATGGGGAATTAGTGCATATACCGGTAAATAGAATCTCTACCGTCCCACCACCACTATATTGTCTATGTATAGATATTATACTAAATTGGATATCTCTTTTATAGAAAATGCTGCCTCGCCTATTCACATACTTCTCCACAAGCAGACATACATTATGACTATGTTAGGTGGGTATACATGTAGGGATATTACGTCCTCTGTTACCAACAGACTGGTTCTAGCATCTGCATTTTGTATGCTCCTGAGCACAATATCAACAATGTATATGAAAATACATTAAACGTTTTGTGGGCAGTGTCTGTGAAGGTGGTGATGGTGGGGGGGGGGGGGGGTGAATTTCCAGGCGGGGGGAATATTTCCTAGGCTTAAGCCTGGAAATCTTCCCCCCGGGGGGGAAGATTTCCAGGGGGGGGGGGGGAAGATTTCCTGTTACACCGGTATTTAGGGGTGAAAGGGTTAACCCTTACAATGCTGAATTAATTTTTTTGTCGTCTACTGTTTCTTTTTTATTTCCCATTTCTCTCATCAAAAACATTCTTTGACAGCACTTAAGAATCATTTCCAATGCCCATATTAAGTATCGCAAAAGTCAAATAAAGTCAAGAAAATGCGCAATAAACAAAACAAAAAATATCTTTAGCACCTTTACCTTGAAGAGACAAAATCCACATTCAATGGGGTTCTTCCCATGGTTGATATGATTGTCGATGTGGAGTATCTGGATAGACGGTAGTTATCGCATAAACGACCATTGTCTACTGACAGACGGACAGGGTACACCATACATGTTCCCACCCTATGACAACTATCGTTACAGTGGCATAACAAACATGTTAGGTGATCCCTTTGTTTGTTTATTGGTGTTTAACGGCCTATCAACAATTATGGTCATGTAAGGCTGGGCAAACGGGTTCGATCCCGTCTAAACCTGCTGCATTGGGGGGGGAAATTCCAAAATCAGAACGGAACATTATCATCGAGAAAAAATATATTCAGCCCTGAAATTAGAATAACCTGACCTGGTGCCAGGTCCATACCACACCAAAGTCACTTGGCCCCTTCCCCTAAAATAGGATTACAAATAACCATAATACTCACATAAGGAGAATAACCAGATTCAACTGTCACATACAAAATGCCAAAGACGTATGCGAGGGCCAAACCAGGTCTCCAGTCGGAATTCAGGTAAGGATGAACCCTGATCGTTAAATTACCCATCGCATGCTCCCACCTGCCACCCACTGTTAGGTGATCAGTATATTGTCAATGTATGATGTTATGTTTATGCAATAAATCTAGCATTTGTGATGATTTAATATGATATTCATTAAACTTGTTAACTGATTTCATAAGAGGTATAGCCTCGTTATTATTTTTAAAATGTATTGCACTAAATTTTATTATTTTATCTGTCAAATTCTGAGCTGTCTGTGTCAAATGCTACAAGGTGAAACTGGCCTATAGCTTGTCCATGCTAAGATGGCAACTCAATGCACAGTATCGTATACACAAAGAAGAGGGTCAGATACAGGGTATGGGATCACATGGTCTATTGTTTACACTGCAACAATGGCGGCGCCCCCGACGTCTCAGGGAAATCTTATAATGATGACCATATTTCAGGAGTTAACATTACGAGTCCGCCAACACCAACTTTAGCAGTAATACTTGTGTAGTTAGTCTGAACATTCTGCAGAGAAATTTGAATTGAACGTTGTTTAAACGTGGTCCTATTCCAATTTCTCTGCAGAATGTTTAGATAAATGGCAATAATTCCAGCACAAAAATATTTACACAATTCCCTAACATTTGATTGGCCCGTAGCAAGTCTCTGTCCAAAATTTATATCCCAGTAAACTCCCACGCCGAACTACTTTCCGTAACCGTGAGGCGCAGTTAAAATAATTCTTAAGAAAACGGAAAATAAACACATTTTTTTGATGAATTTATTTCAAATGCTGGAATTATAAGGAATGAATGGCATTTTTCTTGAATTTATCGGGGATATAAACTTGGAAAAGTCGCGGGAATACTGGACGAGGCCTTAAACAATTACAATTTTCTAGAAATAAAAAAAAAAAAGATTTTTTTTGTTTTGATATTTTTTTCGAAAATTGTAATTTTTTATCGCTTCCTCCAGTATTCCCGCGACTTTTGCAAGTTTATACCACGATAAATTCCACAAAAACGCCATTCATTCCTATAATGATCCCGATTATAATTTTTATTTGTGCCCGGTTTAGAGGCGTTCGACTGTATTATCAAGATGGGGCAAGGGATTAGGAAGTCACTGCAAACAGAAGGGATAATTGTGCTGAATTTTAATGTGGCGACTCAAGCCTGAATGATACCGGTAACTCTTTCTACAATGTTCACAGCGATGGCATTTAGTGCCGCTGTGTATGCCCATGTGATCTCTTAAGTGACTTTCGTCAGATGTGGTGAAACTGCACTCTGGACACTTGTTGGGCATATTGCCAGCCTCCCTCAGTTTGTGACGCTTCAGGTCTGATGCCGTAGCGAAGACCTTTGTGCACGTTGAGCACCTGTGGGATTTTACCTCTCCGTGTTGGTTGCACATGTGTCTCGCATGTGCTCCCTTGGAGAAGTAACTTTTCCCACAACAAACGTACTTGCCAGTTCCAGCATGTCGCCTTAGATGCTGCTTCAGATTCCCTTTGTTGCTCATTACCTTGCTGCATTGTGGACATGCACAACGTTCCAATGTTTTCGGTCTGAAGAAAAGCACCAAGTACGTTATATATTCAATATACAGTGGAACCTCTCTAAACCGAACACCTAGACAACATATGTGATCTTATTTTTGATGGGTTTCTTGGCCATTTATCTCTGATGTTAATGTATGTTCATAATTGCAAAGCCCGCAAATACATTTCACAATGGTCAAATGCTTGATCAGTAGCCTATTTCACCAACATTGCAAAGTATACTTTGAGGGAGTAATCATTTATTTTTACCCGAAATGCATTATTTCATATAGAACTAACAAATGCATATATTTCATGATTAAAAGTATGCAGAATTATTATTCTGAATTTATTACATTATCACAGCCAAATTGGCTGTGATAATGTAATAAATTCAGTATAATAAAAATTAATAAATTTATCCTAAAATTGAAAATTTCTCCCTCAAAGTATACTTTGCTAGAAAAGTATGCTTTGCAATTTTGATGAAATCGGCTACTGCAGTGGAACATCTCTAAACCGGACACCATGGGGACCTCCCACACTGTACTGGGGACCTCCCAGGGTGTCTGGTTTAGAGAGGTTTCACTGTAGTAGAAGAGCGAAATGTCAATGCTGATTTGTACTCCCTCTGATCTATTAGAATGTTCATTTCCAAATTTTCAATGATGATTTACCCCAAAAATATGCTTATCTGCATATTTCTATCTATGTATTTTATGAATAATATTAACCCAAATTTTCTGTTTGTAACGCAGGGCGACTTACAGCCAGAATGGAAAGTTATTTTTTCTGTCAACACTTCTTGCGCAAGCGGGCACAAGGAGTTATGCATTTAACAAGAGTGCCGAAAGTCACAATATACGCCTGTCGAAGTTTAGCAAGTATACAAGAGGGGATAACTCCATGGAAAAATAACCTAGAGAAAGTGAGCATACCCCCGAATGCCGCATGGACCAACAAATAAAAACATGTATCGCGAATTTCCAAGTAATTTGACCTTGACCTTGGACGTGGTATGGAATAAAATGGGTAAAACTGGATGATAATAAGGAAGTATATACCGGGAGGGTGGGGGGGGGGGGGGGTTTGGGGTCGTTGGGTAGCTACGTGTGAAAGTTGTGAACCGGAGCGGGCGACTTAGGTGGCGAAAAGAGGTTTAACGGAACAAACAAGGAAGAGCAAATGGAGTTAATAAACAACGGCCATTGCCAGAGGTTACGTACATTTTCGTTGTTTTATTCACATTTAAATTTAAAACACGAGGAAGTCACATAGCCTATGGCACGACGGATTATATCATAGATCTACGAATGCACACTTTGTTAAAAGATGCAGTGACAAAAAAGTTGGATTTGTGGTCTCCTCTGTGTAAACAAACCATGCGTTACGAATTTTGCAGACATTTTCGGGTCGATTTTAATGAAAATACGGTCCATACCCCTGTATATACATCTAACCCATGTAGCCCACAATTATCCACTATTTAACAATTTTTACGGGATTTCGCCGTTCGCATACCTCTCACATCCGTGAAAACAATGTGTAAGCACTCTAAAGATCCGGCGGTGGGAAGTACATGCGAAAAAGGTTGGCGGCAGGTGTCAGATAAGTGTACATGCCTGTGCTGGTTGCTATTTTTGTATACATTGTATATGTAAAATAATGTTATAATATACAAACTGTAAACAAGTCATGCTTTGTTATAAAAGTTGAATTACCCTGACAGCGTACGCCCGTTGGGCAAAAATCAGAGATCAGATGATACCATGACATCATGTGTGCATTTGTAATATTTCTGAAAGACGCTTTATTGTTTTAAAATGCATTTGAGACAGGTGTATTGTGTCGAATAACCGGCTGTACATGTATTGCGAAAACAGAGTTCGAAATTCAGAAGCATCTGACAACGTTGGAAACGTAATTGATGTTATACATGTATATGTTGAAAGGGCCCAAACGTAATTGATGTTATACATGTATATGTTGAAAGGGCCCAAACGTAATTGATGTTATACATGTATATGTTGAAAGGGCCCAAACGTAATTGATGTTATACATGTATATGTTGAAAGGGCCCAAACGTAATTGATGTTATACATGTATATGTTGAAAGGGCCCAAACGTAAAATAGCTTTGAATTCCCTACGGGTCGAACACGTATTTGACAAACATATGCATGTAAAAAAAGGTTTCTGAGAACATCATCTGAAGAAATGATTCTGAAGTGCTGTCAAACCATGTTTTTATTGAGAAACAAGGCAAGATATAAAAGCAACAGCAGACGACAATTGCTGTGTGTAGCGGTCTAAGGGTTAATGATAAAATATGGATCTTGTTAGAGGTGAATAATAGTGCCAAATGCAGCTGATCCTGAGGAGACGGCTCATTACGAGCCGACTCATCTGGATCTGTAGTTTGCACATGTTGGCTTTCTGGGGTGCGTTTCACTAAACTTCGTACGACTAAAATGTTCATAAGTGTAAATTTAGGATCGTCTGCAAATTTCAATTGATGGATTTACATTTATTGAGCATAGGCTGCATATGCAGCCTATGCTCAATACATGTAAATCCAATGATTGTTTACAAGAAAACATTGTTAATGTGAAATTTACAGACTATCATAATTTTGCGCTTACGAACATTTTAGTCGTAAGAAGTTTAGTGAAACGGGCCCCTGGCCTCTAGGGTTGAAAGGGTTAATGCAACCATCCGTTTTTCACTGTCCATTAAGACCCGAAGATGTGTGTGTATATTCATCAGGGATTTCCCTAGGATTTTTTAAATGTGGGTGCCTGGAGGACTCCTAACTTTACAATTCCCTGGTTATTTGTTAGGGTCCCACGATTTATGCACATATTTCATTAAAAATAATATCAAAATGGTATTGATACATGTAGTCCTGAATTATCTAAATTGTTTTCTAAAGAACAGTCACACAGGTTCTCCCAAAAAGTGTTAAAATGCTGTAAACTTTTGAAAATGATTGATTTAAATTTGCACCGCCAAGTTTTGAAGGTCCACGGATATGCAGTGCCAATTGTCAGTGTGGGTCCTCGGCCAATAAAATGCATCAGGGATGCAGAAAACAGGGGTCAGGGAAATCCCTGTTCATGTATTTGCAAGTCTTTATATGTCGACCGAGAGTAGACAGATGTCGAAAGGTTTTACCGCACACTCAACATTCATATTCACGTATATGTGGCTGTGACTGGAGAAATGGGGCTTATGGCTTTTGTGATCAGTGTAGACCCAGATCAGCCTGTGCATACGCAGTCTGATCAGGATCTACAATGTTCGCCATTCCATCAATGAAACACCCGTCATGCTTCTAACAAGCAATGTAGGTCATTATCAGGCTACAGTGTGCTATTTGATCATCAGTAGCCGATTTCACCAACATTGCAAAGTATACTTTTCTAGCAAAATATACTTTGAGGGAGTAATCATTTATTTTTCCTGAAATGCATTATTTCAAATAGAACTAACAAATGCATGTATTTCATGATTAAAAGTATGCAGAATTATTATACTGAATTTATTACATGGCTGTGATAATGTAATAAATTCAGTACAATAAAAATTAATAAATTTATCATAAAATTGAAAATTTCTCCCTCAAAGTATACTTTGCTACTAAAGTATACTTTGCAATGTTGAGTTGATGAAATAGGCTACTGGTCCTGATTGATCAAGTGTTGATAGGTTGATGAAATAGGCTACAGGAGTTACATTGGTCACAAATCACATAAGCCCCATTTCTCCAGTCACAGCCACATACGAGTGCAAGTCCATGTGTTATTTTAGGTTACTCTCTCCACTTGCATGAGAAAGAGCCAAGTGGCATCTCAACGCGGAACATTTTATGCTGGCGCTATTGACCGATACGCCAAAATCGTGGTACCGGTACTCGTTTACCAGAAAGCAAACATCTATCTGAGACGTGCTTATTGAGTTGCGATCAGTGTAGCCCCTGATCTTGCTGTACACACGTGACTTTTACCTTTTGCATACATTTAGTATTTTTCTGCAATTATCAGGAATATTAACCCTTTCAACACCACAGACCTCTATAGAGACAATGTTTGCAAACAGTGCAGATCCAGATGAGCCGGCTCGTAACGAGCCATCTCATCAGGATCTCCACTGTTTGTTAATAATTTTAAACGTCGTACAGATTACCGTTTTAGAAGAATGGGATAATTTGAATGAACAAAATTAATGAAATAGCGTGAAACATTGGCATAGAACATCCTATTAAGTTACTTGGTGTTGAAAGGGTTAAATCGTGACGTCAGGAAATATCTTGAAAATTCCAAGCCCTTAATAAAGGTACATGCCCACTCAGTAGGCACAAAATGTTCTTTATAGGAATTAAATAAAATGTTCTTTATATCAGAGACATTATAGGAATGAATGGCCTTTTTGTGGAATTTATCGGGGTATAAACTTGGAAAAGTCGCGGGAATACTGGACAAAGGCCGGAAGGCCTCGTCCAGTATTCCCGCGACTTTTCCAAGTTTATATCCCCGATAAATTCCACAAAAAGGCCATTCATTCCTTATAATTCCAGCAATGGAAATAAATTCCTCAAGAAAATGTGTTTATTTTCCGTTTTCTTAAGAATTATTTTAACTGCGCCTGACGGTTACGGAAAGTAGTTCGGCATGGAGTTTACTGGGATATAAATTCTGGACAGACTTGCTACGGACCAATCAAATGTTTGGGAATTGTGTAAATATTTTTGTGCTGGAATTATCTGATACATTTCTGGCAAAATAAACATTCATTCACCATTACCTCACGTATTGGTTGGTATTATTATACAATGTATATCAGATGAAAATTTCCACACTGATAACAGGGGCGATAACCGTGTTTCCTTAAAATGTTAACAGACATTAATATTTTTTCTCGGTATTTATTTTTTTTATGTGCAGGTGATGCATTTAATTTTAATTACTATAAATAATGAAAAAATATGCCTCATTTGCATATGAAAATAGCCCGATACTACCGCGCGTCACTATCAGTAAAATAAATGTTTCTAAATGATTATATCTATATAGCGGGCACTCGTTATTTTTAGAACTGTTGGAATAGTGACACAATTACACACTTATTTAATTCCTATAAAGAACATTTTGTGCCTACTGAGTGGGCATGTACCTTTAAGAGTTCATTGATCACCATCAGACACAAGACTGTTCCATATAAAACCAGTAATACATGTAGTGACAATAAAAAATATAATATGAGGAGTATAAGACAATAATTCCAGCACAAAAATATTTACACAATTCCTAACATTTGATTGGTCCGTTGCAAGTCTCCGTCCAAAATTTATATACCAGTAAACTCCCATGCCAAACTACTTTCCGTAACCGTGAGGCGCAGTTAAAATAATTCTTAAGAAAACGGAAAATAAACACATTTTCTTGATGAATTTATTTAAAATGCTGGAATTATAAGGAATGAATGGCTTTTTTGTTGAATTTATCGGGGATATAAACTTGGAAAAGTCGCGGGAATACTGGACGAGGCCTTAAAAAATTACAATTTTCGAAAAAAAAAAATAAAAAAAAAAAAAAAAAAAAAAAAAAAAAAACATTTTTTTTTTGGATTCTTTTTCGAAAATTGTAATTTTTTATCGCTTCTTCCAGTATTCTCGCGACTTTTCCAAGTTTATACCCCGATAAATTCCACAAAAAGGCCATTCATTCCTATAATATTGTAGTCAGCATCAACCATGAAAGTAATGAATCATTCACGAACATTTGCCATATGGATACAAGTAATTATATTTGCCATATAAAGCTACAAAAAATTAATGTTTAGATTCTCATCCAAATTTTGGGGAAAAATGGGGCGGGTGAGACACTTTCATTTTTTATTTTCAGGCAATACTAAAACGAGGTGTTGAACGGCAATGCGCAGTTGTGTGCAATAGTGTTTTGTAATAACATGTTCATATTGAAGTATTGCTAATCTCGAGGGGGCGGGTTCCGGTGTTGCTGTATTGCGCTACGTAAAGCACTCAGATAAAAAGCTGTGGGAGCGGTATAATATAATACCAAATGTTTTAAAAAAAAAAAAAAAAAAAAAAAAAAAAAAAAAAAAAAAAAAAAAAAAATAGTTTTTTTTTTAAAATAAAAAAACCTGTGCCGCCCGTGAAATGTTTCACATCAAATATGCAACAGATTGCTGACAAATTCTCATTCAGCTACATAAACACATTTTTCGTCTAGTAACCGGAAATTTGCGCCCGTTACTAGGCGAAAACTATGTTTATGAAATAGCTCTAAGAACAGATGAGTGGCATCTCGTCAGGAAACGGGTGCATTTTTCAGGGTGAAACATTTTACACTGGCACAGAGTGCAGTACCGGTGATGTATGATTATGTCGAGACTACAAATAAATAATTTATGATCCTTTGCCATAGGTGTATGAGCCAGAATGAATCATGTGTGAGCCTTTGCCATACGAGATGAGCCATGCTATTTTAAACATAAGAACAGGGCTCCAGATAAGGAATTAGTAATTGAGTATTGTCACTCCATCATTTCTGAAGCAATTGGGTATTTCAAAATTTTAATTGGGTAAAATAAAATCACACTACTGTTTACACATTAACAGACAGCAATTATTGAATAGTTTGATTTTAAATAAAAACATATCTTGGCATTTCATTAGAATTGGAGACAATTCTAATGAAATACCAAGATGTGTTTTCATGGAAAATAAGAAAAATATGCTATATTTGTGGTCTGTTTATTGTTTTCTGTAGCATGATAAAGGTACCATAAAATCTTTATTGCTTTTTGATACTCGCTACTTCGGATTTCAATTGGTTTTTGACAATTTTAATTGGGTATTTACGCAAATACGCACCTTATCTGGAGCTCTGTAAGAATATGTGTGATATCTTATTTTTTACAGAAACTACATGTGATGTTTGCTGTAAATGACGTTGACAAAAACTTTCATTGCAAATGCGGAATTCTACTCCGCATTTGCTCTGAACATTTCAGTCAAAGTCTAACGTCATTTACGGAAAATGAAAATATTTTCAGGAGATATCGCACAGGTTCTTAGGTACAAAATCACATGGCGTGTCTTATATGGTTATGGACGCTAGTAATTAATCGTATATAAGCCTTTGTCGTGCTATGTTGAGACTACTAATAAATCATTTGCAGTGTGAGCTGTTGAATTATGGCTATGGTTGCCATATGGCTATGGACATTTCATCTAGTAATTAATGGACACTAGTAATTAATCCTTTGTGAGCCTTTGCCATATGGCTATGGACACTAGTAATTAATCATTTGCTAGCCTTTGCCATATGGTTATGGACACTTAGTCTAGTAATTAATGGACACTAGTAATTAATCATTTGTGAGCCTTTGCCACATGCCTGTGGACAATAGTAATTAATCCTTTGTGAGCCTTTGCCATATGCCTGTGGACACTAGTAATGAATCCTTAGTGAGCCTTTGCCATATGGCTGTGGACACTAGTAATTAATCCTTTGTGAGCCTTTGCCATATGGCTATGGACACTAGTAATTAATCATTTGCTAGCCTTTGCCATATGGTTATGGACACTTAGTCTAGTAAATAATGGACACTAGTAATTAATCATTTGTGAGCCTTTGCCATATGCCTGTGGACACTAGTAATTAATCCTTTGCGAGCCTTTGCCATATGGCTATGGACACTAGTAATTAATCATTTGTGAGCCTTTGCCATATAGCTATGGACACTAGTAATTAATCATTTGAGAGCCTTTGCCATATGGCTATGGACACTAGTAATTAATCATTTGTGAGCCTTTGCCATATGCCTGTGGACACTAGTAATTAATCATTTGCGAGCCTTTGCCATATGGCTATGGACACTAGTAATTAATCATTTGTGAGCCTTTGCCATATAGCTATGGACACTAGTAATTAATCATTTGTGAGCCTTTGCCATATGGTTATGGACACTAGTAATTAATCATTTGTGAGTCTTTGTCATATGGCTATGGACACTTAGTCTAGTAATTAATAATTTGTGAGCCTTTGCCATATGCCTGTGGACTCTATTAATTATTTTTTGAGCCTTTGCCAGATGGCTGTGGACACTAATAATTAATAAATTGTGAGCCTTTGCCATATGGCTATGGACACAAGTAAGTAATCATTTGCGAGCCTTTGCCATATGCCTGTGGACACTAGTAATTATTTTGTCAGCCTTTGTCATATGGCTATGGACACTAGTAATTAATCATTTGTGAGCCTTTGCCATATGCCTATGGAGACTAGTCCGCCAGTGAAAGCTACTGAAACAAATGTGACACACACAGCGCTTCTCTCGCAGGTGGACACCTTTCTCGTGCTGGGCTAGTAAATCTTTTCTATGGAACGAGGCAACACAGAATGCACAATAAAATCCTTCCTGCTCCTGTTCCGGCGCGTGGATCTTTGCATGACGCTTCAGAGCATATTTCGATGTGAACACCTTGTCACATTTATCACAGTTCAGCATCGGTGCACCATGCTCTCTACGTAGGTGGGAAAAGTAATGGTCACCTTCTATATAGGACTTCCCGCAACACTTGTGTTTTTGGTTGTCTGAAAACAATGGACAAAACCCAAATAGTCCGGCTGTCACTTCGCCATGCGCGACAGCCAGACATTTGGGATAGAGTGGACATAATTGCCAAGGCAAGTGAGGCACTAACATACCGCTGGTCGCCGCCTGGACTGACAAACAAAAAATTTAACGCAAATATTATGGATGAACGGGAACGAAGCTCGCCTGTTGGCAGCCTTCACTCAAACTTGGCACAGTTGCATAAAAAAACATGATAATTATATATAATTGACCTTGGGTTAAGGGGCGTGCGGTGGACCTTGACATTGGGGTCAGTGGTGCAAGGTGGGTCGTGGGTTTGCTATAGCATAATACAGCATATTAAGATGAATGCATGTATGAATTATTAATGCGCTCCCTGAAAACAGAAGTAAAACAAAATTTAACCCAACAAGTTTATGAACGCACTAAGTTGGTTTCTACAGCATAATAGCTATTCACATGAGGAATGCATGTACGAATGTGCTAAGTTTGTGACCTTGGGGAAAGGGGTGGGTCATGGATTTGCTATAGCACAATAGAGGATCATCAGATGAATGCATGTATGAAATATCAAAGCATTCCCTGTAAAGAAACAGAAGTTAAACAACATTTACCCCAACGTTAAGTTTTTGAATGTGCTAAGTTTGTGACCTTGACCTTGGGGTAAGGGTTGGGTGGTGTGTCATGGATTTGCTACAGCATGATAGAGGGTCATCTGAGAAATGCATGTATGACATATCAAGGCGTTCCATGAAAGGAAACAGATGTTATAAGAGGGGTAAGGGGTGAAAGGAAACAGATGTTATAAGAAATTTACCCCAACGTTAAGTTTATGAATGTGCTAAGTTTGTGACCTTGACCTTGGGGTAAGGGTTGGGTGGTGGGTCATGGATTTGCTATAGCACAATAGAGTATCATCAGATGAATGCATGTATGAAATATCAAGGCGTTCCATGAAAGGAAACAGATGTAGGGGTAAGGGTGAAAGAAACAGATGTTATAAAAATTTACCCAACGTTAATTTAGAATGTGCTAAGTTTGTGACCTTGACCTTGGGGTAAGGGTTGGGTGGGTGGGTCATGGATTGCTATCACAGAGTATAAGAGAATGCATTTATGAAATACAAGGCGTTCCATGAATTGATTATAAGACATTTACCCCAACGTTATTTTTAAGTTTATGAATGTGCTAAGTTTGTGACCTTGACCTTGGGGAAAGGGGTGAGAGGTGGGTCATGAATTTGCTATAGTACGATAGAGTTTCATCAGATGAATGCATGTATGAAATATGAACGTATTCCCTGTAAATAAACAGAAGTTATACACCATTTACCCCAACGTTAAGTTTATGAATGTGCTAGGTTTGTAACCCTGACCTTGGGGTAAGGGTTGGGTGGTGAGTCGTGGATTTGCTACAGAATGATAGAGGGTCATGTGAGGAATGCATGTATGAAATATCAAGGCGTTCCATGAAAGAAAACAGATGTTATAAGACATTTACCCCAACATTAAGTTTATGAATGCTAAGTTTGTGAACTTGACCTTGGTGTAAGGGATGGGATTGGGCGGTGGGTCATGGATTTGCAATAGCACGATAGAGTATCATCAGATGAATCCATGTATGAAATATGAAGGCGTTCCCTGTAAATAAACAGAAGTCACACAACATTTACCCCAACGTTCTGTTTATGAACATGTTAAGTTTGTGACCTTGACCTTGGGGTAAGGGTTGGGTGGTGGATCGTGGATTTGCTACAGTATGATGGAGGGTCAGCAGATGAATGCATGTATGAAATATGAAGGAATTCCCTGTAAATAAACAGAAGTTACAACATTTACCCCAACGTTAAGTTCATGAACATGCTAAGTTTGTGACCTTAATTTGCTACAGCATGATAGAGGGTCATCTGAGGAATGCATGTATGAAATATCAAGGCGTTCCATGAAAGGAAACAGATGTTAAAATAAATTTACCCCAACGTTAAGTTTATGAATGTGCTAAGTTTGTGACCTTGACCTTGGGGTAAGGGTTGGGTGGTGGGTCATGGATTTGCTACAGCATGATAGAGGGTCATCTGAGGAATGCATGTATGAAACATCAAGGCGTTCCATGAAAGGAAACAGATGTTATAAGAAATTTACCCCAATGTTAAGTTTATGAATGTGCTAAGTTTGTGACCTTGACCTTGGGGTAAGGGTTGGGTGGTGGGTCATGGATTTGCTACAGCATGATAGAGGGTCATGTGAGGAATGCATGTATGAAATAACAAGGTGTCACAGTTCCATGAAAGGAAACAGAAGTTATAAGACATTTACCCAATGTTAAGTTTGTGGACGCCGACGCCAACGCTGATGCCGACGACGCCGGAGGTATGCCATAAGCTCTTATGCACTTCATGCAGGCGAGCTAAAAACTATATATAGCCTCAACATATTTCGTATGTCAGGGGTATACTTATTACTGCGAACACAGTCATGTACTTGAATAACTGCAGTCTCATTGGAAACATAACTATAGCAAGTGAGCAGGGGCCAAATATCAAAACCATTGAAGCGGTTCATAAGTTATTGAAATATGAAAAGTGTTACTAATGCACGCACATACGCAAGTACGTAAGCATGTACGTACATGGACTAACGCTATATCCCCTCTTGCCCATCGACGATGGGATAACTAGTGGCTGCAATGCGGTTACTTTTCCGTATTATAAACAATTTTTATTTTACTTATGCAAATTTTTTCAGGTGACACAATGTACATGTATGTACGGTTTAACAAAACATGAGTCATCAACTTAACCCTTTCACCCAGTAACTGGAATGGATTTGATGTGTTAATTTTCCGACCATTCATCATTACAAATTTAGTTTCAGACTATTCCATTTATGAACAGTGCGTGTTCTTTTTTTCGAAAAAATATAGTACAGTGTAAATCCAGATGAGCCGGCTCCTAACAAGCCTTCTCATCAGGATCTGCACTTTTTGCAAGTAATTTTCATATTTTTAGAATAAAAGAACACACCCTTTTCATAACTGAACTAGTCTGAAAATCTTATCGAGAATATTGTATTGGTTGGAAAATTAACATCTCGAAAACCATTGCAGTTATTTAGGGGTGAACAAGTTAACTCCGCTATCTTAATTTTTTGTCGTCTGCTGTTTATTTTCTACTTTTATCATCAAAAAGATGCTTTGACAGCACTTTAGAATAATTTACAACATGCTTTGACAGCACTTTAGAATCATTTCCATTGGAAATGATTCTGAAGTGCTGTCAAACCATCTTTTTATTGAGAAATAAGGCAAGATATAAAAGCAACAGCAGAAAACAATTGTTGTGTGTAGCGGTCTAAGGGTTAATGTAAAATTCAGAAAGTCTGCACAGTGGACACTGGGGGTATGGCAAAAGCACATCAATATTTTCATATCGGCACGCTGATAAAAACGGAAGAGATTACCTGAATGCTTGACACGCCGGTGTTTCAGGAATCCACTTTTACTTTGATATTTTAATCCACATCCGCCACATAAATATGGCACACTCAACGAGGTGTTCTTTGCCGGCAAGCTGTCAAAAATAGACGTTTCTACAGATGTATTGAAAAGGAAACGGTTCAATGTTTTGAAAAGCGAAAAGCGCTAACATGATGATTAAATTTGGACTGCTCTGCCATTGATAATAGCAATTACTATGGCAATGTTGCTAGTACGTTAATTATTTGTCTACACTAAAATATTAGCAAACAAGCTTTTCACAAGTGGCATACTAAGCTAGTCAGGAGATCAAAATCACATTTGATGGAAATGTAGTATAAAGTAGTATAAAGTTTTTATTTTGATTGATAGGACTACATATGAGTATGGGCTAACAATTTCAAGGTGTGCAAGATTTTGTCTGGTGGTATTTTTTAAATCCAAGATGGCCGCCGCACACCATCAAAATTAATTAATATCACCATAACGTCCAAATTAATCGTACTATGATGATCATATGGGCTCTGAGTGAGTGTACTCATGTTTTAACTCTGACATGAGGAATATATTGGAAGATACAGTTGTACAATCTGATCATTATATGTTGGTGTAAATGTATGTGGACCCTAAGAAAATCAAAGATTGCCGATTTTACTTAAAAAATAAGTGATATTATTAGAATTAATATTAGGTCTTAATCTTGGCTTTCTATCCATATCTTCAATGAAATGACACATAGAAGTATATGTTTACAGCTTATTAATTAGGATGGAAATGCAATATGATGTCATTTCCATGGGCAGCACACAAGTTTCAGATCATGTATATGTGAACACCATAAATATATCACTGCATTAATTACCAATAGCCATCGCACCGCGAGATATTTCTTTTTAAAACAAATAGTGTAGTATATTCAATTTTCACGTGTGGTGACATGTTGGCTATTTTATGGCGGCCATATTAAATTTGCACCATACCACAATAGTCAAAATGTACCAATATATGCCATTGTATCACACATGGTTAAAAACATGGGTATAGCGCCAATATTTGTTTCCATAGCACCAGTTCTTTGGAAGTTAAACTGATATTAATGAGTATGATTGATTCTGGTGGCCATCTTAGATTTTCACCACAACACAATGCTCAGAGTGAGACTGTATCAATATGCATGCCATCGTATTCCGTATGATTGCAAATATGGGTATAGAGCCTGGTCACATCATAGCGCCAGTACTTAGGAGATTAGAGTGATATTAATGATTTTTATGGATTCCGCCAGCCATCTAGAACTTTCAGCATAACACAATGATCAGACTGCATCATGTATGTATGTATGTATGTATGTATGGTGGAAAATAAGCATTACTTTAGAAGTTATAGTGATGTTAGTGATTCTGATGGATGCTGGCGGCCATCTTGGATTAAAAAAAAAATGCCACCGGATGAATTTTTACACACCCTCTGAAAATTGTCATCTTGCAACCATATGAACTTAAACCAATCATCAAAAAACTTTATATTACATTTCCATCATTTCCAATAAAGCCTCCAGACTATACAGTGTGACCTTTTCGTCGAAAAACTTTCAACAACACATTTTGTATAGCAAAAGTCTACATATTACCAACACAACACTGGAACATTTATAATATGGGACTGTGACTGGAGATATGAGGCTTATGGGTATTGCGACCAGTGTAGATCCAGATCAGCCTGTGCATCCGCACAGTATGACCAGGATCTGCACTGTTCACCATTATATCAATGAAACATACATCATGCTTCTAGAAAGCATAAGCAAGTATAAGCTTAAGAAAAGGAATGATTGCTGTGAGAATTTTGCTCGATAAAAATTATTCAATGCGATTTCAAAATGGCAAAACACAGATAAGTACCTTGTTTCATATCTTGTATATTTTTGTAGACGTCCTATGAGCATGACATTAGGATTATCAGTAGCCCATTTCACTAACATTGCAAAGTATACTTTTCTAGCAAAGTATACTTTGAGGGAGTATAATCATTTATTTTTCCGTATAATCATTTATTTTTCCTGAAATTCATTATTTCATATAGAACTAACGATTGCATATATTTGATCATTAAAAGTATGCAGAATTATTATACTGAATTTATTACATTATCACAGCCAAAATAAATTTAGTATAATAAAAATTAATAAATTTATCCTAAAATTGAAAAAATTTCCCTCAAAGTATGCTTTGCTAGAAAAGTATACTTTGCAATGTCAAAATCATGAATATACATGTTTCCCCAAGGCATTCTGCAGTGCTAAAATGTGCACGTCATCAATATTGCTAAAACAACGCCCATTGGATTCTCTAAAACGGTCACAGTGAAGCTGTGAAGTCACTTTTCAAACATGAATTTTCATTGTAAACTGTTGCATATTTTGTCTTGTATAGCAATAGCCTCAAGATTGCCGTGGCATGGACGGTGGTAATAGACGCCGATCATACCAGCAGATGATGCCGACACTACAAGCGAATTTTAATATTGCTATAAAAGACAAAATACGTAATATTTTACAACGAAAATAGGTGTATTTCAAAACTCTGTCTAGTACAACCGACCATCGTCTACAATCATATTGCAACACATTTCAAAGCATATGTTGCACTAGAATGATAGTTTTAAATCCAATAATGACCAGAATTAAACATAACCCACAAAATTTAGAGCGGCAGCTGTCCATCCCAACCAGCAGCCGACCATATCACCGCCAGCCAACCTATTTAGAGGTTACGACCATGCCGGCCGTCGATCAAAATCACTGAATTGGTACAGTGGGGTCAGCGTGGAAGTGCACACACGAACGAACACGACAGGTTGGAACCAACCTGTCGTGTTCGTTCGTGTGTGCACTTACACGCTGACTACTGTATATCCGGGGTGATTTAGTGGATCTTCGACGATTTCATTGCATCTACAGTGGAATCTCTCTAAACCAGACACCACAAACATATATGTCATCTCATTTTGAGAGGTTTCTTGATAACGCATCTCAGATAATAATGCATGTTCATGATTGCAAAAGATACAAGTATGTCGCAGAATGGTTATATGCCTGATTTAGAGTGGAATATCTCTAAACGCCAGGGTGTCCGGGTTAGAGAGATTTTACTGTAGTGTACTACACGTGTATGCTATATAGCTGATGCTCCACTCCGAGAAGGATTAGAACATTACTACCGGTAGTCCATAAATTCACCAATTGATAGTCAGTTTCTCATTCATCTGTCTTCACAATATAACGATTAAACTTGTGCAATCCGCGCATTTTATCAGCCAATAATACCACGAGTGTATGGCAAGCCGTTTGTGCTCTTACTCTACTTGAAATGCAGATATCTCTATTAAAATACATGTATCTTGCTTTAAAATAAATATTTAAAACACGTAAACGTCCAGAATTTGAATTGTGTATCTCTAATTCAAATACAGTTTAATAGAGATGTCTGTAATTTAAATATAGATATCAACATTTATACAGTTTAATAGAGATGTCTGTAATTTAAATATAGATATCTACATTTATACAGTTTAATATAGATGCCTTATAATTTAAATATAGATATCTACATTTATACAGTTTAATAGATGTCTGTAATTTAAATATAGATATCTACATTTATACAGTTAAATAGAGATGTCTGTAATTTAAATATAGATATCTACATTTATACAGTTTAAATATAGATATCTAAATTTATACTGTTTAATAGATGTCTGTAATTTAAATGTAGTTTAATAGAGATGTCTGTAATTTAAATATAGATATCAACATTTATACAGTTTAATAGATGTCTAATTTAAATATAGATAGAACTATTTTTTTCCCCAATTTTTTCCCCCAAAATATAGATGCGCGTTGTACACCAGTGCGCGCAATACACAGCGAAATACAATATGCCCCGGTCTCGAAGAATCGGGTGGCATATACAGTCAAACCTGTGCTAAAGACCACCTCTGAATAGCAATCACCTGGCTGTAAAGGCCACACTTCTGTTGTCCCAATGGCACAATTACTATATAAATGACCCTGTGAATAAAGACCACCTGTGAACAAAGGCCAGATTTTTCATTTCCCATGGCTGGCCTTTATTCACAGGTTTTACTGTATAGTGGTTGGTCCGTCCTTCTGTCAGTCCGACTAATTCTTGTATATTTCTGCTAACTTCGACAATCCATGATATAATATGTAAAGCTTGTTTATTGTGAAACAAGATGCTGATGATAACATGTTGTTTTATGGATCAGCAACTTGTAACTTAACTCTTTCATCCCCACAGGCCTGGATAGTAGTATTGGCAAACAGTGTAGATCCAGATGAGCCGGCTCGTGACGATCCGTCTCATCAGAATCTGCACTTCTTTTGCCAGTAATTTTCATATTTTTGAGAACAAAAACACCCCCTTTACATAATGGACTACCGGTAGTGATGATTGGATTGGTTGCAAAAGTAACATAACACAGTCCATTCCAGTTACTTGGGGGTGAAAGGGTTAAGTCATTTATAGCCAGAAATATACACCAGTAACCGAGAGAGAGGTCTTAATTCAACTCTGAATTTACAAAATCCTGATTTAGTATCAGGTGCCCTTATCACACCAAATTCAGTGGGCTCCATATCTCCTTCCATTTGCCTCGTACAAAAAGCAGGGTCTACTGAGATAATGTAATAAATTCAGTATAATAAATTTAGCCTAAGAATCAGGGGGGCATTTCATTAAACTTTGTACGACTAAAATGTTCGTAAGTGCAAAATTATGAAAATGTCTCATTTCTTGTAAACAATTATTGGATTTACATGTATTGAGCATAGGCTGCATATGCAGCCTATGCTCAATAAATGTAAATCCATCAATTGAAATTTGCACTTACAAACATTTTAGTCGTAAGAAGTTTAGTGAAACGGGTCGGTCCCAGAAGCAGCACTGCAGGTCAGGGTGATAATGATCTTTATCACATCTTCCATTTGCTCCCAATATCTACAATTTACGATGATGAAATTGTGTTTTACGGCTGAACAACTTATTACTTAAGTAATTTACAGCTGGGAATACACCTGTATTGGGGAGAGAAGTCGCAATTCAACTCTGAATTTACGAACTCCTGATTCGGTGCAATTTACCAAACTTCACAGTGATGTTCCTATTAAACTTATTTGTAACAAAACAATTCTATAATCGGAATAATTCTTTTATTACATGTATGTGAGGCCATCGTTTTCAGATGGCTGCTGAAGAATTCTGACAAATTGGATAAGAAAGAATACACGTTGTGATTTACAATGTACGTATCTTGTATTTACAATGACAAAATAAAGGATATAATTAGTATTTAAGGTACATATGCCCATTCAGTAGGCACAAAATGTTCTTTATATTAGAGAAATCATCTGTGACATTTTATGGAAAAACAAACATTCATACACCATTACCCCACGTATTGATTGGCATTATTATACATTTTATATCAGATGTAAATTTTCATACTTATATCAGGGGCGAAAACGTCTTTCCTTAAAATGTTAACAGACATTACTACATTATTTATACTCTGTATTTATTTTTTGATGTGCAATTATCATACTTTATAATCTGTTGAAAATAATATTTTTTAGGTGATGCATTTAATTAGTATAAATAATTAAAAAATACCATGCCTCATTTGCATATGAAAATAGCCAGATACCAACACGAGTCCCTATAAGTAAAATAAATATTACTAAATGATTATATCTGTATAGCTGGTGGAATAGTGACACAATTATACACTTATTTAATTCCTATAAAAAACATTTTGTGCCTACCGAGTGGGCATGTACCTTTAAGCACACAAAATCATCGCACAGTCACGGAATTAACTCGCATAAGAACTCCAAACCTTGAAAACAATGTGCATACTATACTGTCCTGTTACAGTTATGTTGTTTAACGCTACGGGTGCAGTTTTGCCACATGTACTTTCAGATACTGATTGGATCTAAATGTCAAGCGACATGTTTGGCATTGGAACTTCTTCTCCATGTGTACCCTTGAGTGCTGCCGCAAATTATTCTTGGAAGCAAAACTCTTTCCACACGACACGCAGGTGACCGATACAGCAATTCCCGGGCACTTCATGGTGTGGCGAACAAGACAAGATTTGTAGGCAAACGATTTGCCACAAGGACACGCCCGGTTGTTGTCTCCTTGGTGCACCTTCATATGGGCATTGTAATGGCCTTTTGTCACGTACTTCTTATGGCAAATGTTGCATTGGTGGATTCCGCCGCTTGTGTGTCTTATCATGTGGTTTTCGTAGGCGGCTTTTGTCGTGAAAGTTTTGTCACAGATGGAGCAAACGAACGCCTTCTCATACTCTGGAAGATGGGTTAGCTCATGTCTATCTCGGTCAAACTTTATCCGGAACGTCTTCTCACAAGTAGAACATCGAAACGTCGTATCCGAATGGATCCGTTGCTTGTGAACGTGCATCGACTGTCTTGTCTTATAGGCCTTTCCACACACTATGCACAGGAACTCCTTACTGAAAAAGAAGCATAATTATAGATGAGCTCAAACATACTGTTATGATAGCACCAAGACGATACTACGCCCCTTATTCTCATCGTGCATCGTAGTATCGCCATCGTAGTGTCGTACTATCTTAGTATCACTCTCGTAGTGACCGCTATCGTACTATCGCAGTATCATGCTATCATAATATCGACCCGATAGCTATATTACGATGGCCTTAATGGAACACCGTAGAAACATGTTTGCATTTGTGAATCGAATCGAGAACAATGGCGAAGTGAATAAATTTGTTGACAAGTTTAATAAATCTTATCAAATGGAAACTAGAGGACAGTCAATGGCGCGCCATCAGAAAATACCACCATCTTGGATTAGCGACGACCTCCGTTTTAACAAATCTGAAAAGGCTTTACCCATGGACCATAACTGTGAAGTTTGGCCACCATGGGCCAAGCGGTTTGTGTGAAGAAGAATTTTGAAATCTCTAATAAAAGAACAACCTTTTGACATTTTGGCGGCCATCTTGGATGACATGACCATCCAATTTCGACAAAGAATGTACCAGAGCGATCGCCTCTTTGATACCTTCGCTTTGATATAGACATGTCCATATTCGGTGAAAAATAAAATTTGACCCCAATTTGATCCCACGGGCCACGCCCATTTTTGACCCCGGGGTCACCATTTTAACAACTTTGAAAGAGCATTGTACATCGATCATTCCTACCAAGTTTCGTCTCTGTGCATGTGCATGACATATTAAAGGAAGTTTAATTAAAGCCTGTATCTATTATGTTACAAAGATTAATGAGTACAAGGAAAAATGCACGATCCGTGGGTAAAATTAAAAAATGACGCATCTACATACCATAAGAAAGTACGGTACTATACAAAGTTTCTAGCATGTAGCTATTACGGTTAAAAAGTTTTACGAGTTTCAAGGAAATTGTAGAATTTCTAATTAGGGTAACGCGGTCAACCAACAAAAACAGCGACTGTTACACGTCTTTCATACCTGTATATGCACCGGTCATCGTTCAAAATTGGTAATATTATTGCTTGTTTCAACTATAAACTAAAATGACAGTCGCCCACACCACATTGTATCCTCTAGTAGCCTATTTCACCAAAATTGCAAAGTATACTTATCTTGTTAAGTAGACTTTGAGGGAGAAATGTTTAATTTAAGGATAAATTTATTATTTTTTATTATACTGAATTTATTACATTATCACAGCCATTTTGTATTTTGGCTGTTATAATGTAATAAATTCAGTATAATAATTAATACTGCATACATTTAATAATCAAATATATGCAGTCGCTAGCTCTATATGAAATAATGCAGTTCGGGAAAAATAAATGATTACTCCCCCAAAGTATATTTTGCTAGATAAGTATGCTTAGCAATGTTGGTGAGATCGGCTACTGATACAACAAGAGTTGTCAGAAGACAACGAAGCTCGCCTGTTGGCAGCCTTCACTCAAACTTGGCACAGTTGTATACAAAACATGAATACATATTATATAACTTGACCTTGGGTTAAGGGGTGTGTGGTGGACCTCGACATTGAGGTCAGTGGTGGAAGGTGGGTCGTGGATTTGCTATAGCATGATATAGCATATTAAGATGAATGCATGTATGAAATATCAATGAGCTCCCTGAAAACAGATGTAAAACAAAATTTAACCAAACGTTAAGTTTATGAACGCACTAAGTTGGTGATTTTCTACAGCATGATAGCTATTCACATGAGGAATGCATGTATGAATGTGCTAAGTTTGTGACCTTGACCTTGGGGAAAGGGGTGGGGGGTGGCTCATGGATTTGCTGTAGCACAATAGAGGATCATCAGATGAATGCATGTATGAAATATCAAGGTGTTCCTTGTAAAGAAACAGAAGTTATAAAAAGACATTTACTCCAACGTTAAGTTTATGATGTTGATCTTGGGGAAAGGGGTGGGGGTGGGTCATGGATTTGTTGTAGCACAATAGTGGATCATCAGATGAATGCATGTATGAAATATCAAAGCGTCCCTGCGAGTTTGTGACCTTGAGCTTGTGGTAAGGGTTGGGTTGTGGATTTGCTACAGCATGATAGAGGGTCATCTGAGGAATGCATGTATGAAATATCAAGGCATTCCATCAAAGGAAACAGATGTTATCAGACATTTACCCCAACGTTAAGTTTATGAATGTGCTAAGTTTGTGACCTTGACCCTGGGGTAAGGGGTGGGCGGTGGGTCATGGATTTGCTATAGCACGATAGAGTATCAGCAGATGAATGCATGTATGAAATATCAAGGCATTCCATGACAGGAAACAGATGTTATAAGACATTTACCCCAACGTTAAGTTTATGAATGTGCTAAGTTTGTGACTTTGACCTTGGGGTAACAGTTGGGTGGTGGGTGGGTCATGGATTTCCTACAGCATGATAGAGATTCATCTGAGGAATGCATGTATGAAATAACAAGGTGTTCCATGAAAGGAAACAGAAGTTATAAGACATTTACCCCAACGTTAAGTTTGTGGACGCCGACGAGATGTCGACGCCGACGACGCCGGGGGTATGCCATAAGCTCTTCTGCACTTTGTGCAGGCGAGCTAAAAACACAAGGGCAGTAACGAAGTAATTTAAGCGAAAAATTATGTCAATCTCATATGAGGGTCAAAGAGTTGAGAGTGGTTATTGATGTACCCTACTACAGTGCTCCAGATAAGGAATCAGTAATTGAGTATTTTCACTCCATCATTTCTAAAGCAATTGGGTACTGCAACATTTTAATTGAGTAAAATAAAATTAGACAACTGTTTACACATCAACAGACGTCAATTATTGAATACTTTACTTCGAAATGAAAACATGTCTTGGCATTTCATTAGCTGTGTTTTTATGGAAAATAAGAAAAATATGCTATATTTGTGGTATGTTTATTGTTTCTGCAGCATGATAAAGGTACCACAAAATTGTTATTGCTTTTTGATACTCGCTACTTCTGATTTCAATTGGGTTTTTGGCAATTTTAATTGGGTATTTAAGCAAATCAGCAGCTTATCTGGAGCTCTGCTACTAGGCAATGAATGTGTGCAGGTTTGGCGACTGTAAACCACAGTATGTGTAGAGCCTAGTAGACAGTAGGTGCATGTGGGTGCACAGTAGGTGGTGTGCACAAAAGGTGGGGTGGGTGCACAGATGGAAGACTCGGACCTGCGACACAAAACAAATGCCCATTACAAAAAAATCCATTACCCCACCCACATGGTCGCATACAGTACTATCTTCTATAATATAAGATAGTACTGTATGAACCAAGTGGGTGGGGTAAAGGATTTTTTGTAATGGGGCAATTTTTTGGTGTCACAAGTCAGAGTCTTCCACCTGTGGGTGGGTGCACAGGATTGTGGTGGATGGTTATTGATGTACACTGCTAGGTGATGAATGTTTGCAGGTTTGATGGATGTAGCACCAATAGTATACAGAAGCTTGACCTAAAACTTAACATATTGAAATAAATAAGTAATCTAAGCGGATATGTGGGTCAAGGTCGCAGGAGTCACACAGTTGATAGTGATTTAAGTACATGTACCCTGGTAGGCGATGAATGTGTGCAGGTAAGGTGGCTGTAGAGCCAATAGTATCAAACATAGAAGCTTGACCACAGACATCAAACTTGCACACATTCGTCGCCTAGCGGTGTACATCAAAAACCACTCCCAAATATGTGACCTTGACCCAGTTTTCCGCTTCAATTAATTAATTTATTGACAGTTTAATGACAGTCCGAGTCGCCCACGACCGTATTGATTCCCCCGGTTGGACATTGTCACAAAAAACATGGGAAGTAATGCATGTCTGATTCAGACAATTGTAATCCCCGCACACTCCGGTCCGCGACATAGCGGGGGATAGCTGGGCTAAACCCTGCGGATCTGCAAAAAGGGACATTTGGTGTCTGGTGACTGTTACCTCAATAGCATTGAAGAGAGTAGCTTGACCAAAACGGTACTGAAGGGAAATAACTAAGATTTTAGCACAAACGTGGGTCAATACCACAATGAGGGTCAAATATTTGAGAATGGTTATTGATGTTCCCTGCTAGGCGATTTGCAAGTTTGAGAGCTGTGGTATTGATGATACACAGGGATTCCGCTGGGGAAAATAAAAAAATCGCCACTTCAAAAAAAATAAAACAATTGGCGATAAAAAAATTTGTTATCGCCAATTGCGAAAGTGGCGATCGCCAGCGGAATCCCTGGATACAAGCATGACCAACTAGATGGTCGGTAAATCTGACAAATGTTCCCCGATGATGCTTGGATTGAAATTCAAAGTCCTTGACCCTGGGTATTGGTGTAGTACATGTATGCTTATTAATCACAATAAATTGTGATAAATGTGTATATATGAAGTTTCACATCATAATCTCAATTGGTAACGGAGATAAATTCTAGAAAGGTTTAACGCACTGTTTTGTTTATCACTCACAATAAATATTTGGATGCTAATTTGAATTTACGGTAATTTGAAAAACTTTAACAAAAAGTTTAAAGTCTTTTGCCCTTGACCTTGGGCTCCTGGGCAGCATGGGTAGGGTATACAATGAAAATATCGATGTTGATCAATGTGTATATGAAGTTTCAAGTTGATATCCCAAGCAGTCCGGTCACAGAGATATAGCAATTTGAAAAACTTTTAACGTAAAACTCGGACGGCGGACACCAGACAAAGCGGTAACTCAGGCCCGTAGCCAGGGGGGTCGGAGCGGTCGGACGACCCCACCACCCAGCCTCGAGGTCCACTTTTTTAGCCTCGAGGTCCACTTTTTTAGACCCCTAGATCTAGGTCTGGCTACGGGCCTGTAACTATATATGCTCCCCCGAAAAAACAATTTCAGGGAGCATAACAATGCATTCATGCTGACCAAGTCTGCAAATCTTGTTTCTGTTTTATATTGATTTGTAAACCTTTCTGTGGATCAACACAGAAATCTGTGGATATTTAGAAAATCTGTCAAAAACATCAAATTTTTTTTTTAAGACATTTGTTACATGTATGCTAGAAACAAGATAAAATCCCAAATCTGTGGATTTTCATTGAAGAAATTGTGGTCACACTGCATTATCAAATGCACATTATTAATTAACTCTTTGCATGCTAGTGGCGAAAAAATCCGCCAAACGAATTAGGAGCATATTTTTTATTTCTCTTTGTAAATATGCCTTGAAATTTCATTAGAATTGTGTCCTCCGGACACAATTCTAAGGAAATTCCAAGACATATTCATGACATTTATAAGGAGAAATAAAAGAAAATATAATGAATTGTCATCTGCTATTTTTGAACTATTTATAACCCACAAATTTCCCAGCAGGCAAAGAATTAAATGTATAAGATACCCTGATTACCTGATTGTGTTCTCTGCCATGCATCTCCAAAGACTAGTATGGTTAGGTCGCAATGGGATGCACATATAATAAACCCACGCAGCGGAGACGGTCGGCTACATTTGAACACAAATTACGTCACATGTTCAAACGTTTTTGTGGCTTTGCCGACAAAAGGGTCAAAGGTGTTTTATCTTTTTGCACTGAACAACAAAAACGGTGGTACTCTTTAACTTTTCCATTTGAAAGCACCGACGTCGGTACTGCAGGAGCAAACGGTGTGTGATACATTGTTTAGCATCCGCTTTGTATGTGGGAAATCGGCCGTGTCAACCGAAGACGAAAAAATGGTACTACATGTAGCTGTTTCCTCGCCTCATGATCTGCATAAGAGGATAAATCACTCACACACACATCATTTATATTAAGCTATACATGTATAGCCAGGTTTCGGAGTCAAATTACAATTTTTGTATTATTCTTTTACTCCTCCCCCAGCGTTTCCACCTCTTTTCCCCCCACAGGGGCCGCATGGGTGGGCTATAGAATGAAGGTATGGACAGCGCTCCAGATAAGTTTTGCATCTAAAGAGTACTATACCTAAAGATTTCAAATTCAACGCGTATTTTACTTCTGCGAGTGTACTCCCACTTACTCAATGCATATTCTAAGGCAAGTGCGTAAAATACGCCAATATGCACCTTATCTGGAGCTCTGATGGATGATGACAAATAAGCATATGAAGTTCTTTTCAAGCTAATCCGACTTAGGGTTGCAGAGTTGTAACAGATACAAACTTTGCGCTAAAGTTTTTGGCTAGACTATTTGACCTTGACCTATAGAATGAAGCTAGATTTGTCAGTAAGCGACTTACAGAATACCACCCGAGTGGGCCCAAGTATGTGACCTTGACCCTGGGCTTAGCGGGGGCGGTACAAATGTGGATTTATCACAGGGTGGTAGAGGACCACTGGAGCAATGTGAGTGTGAAATGTGAAACAGATCCGAGCAAGGAAACAGAAATAAGCCATTTACATGTACCGGAGCATTAAGGTTTAATGACGGACGGATGGACAACCCGACTCCAGTATGCCCACACAACTTGTTGTGGTGGGTAATTATTATTTTCCGTCATGCAATTATTGAATCATACTGGTGGTAAACTGTGATCTATGTAAACTCCGTGGCTGAACGGTGGAGTTGCAACCCCAGAACCGCCCTCTAGATCAGCCCCTATTAATATTGAAAAGATGGAAGTGTTACCGACTCCAATTTCTCCTGTGACTTTGGCAAAAGTATATTATGAAAATTGCCATAGCTTGACAATGTCAATCTGTTCTGTTACTTATATGCGACTGGGACTGGAGAAATTGGGTTTATGGGATGTATAACCTGTGTAGCTCCAGGTCCAACAGAACACGGCTGTAGCCTGATAACAATCTACCAGTATATTGCTTGTTAGAAGCATGACGGGTTTTTTATTGATGGACTAGCGAACGGTGTAGTTCCTGATCAGTCTATGCGGATGCCGTGTTGATCTGGATCTACTGGTCGCAAAACCTATAAGTCCCAATTCGCCAGTCACAGTTTTGTTTTTGTTTGTTGGGGTTTAATGGTCTATCAACAGCTAAGGTCATTTAACCCGTACAATGCTGAATTAAATTCTGTCGTCTACTGTTTCTTTTTTCACTCCCATTTTTCTCAACAAAAACATGATTTGATAGCATTTTAGAATCATTTCCAATGGAAATAATTCTAAAGTGCTGCCAAATCATGTTTTATTGATGAAAAAGACAAAATATAAAATAGCAGCAGACACCGATTTACGTTTCCGCATTCTAAGGGTTAAGGCTGGGTCAATGGGTTTAGTACTAAATCCCATATATTACCATCTGTAGTCACAGACATACATGTATATATATAGACTCAAAGGTCGCACAAGACAATATAGTCAACCAGTTGTGTTGTGCGACCTATGAGTCTACTATAGTTTGGTGATGGAATGGATATGCCGAGATATATAGGCATCGACAGCAGGGGCCCGTTTCACTAAACTTTTTACGACTAAGATGTTCGTAAGTGCAAAATTATGATAGTGTGTAAATTGCACATTAACAATGTTTTCTTGTAAACAATTATTGGATTTACATTTATTGAGCATAGGCTGCATATGCATCAATTGAAATTTACAGACGATCCTAAATTTACACTTACGAACATTTTAGTCGTACGAAGTTTAGCACCCCAGTTCTGTCAGAAAAAAAAACACAAAGTTGATAGGAGTGTGTACTTAAATCTTGTAATAAACCAAATTGTCTACATACACAATTATAATGACATGGAATGGTGAATATTTTCAACCTCTCAATCCCGTGTTGAATAAGAATGGTGTTAAAAAATTACTGCCAAATGAGCCCATCAGGGGCTTGTTTCACTAAACTTCCTACAACTAAAATGTTCGTAAGTGCAAAATTATGAGTCTGTAAATTTCACATTAGCAACTTTTTCTTGTAATCAAATATTGGATAATTAAATTGACATTTATTGAGCATAGGCTGCAATAAATGTAAATCCATCAATTGAAATTTCCAAACGATTCTAAATTTGCACTTACTAAGACTTTAGTCGTACAAAGTTTAGTGAAACGGGCCCCTGACCCCCAGAGCTGTAACTGTAAAGCAGTGCTCCAGATAAGAGGCGTATTGGCGTATTTTACGCACTTATTTTAGCTGAATACACATTTATTTTCAACAATGGGAGTATAAAATACTCACAGCAATGTGAAAATATGCATTGTTTGCTTTTTGCAGCTCAACTAAGTAAATGTTCAGCTGTATTACAGTATAAATAAGTGAATAAGTAATATTTTAAAATAATACACTCCAAAGTGAATGTTTAAATTTGTTTAGATCATTTGTCCCCTATTTAATAATGAAGAAAATCAATAATCCATTAGTAAAAATAAAATAAGCATTTAATTTGAAATCAGGGGGTACAATACTCTTTTAGACACAAAGCTTATCTGGAGAAATGGATCCTGTTTTACCCTGAACAGATGTAAACTATTTCTAAAAACTTCACCACGAGGTATTACAAGAGATGAACAAAGATTCCAAGGTCAAGGTCACTTCCCAAAACATTGTTGCGGAAATTAGAAAATGTGATATTTTCAGACAACCGTCAAGGTAGCCAGCGAGGGCATTCGCTTAGAGATTACGATGCACTTGTTTCATTTTTATCCCGTCAACACAGTGCGTATGTGCCGTGAAACACGGTGCCGTGAAACACGGTGCCGTGAAACATTTTTGATATCCTGTCAATAAGACCTAATCACCGCGTATGAATATATGCGGTGACTGGGGTTACTTTTTTGCATTTTAAAGCCATTTGTAGGTGTTGACGGGATAAATAGAATAGTAGGTTAGTGCCGTGAATGGGAAAAATATCTGGCGTGGCTCGGAAACGGGATGTGCTCGGCAGAGCCTCGCCCATCCCGTTTCCTAAGCCTTGCCAGATATTTTTTCCCGTTCACGGCACTAACCTACTATTCTATACAACTCTGATGCCCTATCTGCAGTATAATTCCAATACCATATTCTCCCTTACAACACTACAGACCTCTTTCGTGATGTTTGCAAACAGTGTAGATCCAAATGAGTCGGCTCGTAATGAGCCGTCTCATCAGGATCTGCACCTTTTGCAAGTAATTTTTATATTTTTTTTAGAAAAAACACCGCCTTTTTATAAAGGGATTATCTGCACTATTTGTGGATATTTTTTACTTGTTACAAAACAACCCCCCATTTCTGCATAATGGAACAGTCTCAAACTTAACATGAAATAGTCAATGTCATTTACTTAGGGGTGAAAGAGTGGAGGCTTACAACTTCTGGAATGTGCCAGCATACCAGATTTCCATTTAAACGCACACCCACACACATTGCATATGAATGCTGGCGCTTTGTGCATTTTCGCATGTTGTCTTAAATTTCTAGCTGTGGCAAATGATTCGCCACACTTGTCGCATTGCTTCGCAACATTTGCCCGACTATTTCCATCACAAACTTTCTCCATGTGGTAAGTGAGATTTTTTCGGTATGTGAACATTTTACTACACTTCTCACATTGAAACATTTTTCCCTCGCCATGTTTCGCGACCCTGTGGCCCTGTAAGTGACGATTCGAGTGGAAAACCATTCCGCAGGCCTCGCACACGATGCCACCGACGTGCTGGTGGTGTATGTCAATGTGCTTCTTAAGCACGTCGGCTCGCGTGAATGATTTCCCACACACGGCACACAGATTCACCACCCCCTGGTGGCATTGGATGTGCCTGGTCAGGTGCTTCTTGAATACGAACGACTTGCCACAGATGGCGCACGAGTGCTCTGGCTCCTCGTGCAGTTTTCTGTGCTGCTTGGCAGATGCCGAAGATGCAAATGTTTTGCCGCATATCTCACAGCTAGACATGCTGAAAATAAAACCAGGGCTCCAGATAAGTGTTGTATCTAAAAGAGTATTATTGAATTTCTTCCTTATTACACAGGGAACAAATGATAAAAGCATAAAACAAATTTAAAAATGCACTTATTTGAGCTGCAGCTTGATTACCATATTTTCACTACTCAATTTGAAATCAATGCGTATTTTCACATTGCTGTGAGTATTTTGTGCATATTTTGCTAAAATAAGTGTGTAAAAGATACCAATACCACTGTACTATAAGCTGTATGAACAAAAATGACTGTCCAAAACAAGATGGCAGAGGAAGTCGAAGCTGTCAGGTAAGCACTTCAATTTTTACTTTCTTTTCCCTTTTAAACTGTCAAAGATCACAAAATGAACGTGGTAATACAGTCTATAAATTATGTCTGAACCCTCGTTTGCTCATGTCCGGGTCCATATCTCACTAATAAAAGCATAATCGACCGTTGAACCTGAATAATTTGAAAAGAAAAAATATAAAGCGAGGGAACGGACTTAGCTGGGCTCGCAACCCTTCATCCATAGAACAATTTTAAATCTGTCACTTGATATTACCTCTTTGATCGATGCTCTTTCCGAATATGCAATCATCGATTCTCGCTTTTCAGTGGAAATGTGACAAAAATCACAAAGAAAACTAACACAACAGCACACAGGACATAGCAACTGTAGCCGATTTCATCAACTTTCAAATATGTGGCTGTGACTGGAGAAATGGGGATTATGGGAGTTGTGACCAGTGTAGCTCCTGTAGCCTATTTCATCAACATTGCAAAGTATACTTTTCTAGCAAAGTATACTTTGAGGGAGAAATTTAAAAAAAAAAATTAAATTTATTAATTTTTATTATACTGAATTTATTACATTATCACAGCCATTTAATGGCTGTGATAATGTAATAAATTCAGTATAATAATTCTGCATACTTTTAATCATGAAATATATGCATTTGTTAGTTCTATATGAAATAATGCATTTCAGGAAAAATAAATGATTACTCCCTCAAAGTATACTTTGCTAGTAAAGTATACTTTGCAATGTTGGTGAAATAGGCTACTGGGGGCCGTTTCACTAAACTTCCTACGACTAAAATGTTCGTAAGTGCAACATTATGATAGTCTGTAAATGTCACATTAACATTGTTTTCTTGTAAATAATTATTGGTTTTACATTTATTGAGCATAGGCTGCTATGCTCAATAAATGTAAATCCATAAATTGAAATCTACAGACGATCTTAAATTTGCACTTACGAACATTTTAGTCGTAAGAAGTTTAGTGAAACGGGCCCCTGGTGACCAATAATTTGGAAACTTGCCATACCCAGCGATGGCATAGGACATTGTGAGAGAGATTACTAAATAATGGTGAATATATAATTAGACTTTCTCCAGAGCTACAGATAAGCTACATATTTGCTTAACCCTTCCTACGCTGTTGACGGAAATTGCCGTCTGCTGTTTTTCATTTTTGCTTTAATTCTTAACAAAAACCTGGTTTTGACAACACATGAGAGACGATTCTCATGCGCTGTCAAAACCAGGTTTTTGTCGAGAAATATTGAAAATAAAACATTTCCAGCAGACGACAACATTTAATTCAGCGTAGTAAGGGTTAAATTCCCAATTAAAATTGCCAAAAATCCAAAAGCAATACAAAATGTGGTACTACGTTTATCATGCTGCAGAAAACAAGAAACGAACCCCAAATATAGCATATTTTCCATGAAACACATATTGGTATTTTATTTACTAGAAGCAAACTATTCAATACCCAACTAAAATTTTGAAATACCCAATTGCTTTAGAAATGATGGAGTGACAATACTCAATTACTAAGTGACCTTATCTGGAGCCGTGTGTTCTCTGTTTATTTGTAACTACATGTATCACTCATTTGCTTTGATAACTTATTCTATTCACACAGTTGACTTATTCTTTTCTGTATTCGTATTCAGCAGCCATAACACATGTTACGCGCCATATAACGTAACATTACAAGCGTTGTATTACCAAGGTGCATGATCACGTGGTTACAACAACAACAACGTCGCCCACTCCAAAGTAAGTATATATTATTTGATATTTTCCTTAATATGCAACTGATTTTGATGAAATATGGCGTAGCAAACGCGTCTTCATGAGCTGCATTTGGTGGTCTATGGAGTTTGGCACAGACTTATGTTGTTTTTGCGAAGAATCGATTTCCGTGTCAGAGACACGGAAATCGATTCTTCGCAAAAACGACAGAAGATGCGTTTGATGCGCCATTGTTCATCAAAATCTGTTACGTAATAAGGACACTATAAAACTAGAAATGGACGCTTGTCGACAAGCGCATGTGTATCCCCCTCCCCAGATACACAAGTAGTTTGAAAAAAGGGTGTTCGAGTTATGCTCCGGAGACAAAATCAGTGACGGAAAAACAAAGGGAGATAACTAAAGAATTAGTGATGCAAGAGTTGTCATTCTTGCGGGACACACCTTTAGGGTCGTGGTCTATGCATGTGTGAAGTTTCATGAAAATATTCCAAAGGGTGTTCGAGTTATGCTCCAGACACGAAAATCAGTGCACGAAACAACAAAGGGAGATAACTAAGAAATTAACGACGCAAGAGTTGTCATTCTTACGTGCGACACACCTTTGGGTCGTCTTCTATGCATGTGTGAAGTTTAATAAACTAGAAAATGTGTTCATAGAACACGGATGTCCCACATATCGCTTTGATAATAAATGAGGCCAAATTGCAAGTCAAAATTTTCTTTTACCTGAGCGTTAAAGTTTTTGAAGCACCAAGTATGTGACCTTGACCCTGGGCTTGGCGGGGGCAGGACAAACGTGGATTTGGCAGGGCGGTAGAGGACCATTAGAGCAATGCATATATGAAATATGAAGCTGATCCGTGAAAGAAAACAGAAATTATAAGATATTTACCTGAGCGTTAAGTTTTTGAAGCACTAAGTATATGATGTAACCAATGGGCTTGGCGGGGGCGGGACGAACATGGATTTGGCACAGGGCGGTAGAGGACCATTAGAGCAACGCATATATGAAATATGAAGTTGATCCGTGAATGGAAAGAAAAATTATAAGATATTTACCTGAGCATTAAAGTTTTTGAAGCACCAAGTATGTGACCTTGACCCTGGGATTGGCGGGGGCAGGACGAACGTGGATTTGGCACAGGGCGGTAGAGGACCATTAGAGCAATGCGTATATGAAATATGAAGATGATCCATGAAAGAAAACAGAAATTTATAAGATATTTACCCGAGCGTTAAAGTTTTTGAAGCACTAAGTATGTGACCTTGACCTGGGCTTGGCGGGGGCAGGACGAACGTGGATTTGGCACAGGGCGGTAGACGACCATTAGAGCAACGCGTATATGAAATATGAAGTTGATCCGTGAATGGAAATAAAAATTATAAGATATTTACCTGAGCGTTAAAGTTTTTGAAGCACTAAGTATGTGACCTTGACCCTGGGCTTGGCGGGGGCAGGACGAACGTGGATTTGGCACAGGGCGGTAGACGACCCATTAGAGCAACACGTATATGAAATATGAAGTTGATCCGTGAATGGAAATAAAAATTATAAGATATTTACCTGAGCGTTAGAAAGTTTTTGAAGCACCAAGTATGTGACCTTGACCCTGGGATTGGTGGGGCAGGACGAACGTGGATTTGGCACAGGGCGGTAGAGGACCATTAGAGCATGCGTATATGAAATATGAAGATGATCCATGATCCATGAAAGAAAACAGAAAGTATAAGATATTTACCCAAGCGTTAATGTTTTTGAAGCACTAAGTATGTGACCTTGACCCTGGGCTTGACGGGGGCAGAACGAACGTGGATTTGGCACAGGGGCGGTAGAGGACCCATTAGAGAGGCAATGCGTATATGCGTGTTTTCGAGTTATGCTCTGGATACAAAATCAGAGCACGAAACACAAAGGGAGATAAGTAAACAAGAATTCCGCGGAATCAGATGCCTCGCCTTGTCCCGCCTTGACCTCGAGCCTGGGCCCGAAAGCAATTTTCACTGGCCCGAACATATTATACAATTATTGACTAGTGAACCATAGAATATCAGATTATATATGGCTCACTAGTCAATAATTGTTTTATTATATGATAATAGTCTGTATATGCACTTACGACCTTATGCTACTAAACAAAAATTGAAAAAGAATTTGAAAAAAAAAAATGAAAAAAAAAAATGGAAAAAAAGTTTAAAAATTAAAAATAATAATGCTTGCTACTGGAGCCCAGAATTTTTTTAATAGACCTATATTTTCAACACAGTTTACGGAAATGTAATATAATCATTTACCTGTATAAATTACCTGTAAGTGGTCAGTGGTCAGTTGCACATGCTAGCACATGCACAGGTGAATAGTCTGTATATAGCACTTACGACCTTATGCTACTGGACAAAAATTGAAAAATAATTTGAAAAAAAAAAAATGAAAAAAAAAAAATGAAAAAAAAAAAAAAAAAAAAAAAAAAATGGACAAAAAAAGTTTAAAAATAATAATGCTTGCTACTGGAGCCCAGATTTTTTTTCCAGTCAAATTGAAAAATAATTTGAAGAAAAAAAAGAAAAAAAAATGAAAAAAAATAATGAAAAAAAAAAAGAATAAAATGACAAAAAAAAGTTTAAAAATAATAATGCTTGCTATTGGAGACCAGTTTCTATTGTTCTCTCTACAGGTAAGGTGTACAGAGCACACGAGAAAAGGTATACAGAGCAGACGAGAAAACAGGTCTTCATGCATTATTGTCCAGTTTGTAGAGTGCGCAAAACAAAAAAGGGAGATAACTCAAAAATTAGCTACGCAAGAGTTGTCATTCTTGTGCGCGACACACCTCCGGGTCGTGGTCTATGCATGTGTGAAGTTTCATGAAAATATTCCAAAGGGTGGTCGAGTTATGCTCCGGACAGGAAATCAGTGAGCGAAAAAAAAAAAGGGAGATAACTCAAAAATTAGCTATGCAAGAGTTGTCATTCTTGTGCACGACACACCTTCGGGTCGTGGTCTATGCATGTGTGAAGTTTCATGAAAATATTCGAAAGGGTGGTGGAGTTATGCTCCGGACACGAAATCAGTGCGAGAAACAAAAAAGGGAGATAACTCAAAAATTAGCTATGCAAGAGTTGTCATTCTTGTGCGCGACACACCTTCGGGTCGTGGTCTATGCATGTGTGAAGTTTCATGAAAATATTCCAAAGGGTGTTCGAGTTATGCTCCGGACAAGAAGTGTCTGCGGCGGACGCGGACGCGGACGCGGCGCGCTGTCAAATCCATAGTATCCCCAGACGGAGTCCGGGGGATACAATAATACGTACTTTGAATCGGTGCTTGTTGTTGTTGTTAGTACCACGTGATCATACATCTTGATTGCTATTGCTCATTCCGAGGCAACGTCAACACTTGACGTAATACAACTAATGTCATGTTTGTTTGTTTGTTTCTTGGGATTTAACGGCCTATCAACAGCTAAGGTCATTTAAGGCCGGGTCAATGGGTTTAGTACTAAATCCCATATATTACCTGTACAAGTACATGTACATGTTCAAGTACATGTACAAATGGGGGGGAAATCCCAAAATCAGAACTGAATATTTACAATAACAAAACTATATATTCAGCCCTGAAATCAGAATAATCCTGATCTGATGCCAGGTCCTCACCACACCAGAATCACTTGGTACCTCCCAAAAGCAGTAGGATCAGTAATAATCTTACTACTTTTATAATGGGCAATAACCCAATTCAACTCCCAGGTAACAAAAGAGCCGAAGATAAAAACGTACCTGAGGGCCAAACCAGGCAAATCGTGATTCCTATAAGGAGGAACCCCTACCGTTAATTTACGCCGTCTTGTTCGCCCGACCACCACCCACAACAAATGTCATGACATAACTACGATGCTTTTAAATCCCAAAATTTATATCCCAGTAAACTCCCATGCCGAACTACTTTCCGTAACCGTGAGGCGCAGTTAAAATAATTCTTAAGAAAACGGAAAATAAACACATTTTCTTGATGATTTTATTTCAAATTCTGGAATTATAAGGAATGAATGGCCTTTTTGTGAAATTTATCAGGGTATAAACTTGGAAAAGTCGCGGGAATACTGGACGAAGCGATAAAAAATTACAATTTTCGAAAAAAAATCAAAAAAAAAGAAGATATTTTTTGATTTTTTTTCGAAAATTGTAATTTTTTATCGCTTCGTCCAGTATTCCAGCGAAAAACCTCGCACATATGAAACAAGAGCATTTCTACTACCTGTGAAAGGTAAAATATACCTATGAACATGCCGAGACATCCACCAACAATATGTATTATTGCATATATGAGCAATGTAGGACCATATCATATGTATAACTGTTTTTGTCCCATCAGTTACTGTCTGTTATGTCAAGAAAACAATCTTTAACCCTTACCTTAATTTTTTGTTGTCTGCTGTTTATTTTCTATTTTCCATTTTTATCATAAAAAACATGCTGTGACAGCACTTTAGAATAATTTACAACATGCTTTGACAGCACTTTAGAATAATTTACAACATGCTTTGACGTCACTTCAGAATCATTTCCCATTTCCATGGGAAATGATTCTGAAGTGCTGTCAAACAAAGTTTTTATTGAGAAATAATCAAGATATAAAAGCAACAGCGGACGACAATTGTTGTGTGTAGCGGTCTAAGGGTTAATTTGACACATAAGCACAGCTTATGTATGGCTGGCATAAATAACAAAGTTTGTGTTATAATGTATAGTGGTCACAAACGGACAATGGGCATTGTCTCAAACTTGCCAAGCTGAATTTACATATCATTGTAAACAGTAACACTAGTACGTTTAAAAAATAATGCAATTTTCATGGAATTCTGATACATATCACAGTTTTCATGTTATCACAGACAAATCTGTGGATAGAAAAATATCAAATAAAATATAATTTCCTAAGTATACATGTAGTACCATTGATTTTAAATAACATTTGTTTCAATTACCCCATCCATATGTTTGGATATACGAAAGCCATTTACTTATTTGCACTATAGTTGGTGCTCTCTCTATGTATGTGAAGCATACCTGTAGCCTATTTCATCAACATTGCAAAGTATACTTTTGTAGCAAAGTACATGTATACTTTGAGGGAGAAATTTTCAATTTTATGATAAATTTATTAATTTTTATTATACTGAATTTATTACATTATCACAGCCAATTTGGTTGTGATAATGTAATAAATTCAGTATAATGATTCTACATACTGTAAATAATCAAATATATGCAGTCGTTAGTTCTATATGAAATAATACATTTCAGGAAAAATAAATGATTACTCCCTCAAAGTATACTTTGCTAGATAAGTATACTTTGCAATTTTGATGAAATCGGCTACAGGGGTTGAAATTTCACTCGCCCTGTTCGCCATGGCGAGTGCTTTTTGTGGCGGTCGAGTACTTTCTACAGGCACTCGCCCAGTTTGGCGAGTGAAAGATTTGGTCAGGATTTTTTTTTTCTGAAAAAAATTGCCAATTAATTCCATCGATAACGGCCAACAAATGGTATTAATTCAGCGACCATTTGTTGTTTACTGTTTACGTCAATTTGCGGGAAGTAAGATTCAAGCAGTGTCTACGTACACGGTTACGGGTAGAATCGCTAGCGATTTTGAACACGGTCCATATCGGGCAAGTTTAATTCACAGATTATTTGTCGGCTGTACGCGGCCGGGCTAACAAATAATATGACTGCGAGTATAGACTAGTGTATACGCGGCCACATATTGTCTCGTATACAGTTGGGTTAACGCGCATTTCAGACGCCGAACATAACGGTTTGGGACGAAACGGTCGGCGCCGGGTCCGAAACCATTGAATTTAGTAATTAAGGCAGCGCGCAGCGCATGCAAACATAGCCACTATAAATTAAACAAAATCTATGTCACGCAACGCTTATAGAAAATAAGAAGCGTGCATTGAGCCTCTGAGCAAATTCGCTGCTAAAAAACGTTGTTGAAGAAAAAACTCGACGAAGTTTATCTCACGATAAATAATATTTATTTGTTTGTTTATGTTCATTTAATACTTAAAATATAAATAACAATAATAGTGAATATGTCTCATACTGATCATAAATTATATATGTAAAAGCTTCTTTTTTTTTAAATAAGATGCAACATTACAAATACTGGAAATAGCATTTTATTTTTAAAAAAACTGGGCAAGTAACTTTTTGACCTGGGCAAGTACTTTTTTTTTTACTTGCCCAGCATACACATTGTTATTGTATCAGAAATTCACTAACTCACCATAAATTATGTTTTAACAAAAAAAACAACATTGTAACCACTAAAACAATGAATTAAAAAACTCAAACAATTGGAAATATCTGATGACAAAGACATGTCAGTGTTTGTGCTGCATGTGGCTGTGCAGAGACGAGCGCCATCTATAACGCTTCCCACACTTTGGACAGCTATACTTCTTCAACAGGCGGTGCACCCCCTCCACATGATACATTAATAAGTCAGCACGGGTGAATTCCTTTCCACAATCCTGACATGTGAATGGATCAGGTTTTGATGCCGGTGATCCCTTGCAACTTTTACTGTGGCGCCGTAAATTCGATGCATATTCAAACTCTTTGAGACACTTGCCGCATATTAACATTGGCAGCAGTTCATGACAACGTCGCATATGTGCCTCGCAGTTATCTCTATCCACAAACCCTTTCTGGCAGCTGGGGCAACTGTGCGGATAGTTCCCAGTGTGTTTGGTCATGTGTTTCTGGTAACCACGTGTAGTCTCGAAGGATTTTCCGCATTCTGGGCATAGCATCTTGTCAGCATGAAAACCCTCTTTGAGCGGACTTAGAACCATCAAACTAAAATTAAATAGAGAATACAGTGTATTTGAATTTTATTTATTTTTTTCACAGAGTGAACTGTTGTTCACCGAGTGATGTTATAATTTTAACAGTGGCGAGGCAATGAAATTTCACTGTCTGGTTTTCAAGATCGTGAACAACTACCACAGCGAGTTTGCACGGAACACAAGTACCAAATCATTGGTCCAGCTGATAACAGACAAGCTGCCCACGTGTAGAAACGCGACACCGAATCATCGAGAACCAAAATGCATTGTGAAGTGGAGTGTCGCCAGCCCGCGTTAAGAAGCGCTGTGCCATTCGCCTTCACTGAAGGTTACTGCCCCCTCTCTACAATGGTAGGTTAACTCAGCAGTGTACAGAGAAAGCTCTCACTCAATATCTACAAATTCCCCACAAGTCTGCCACGTGCGCAATTACCCCACCCATGTCTCAAACACTGAGCTCAAATAAAAAACACCCCATTTAATATGCAAAAACGTTACAGTATGTATTAATTTTAAAATAACAACAATAAAAATGTGTACTAGGCCACATAATGACATAAAATAAACACGAGTGCAACGCATAAAGTACATAAAACGATATTTGGTTCAGTCAATTTAAAATCTGACCGACACGGACGGGGTTGATTCTACCTTATACCATAGGCAGCTTCATTATGGCGAGCTTTGGCGAGCCCAAATAAAGTTGTCGGGGCGAAACTGAATATATTATGTCTTTTTCTTAATTGCTTACAGGTGTTGATATATGTTGACGTCATAGCCGCCGAATGTGCGTAATTGCGTGACGTCAGTAAAAATGGTTTTAGTTTACAAAGCGATAGCATATTGCCTATATTGATTTATGAAAAAAGGATTTGTAACCAAATTGCATTTAAATCGGCAGTCATATTTCACATTTTCAAACTACAGCGCCATGACAAAAGTATTCACGAACAGGGGACAAAGTATACGAGATAAACATGATGGTCTTTAGTTAGAGACGATTTTCCGCTTTGTGTGTTGAATTACATCAACTAAATTATGTCATCCTACTTTCAATGGGATGTCATTTTTGACATCATTGTGCAAGCAGGAGTCGAAATTTAATGTTGATGTTCCACGAGCCTTGAGGTGAGTTTGTGCGCATTCATTTGGTGTATTTATGTATCTGGAGATTGGCTGTACACATGTGGTCTGGAGAATTGTATTGTAGGTTGTTTGGAAGAGATTATATGTGCTGTTGTGCATGCTCTGTTAACTCTACATGCTAGCAGCGAAAATATCTGCCAAACGAATTAGGAGTGTATGTTATATTTCTCTCTGTAAATATGTCTTGAAATTTCATTAGAATCGAGTCCTCAGGACTCGATTCTAATGAAATTCCAAGACATATGATATTTACGGGGAGAAATACAAGAAAATATGATGAATTTTTGTCCGATAGTTTTGAACTATTTATAGCCCACAAGTTTCCCAGCATGCAAAGAGTTAAGCCTCTCAGCGTCTATAGTAACGTTATTATTTTTACCCTCGTGTCACGTCTACATAACTTTCAGAAAACCAAAGTGGATATAAAGATTGGCGATACTTCGGAGACTGCAGTGGAAATTACAGTCGCCGTCGACATTGTCATTCAGTGTGTTAGTGAAATGTTTGCTTTGTTAATGTCAGTGGGAGAAAACAGTTAAACAAATTCTTTGTGTGAAATATGACGATACACAATTCCGTACAAGTTTTTCTGCATCCATTCCGTGCATAATGGGCAAAGTTTTCCATTCCGTACACACAATTAAATTATTGGTCACCAGGTGTGATGTTCCTACCCGTACTGTTGTTTTTTTTCTATGTGATTTTTGACACATTTCCACTGAAAGGCAGGTTACATATTCGGAAAGAGCATCGATCACAGAGATAATATCAAGTGACAGACTTAACATTATAGGAATGAATGGCCTTTTTGTGGAATTTATCGGGGTATAAACTTGGAAAAGTCGCGGAAATACTGGACGAAGGCCGAAAGGCCTCGTCCAGTATTCCAGCGACTTTTCTAAGTTTATATCCCCGATAAATTCAACAAAAAGGCCATTCATTCCTTATAATTCCAGCATCTGAAATAAATTCATCAAGAAAATGTGTTTATTTTCCGTTTTCTTAAGAATTATTTTAACTGCGCCTCACGGTTACGGAAAGTAGTTCGGCGTGGGAGTTTACTGGGATATAAATTTTGGACAGAGACTTGCTATGGGCCAATCAAATGTTAGGGAATTGTGTAAATATTTTTGTGCTGGAATTGTTGGTCCATGGATGAAGGTTTGCGAGCCCAGCAAATACCGTTCCCTCGCTTTATTTTTTTTTCTATTCAAATTATTCAGGTTCAACGGTCGATTATGCTTTTATTAGCGAGATATGGACCCGGACAGGAGCAAACGAGGGTTCAGACATCAATTATACTGTATTATCATGTTCATTTTGTGATCTTTGACAGTTTAAAGGGGAAAAGAAAGTAAAATTGAAGTGCTTACCCGACAGCTTCCACTTCCTCCGCCATCTTGTTTTGGACAGTCATTTTTGTTCATACAGCTTATAGTACTGGTATACTAGCATTCAAATAACACAAAGGTTCTTGATCAAATGTTATCAGGCATGTTTAAGCCAAGATTAATGTTCTCTAAAATGTGCATAAAGCCTTTATTTTTTAATTCTTTGTTTTACGAACGAGTGCTGGAGGAGGAGGGGAAAAAATATAATGAAAAAATAATTTTTATTTTTGTCGGGAGTTATAAACTGTACGAAGAACAATAAAAAGTAATATTATTAATTAGAAAAATATATGTTCGTACATCTATATCTTTGCATAAATTATATCTAGTCTTATATAATTATTTATTAACGCAGTGTTCGGTATATACCAGTATCGTTACGCGTCAAGATAATTGTAATTGCGTGAAATAACAAGAGCTGTAGGAGAACAGCATAGCTCGACTACGAGGGTTGTCGATGTACACATAGCTTGACAAAGAAGGTGGCTGCGGCCTGCATAAAAACCTTAACCAAGGTTGACTAAAAACCGTAACCAAGGGAAATTAAGTAAGTATTTCAAGGTTAAATTTAGGTCAATGTCAGATATAGGTCAGGGGTTATTGATGTACATCACTAGGAGATGAAGTTTTCCAAGTATGGTTTCTGTAGGCCCAGGAGTATTCCATATACAAGCTTGACTAAAAACAGTAACCAATGGGAAATAACTAAGTAATCCAAGGATAAAAGTAGGTCAAGGTCAAATATAGGTCAGGGATTATTGATGTACATCACTAGGAGATGAAGTTGTCCAAGTATGGTTGATGTAGGCCCAGGATTATTCCATATACAAGCTTGACTATAAACATTAACCAAGTAATTCAAGGTTAAATGTAGGTGAAGGTAAAATAAAGGTCAGGGGTTATTGATGTACATCCCTATGAGAAAAAGTTATCCAAGTATGGTATCTGGATGCACAATAGTATTCCATGTACAAGCTTGATTAAAAACCTTAACCAAGGTTGACTAAAAACCTTAACCAAGGGGAATTAAGTAAGTAATTCAAGAGGAAATGTAGGTGAAGGTCAAATATAGGTCAGGGGTTATTGATGCACATCACTAGGAGATGAAGTTGTCCAAGTATGGTGGGTGTAGGGCCAGTAGTATTCCATATACAAGCTTGACTAAAAACCTTAACCAAGGGGAATTAAGTAAGTAATTCAAGAGGAAATGTAGGTCAAGGTCAAATATAGATCAGGGGTTATTGATGTACATCCCTATGAGAAAAGGTTGTCCAAGTATGGTGTCTGTATGCACAATAGTGTTCCATGTACAAGCTTGACTAAAAACCTTAACCAAGGGGAATTAAGTAAGTAATTCAAGAGGAAATGTAGGTGAAGGTCAAATATAGATCAGGGGTTATTGATGTGCATCACTAGGAGATGAAGTTGTCCAAGTATGGTGGGTGTAGGGCAAGTAGTATTGCATGTACAAGCTTGACTAAAAACCTTAACCAAGGTTGATTAAAAACCTTAACCAAGGGGAATTAACTAAGTAATTCAAGACGAAATGTAGGTCAAGGTCAAATATAGATCAGGGGTTATTGATGTACATCACTAGGAGATGAAGTTGTCCAAGTATGGTGGGTGTAGGGCCAATAGTATTCCATATACAAGGTTGACTAAAAATCTTAACCAAGGCGTGACTTGACGGTGACGCCGACGCCGACGCCGGGGTGACAACATAAGCTCTACTTATTCTTTGAATAGTCGAGCTAAAAATGCTTGCGTATTCTGTACACAACAAAAAAAAGTATTTGTTTTAAATCAGTGAAATACGCAGATTAATTTCACCTGGAGAAAGTGACATCTGTCAATTAATGGTTGTTTAATACAAATATTTGGCCGCTGGTCGCGTTAAGGAAAAGTTGTTTAATACACTGTCATTATATAGGCCAAATGGTCGGGGGAATTGAAAATGGTCGCATAAGACAAAAGTCGCTTAACCCTTAGAACGCTACTCACAACAATTGTCGTCTGCTGTTGCTTTTATATCTTGCCTTATTTCTCAATAAAAACATGGTTTGACAGACAGCACTTCAGAATCATTTCCAATGGAAATGATTCTGAAGTGATGTCAAAGTATGTTGTAAATTATTGTAAAGTGCTGTCAATGCATGTTTTTGATGATAAAAATGGAAAACAGAAAATAAACAGCAGACGACAACAAAAATAAGATAGCGATGATACCCCGATCTAAGGGTTAATGCACGTGCTCGCTTACAAGTGCAAGTTTGACTGTACCCATGCAGCACTCTATGCTTAATGAAAGTATTTGCATTTTGTAAAGAACGTTTAGTGCAACCATAAAACACACAAGACAGGGCACCACATCAGAATTGTTGCCACGGGGAAAAAAAATGGACAAGTGAGGTTTCTCTACAAATTTACACATTAAGTTTCAATTGTACTATAGATTCCACATTACACAACGTCCAATACAAATACCCGATGTGAATTCTGGGAATAAATAAATAAATCGCTGTAATATATAGTAAGTAGAAGCCTATGTGATTTTTGCTCTATGTATGTTGAAAGTATAAAACACTTATTCTGGGAATGTACCAATGTGCAACATGTTTGGTCTCGGCTAAGAACTTAACTAAATGATAAAGGTAAAACATGCATAATGAATGAACGTTAAAAACATTTCTATAGGAATAAATAACAATGCACTTTTGGCACAACTTAATTTCATTGTTACTCTAGGAAAATATTTCTTTCCTTCTTTTTCTCATGATTATCTCCCCTAACTTTAAGCTCTCTTCAACACTACTTTCTACTACATTTTGTATGTAACTTGTGTAGTATAATTAGATACTATTAAGTTCCATTGTTATACAGTGTACATAATGTATTGAAAAGTGAAAACAAAACATTAAGTCCAAATATATGTTTTCATTGATAATAGCAGAGCACATATCTGGTAAAACCGGTTTAGAAATTCCACCGTCACCCACTAATAAGGACCATATCATACAATTTCAATAAACAGTTGTTTTTTTCCATTTGTGTGAATGTGGTAATATGCTGGTGAAATTTTATTGAGAATTTATACAATTAAGGATGGATTGTAGTCTATAATTGCCTTTTTTTCAAATACAAATTAAAATTACTCCAGTTTCCAAGTACCGAAATACTTGATGTATATTCCAAAATATTTGTTGTAATATGTAGCAGGTGTTAGGGTAGAAACAAAATTGCTACCCCGTTCCATACCTCTCGCGAGGGTAGCAATTTATAACCCAATCTCTTTAATGTAACACATGGAAGAGTGATTTTTGCAATCGGTTATCCGGCGTGTTTGATATGTTAGCGACATAAAACTGTTAAAACTGTATCAATAAATTATTAATAAAGAACATACACATGTGTAAATTGGTTATTTTACCGTGTCATGGTTTTTATCTGACATTTACATGCATATCTTGTAAGTTTGAAAGCTTCATTTCGTTATGTTCAATCAATGTTGAGCAACAAGAGAAAAGATAGCTTCAATAGAAAAATTATTTCCCTGTTCTATCATTTTTGGCAATTTACTAGTTCTACATCAAAGATTATTTGTTTAAATGTATAAATTTATACATGTAGCTTACAAAAGTTTGACCTATACATACAACAGGTTTGGGTTACGCACTTCGGTTGCTCACATTTTTTGAAAGGGTCAAATTGTAGCCGTAGATAACATATCGGAGGCAAATTATTGTAGCTAGCGATAGGGTACAGTTGTTTCTGTCAAAATGTTCCAGGTTTATACGTGTACAAAGTGTTGTGCGTTGCGTATCCGTGGAGTTTCCGTTAGTTGCGTTTCAAACCGTGTGTCGTCTACGTGTAATACGTTTTCGTCCATGCGTTGCGTTTCCCCACTCTTGCGCATGCGCGAAAGTCGAACAAACCGTGTTCAACGCATTGAGTTTCAAAAGCGTGTAATCCGTGTACAACGGTTGTAAACGTATACAACGGTTGTAAACAACGTATTGAGTTTCAAAAGCGTGTAATCCGTGTACAATGGTTGTAAACGTATACAACGGTTGTAAGCGTATACAACGCTAAGGTAAACCGTTTAAACGATTTAACGCTTTCTTTGACGAACGGTTACACGCATCTACATGTACACAGCACCGTACAGATGAAACCGTGTTATACGCATAACACGTTTCCACGGGTTTTAACGCATTACATGTTTTGGTATGCCAACCTTGTATCGCGTAGAATGCGCATGCTCTGATCGTTCTTCGTGTGTGTATATATATACTTCTAGACTCACTGCAGGGCTTCTAACATTTTCAGTTTTCCGGTTCTGGACCGATTTTTGAACTCTCAGACCGATTGAGATTTGAAAACTAGTCTTAAAAATCGATCCGAGAAAAATTGCAAGTCGGCTGCTATTTCGCTATAAACATTGTAAATTTACCGGTTTTGACCACCAAGTAATTTATGACACATATCCGCGGGCCATATCCGTGTTAAACCAGTGTGCAGCTCGCTGTGTATTCAGTTTCTCCAAATATCGATTAATCTTAACACACGCGTGGGACAGGTGTATAGCGGATTAGTGACTGAAATAGACTGGCTTCAGCGTAAAGATAATACGAGAGTTCCTAGACTCGCCATTTCTGATGATGTTAAAATAAAATAATGAAACCTTGCACTGTGTTTATCTGTGTTCGCAAAATTTAACCCCAATTAACTGACACGGACTATCGGCCCGGGCTATTCCATATTAAGTTAGGAACTGTTACATTACGCTGTAGTAGGCGTCATTTTTGTGTATATAAAATGTACATAGGAATGCCGCAGATCCTGATGAGCCGGCTCACGTGATCTATAATTCTCAAACATTTTGATAAACGACAAGGTACATCTGTCATGTTAAAAGCGTGACTCATTAGTCATCAGGGATTATGGATCAATTGAAGTGCTAAATCACACCGCCGATGTACTTTGAACTCGATCTGAGGGTATATGTATTCGCGATATTTTAAAAGGGACGAAACAAGGACGCCTCGAAGAGATCGGGGCCGAACAGGTATTTGTGTTAAAACGTGCATGTAACCGTTGTACACGTTTCAACGCTTTCATATAGATACACGCTTCCAGGTAAAGCGTTGTACATGTTTCAACTCTTTCACCTCGCTACATATGTATACGCCAAAGCGTGTTATACGCCTTGAAGCTAAACGTATTACACGCTTTAAAACTAAACGGTTTGACAATGTGTATTACACGTGTACGAACCGTATTATACGTTTAAACAACGTATACAACGCTACAGCAAACCGTTGCGTTCGCGTTGCATTCGCGTTGAGTTTGCAAGTGTTGTCTACGGTGGAACAAAAACGGAGACTGCACTGTATCATGTATGATACGTACGTATTATTCATGAGAAAACTGGGATGAAAGACATGAATAGGTGTTTGGTTATGAACCGAGAAATATCAATGGCGACAGCTTAAGCGCTCTTGTATTCAAGATATTACAATTATAATGTTTATCTCTGATAGAGAAAACAAATGAAAATCACACAAAAACATGGTGATATCTCGAACACAGAATTACTTCAACTGACGCCATTGATAGGGTTGTATACCTGGTTCAATGGCAAACGCTTGTACTTAATTTATGCAAGTTTGACTTCTCAATTCAGAACCAAACAAATCCATAATTGACTCTGTATGGTCTCATAAATCATACTTTATCATACATGAAACATAATCCTATCACCTGCTACGTACAGCTTGCAACAAACTGTATAATTAGGTTTGAGGAATTTGATTCCTCAAACCTTTTGTTTTCGTTGGTTTTTTTTTTCTTTTTCTTTTTCTTTTTTTTCTTTTTCTTTTTATTCAGCCGTCGAGACTACAGCCCAAACCGCTGGTCGGATCGACTTCAAATTTTGTATACCGATTCGCATCAACAGTGAGACGAGAATAACTCAATTTTCAGAATTCTCATGACGTCACTTTTTACGAAACCGGAAGTGACGTCATATATCATATAATTTCCTATAACTTCCTTATTTTCCAACCAATTTCAAAAATTCTTTTTGTATTCGAAAGCTGCGAGAAATCTCTATCTTCGCTTGCCTGGCCGTTATTGGCTATCTGCTCAAATGAGAGAGCTATTGACATGTGAAGTTGAGAAAAATGAAAAAAATCAACAATTTCGGATTTTATTTTTTATTTTAACGGGTGGGGTGGTCTTCGAAAACAGTTTCCAATTTGTACAGTAATCTCAGCAACATAATTTTTTGACAGCGTGACGCGGGACATTCATCCGCACAAAAGATGATACTTTTCAGAGCTATAGCTTGAAGAGTTCCGATTCTATTGCCTTTCAAACTTGGACGTTTTTTTTTCTCAATTTTTCAAATTTGAAATGTTCATAACTTTGTTATTATCTAACCGATTTCAAATATTTTTTTTCCATTAAAAAGCCAACAAAATTCTCTATCTCCACTTCGCTGGTAGTTTTTGGCTATCTGCCCAAATGAGAGAGTTGTAGGCATTTGAAGTTTGGTTCTTTCATTTTTTTAAATTTGAAATGGTCATAACTTTTTTATTATTCAACTGATTTCAAATATTTTTTTTCCATTAAAAAGGCAATAAAATTCTCTATCTCCGAATCGCTGGTAGTTTTTAGCTATCTGCTCAAATGAGAGAGCTACATGCATTTGAAGTTTTTTTTTTCAATTTTTCAAATTTTAAATGTTCATAACTTTGTTATTATCTAACCGATTTCAAATATTTTGTTTCCATTAAAAAGCCAACAAAATTCTCTATCTCCGCTTCGCTGGTAGTTTTTGGCTATCTGCCCAAATGAGAGAGTTGTAGGCATTTGAAGTTTGGTTCTTTCATTTTTTTATTTTCTTTGTTGTTCAACATAATCATGATAATTATACCGATGAAAGCCGAAACAGGCCGAATGCCTGTGGCTGCAGCTAAATCCTTTGATCTTAGCAACATGTTAAGTTCATGAGGTCACTGTCTAGAGTTGGATGGCACACTTCGCGTGTTAACTCTATGCGACCACTGACCAGCGTTTGTTAAAGGTACATGCCCACGCAGTAGGCACAAAATGTTCTTTATAGGAATTAAATAAGTGTATAATTATGTCACTATTCCACCAGTTCTAAACATTACGAGTGCCCGCTATACAAATATAATCATTTATTAATTATCAATTTACTGTTAGCGGCGCGCGGCGGTAACAGTCTATTTTGATAATGTGCGTGGACGACGACTTTCACATCACGGCTTGCGGTGCGCATGCGCAGTATACTACGCGCGCCAGTCGGCTTCCCAATATGTAAACAAGAATATCACATGTCGAAACGTCCAGGACGGAAATTGTATGAAACGGCGTCGGCCAAAAAAAAGGCGAAATGTCTGAGGGACAGGCAGTACAGAGAGAGAGATATAGTGGTTAATATTGGCGACCAAATCACCAGGAATGGAACGAGTTACGTGGAGATTTAGATTTGGACTCGAACTTAAACAATTTTCATTTTATATACGAACTGACATGCTGTGAGTGCTTTAGAATCGTCTCAACTTCAATGTCAGACTAGGGGGTTAACGGTACACATTTCGTAGAACGTTATATAATGAAAAATGCTTAGGATAGTCAAGCGATTCTGAAAATACAAAACTTTATTTTTTCAATTTCATTGGAATTGCATCAATTTTTTTGAGTTTCATATGTTTTCGTCATTGGCAATGTCTTCTAATCACTTTGCCAGTGTACGTTTGTCAGTACATCAAGCCTCAAACCGTTGTGATGCAGCTTCAGCTGCTCTAGTTATTATGTGTGGTTGTTGAAAAGCAGAGTACATCAGGGCTCCAGTAGCCTATTTCATCAACCTATCAACACTTGATCAATCAGGACCAGTAGCCTATTTCATCAATCTATCAACACTTGATCAATCAGGACCAGTAGCCTATTTCATCAACATTGCAAAGTATACTTTACTAGCAAAGTATACTTTGAGGGAGTAATCATTTATTTTTCCAGAAATGCATTATTTCACATAGAACTAACAAGTGCATATATTTCATGATTAAAAGTATGCAGAATTATTATACTGAATTTATTACATTATCACAGCCATTTAATGGCTGTGATAATGTAATAAATTCAGTATAATAAAAATTAATAAATTTTTCAAAAAATAGAAAATTTCTCCCTCAAAGTATACTTTGCTACTAAAGTATACTTTGCAATGTTGATGAAATGGGCTACTGATAAGGTATTAGTAATGGAGTATTGTCACTCCTTCATTTCTGAAGCAATTGGTTATTTCAAAATTTTAATTGGGTAAAATAAAATCACACTACTGTTTACACATCAACAGGCAGAAATCATTGAATAATTTGCTTCAAAATGAAAACATGTCTTGGCATTTCATTAGAACTGTCTCCAATTCCTTGGAGACAATTCTAATGAAATACCAATATTTGTTTTCATGGAAAATAAGAAAAATATGCTATTTTTGTGGTATGTTCATTGTTTTCTTCAGCATGGTAAATTTAAGGTATCACAATTTTTTAATTGCTTTTTGATACTTGCTACTTCTGATTTCAGTTGGGTTTTTGGCAATTTTAATTGGGTATTTAAGCAAATACACAGCTTATCTGGAGCTGGTACATGTAATTTTAATTTGAAAGTATATGCTACAATCCATCATTAAACATTGCACTATAATGGCGGTGCTTCACTTTTGTACGATCGTATATATATTGCCTGTGATTTGATTTATTCAACAATGAACTACTGTCTGTTTCACGAAACCTGCCCAAATTTTACGGCTATATAGACAATTCAAAAACAATATTTTTTTCGATAATATTAAATTAAAGGAAAATTTAAGAATGAGCCTTCTTTTTATTTCGTGAAATTTGGTCAAATATTGATTTTATTGCGCAAAAACAATTTCCCCACGTTAAATCCCCATAGACATCTTCACGGAGTGAAGATGTCTATGGGGATTTAACATGGGAAATTTTTTTGAATTTCAGAAATACTTGACCGATTTTTAAAATTTAACTTTTGTTTTCTTAGTTAGATCATATCCAAGCTATCTAGTCAGGTTTCGGAGTCAATTTACAAATTGTTTGACTCCTCCCACACTTCCTTACCTCTTTTTCCCCCATGTTAAATTCCAATAGAGAAATCAATTTTTCGTAATAAAATCAATATTTGACAAAATTTCACGAAATAAAAAGAAGGATCATTCTTAAATTTTCCTTTAATTTAATATTATCGAAATAAATATTGTTTTTGAATTGTTTATATGGCCGTAAAATTTGGGCAGCTTTCGTGAAACAGACTATAAACATCTGTAAGTGATTTGGGCCCTGGGTCAGAAAAAGGATGAACGACATATGAGATGTCAAAGTCCCAAATCAGCTTTCGCCTCAGTGTAATCTAATCGGGGCCTATGATATGTGCAATTCAGTCCCTCAAGTAGGATAAATGACACCAGAAAACAAGATTACTTTTTACAGAGCTCCAGATAAGGTGCGTATTGGCATATTTGAAGCACTTATTTTAGCTGAATACGCATTGATTATCACAGTGGGAGTATAACATACTCACAGCAATGTGAAAATACGTATTGATTACAAATCGAGTAATAAAGTTGAAATTATTTTCAACCGTATTACAGAATGAATAAGTAATAATACACTGAAATAAGTGAATGGTTAAATTTGTTTGACGTTTTGATCATTTGTTCCCTATGTAATAATAAAGACAATCAATAACCCATTTGTAAAATTAAATACGCATTTAATTTGAAATCAGGGAGTACGTTAGTCTTTAGACAAATAGCTTATATGGAGCTCTGTTGTAAGGTCCTTTTACTCAGCCGACTGCCCATTTATGTTATCTCTCTAACGTGAGTGGTGATTAGTGACTACTAGAGAGGATACGATATAGTACATACAAGTAATTGTAGTACCATACTTATTCTAATAGTAGCCCCCTCTCTAATAGTAGCCCCCCTCCCTTATTTGCATTCTAAATATGTTATTTTAACATACATAAGCCATTTAAAACAATGTTTTAAATGGCTTATGTATGTGAAAATAACATATTTTGATCCTATTTTCCACGTTTTGATCCCCACAAATTGCATAGCCCCGGTGGCGTTTATTAGATAAATACGGTACTTGGTGTAAATGAGTAAAGTAAACAATCCGTATATGGATTGGTATGATAATATCAGTTTGTAATCTCTGATATACAATATACATGACTGTATTCTTTCAAATTGTCACTATAATATGTGTATAAATGTATGTCAAAATATATTTCAGATCTATATATATTATCCGCTGTGTTTTTCATAATTGATATTATCCTCATGTATCGCTGTCCATTACACCTTATGTATTACACTTAATGTGTTTACAACACGGTCAATAGCAGGGTGTCCGAGCCTGATTTTCCCACGTGAAGTAATCTGTGATGTCATTTTTACAGTAGATTTTCATGATAGGTAGCACACCAAATACGATGGCATATATGTTTTATGGGTTCTTTGAAAGTTATTTACAATAACTTATAACTTTCACAAAGAATCGAGTATCGTTTATTTCTTACATTCACATGCTCTAATTTTTATTTACATTTACGGTAAGCGATTCTTTGTCAAAACGACAGAATTATGAGATTAGAGCCGCCTATACAATAAAGGGCAACGTGTACCGCATTTGCTGCAGTATATTTCATAAAAATATGTCATTCCATTAGAAAGATATTAAAGGAAATCTACTGTAAACACATCTAAAAACATGACGTCACGCCGTTAGAAAACACGTGATCCCACATATGAATATGTCAACAGTCAAGTAAGGATGCAAATACATTTGGTTAAACTACTTATATCTGTATCCGGAAATTTCTTCTGAATAACAATATATCACAATTTGTTTGTTATATACATGTATACAGTCGGACAAAAGTTAATCATAACCCGATGACACCCCTAAAAGACGAAGCATAATTGATGACATCATATAATCTGCTACATTATACATGTAGGTTTGTTGGTAACACATACATGTACAATGTATCTTATAAGTAAATGACGTCAGTGATGTCACTAGTGATGATGTACATGTACATGCTCATTCTAAAAAGTGCAATAAATGACAAATAAATGGCTATTCATTGAATATCAGTATGTTCGGTATTTTGAATCTATGTCCTGTAGCCGATTTCATCAAAATTGCAAAGTATACTTTCCTAGCAAAGTATACTTTCAGGGAGCAATCATTGATTTTTCCGAAATGCATTATTTCATGCAGAACTAACGATTGTGTATATTTGATGATTAAAACTATGCAGAATTATTATACTGAATTTATTACATTATCACAGCCAAAATTGGCTGTGATAATGTAATAAATTCAGTATAATAAAAATTAATAAATTTATTCTAAAATTGAAAATTTCTCCCTCAAAGTATATACTTTGCTAGGAAAGTATACTTTGCAATGTTGATGAAATCGGCTACTGGTAAGACAAACTATGCTTGACTTTTCTCTCCGACTGTATACATGTGCATGTATAGGTGACACGTCATGTGATTTTGTACCTTCGGACATCCTCGTAATTTCATTAAATATGTCAAAAGTTGACAACATTTTCAGAGTACATGTACGTACTTCATGCAATTACGCAGATGTCCAAATTTGTTTTTGTTGTTGTTGTTGGTGGTGTTTAACGGCCTATCAACAGCTAAGGTCATTTAAGGAAGGCTGTACGCACCGCACCCCCCATCCCTTAACCCTTTCATCACCACAGGCCTGTACAGTGATATTGGCAAAAGTGTAGATCCAGAAGAGCAGGCTCGTGACGAGCCGTCTCATCAGGATCTGCACTTTTTGCAAGTAATTTTCAGTATTTTGAGAACAAAAACACCCCATGTTCATAAATGGACTGATCTGAAAATCATTTTGTGATGATTGGATTGGCTTGTAAATTAACATATCAAAATCCATTCCAGTTACTTAGGAGTGAAACGGTTAATCTGCCGAGGTCTATCCGTGGATGTGCAAAAATATTTATTTAGCCTTTTGCGGTCGATAACGCACCCCCTTAAATTAATTCCTGCGTACGGGCCTGGAAGGGCAAATGGGTTAGATCCCATATTCAACCTGCTGCATTGGGGGGAAAATCCCAAAATCAGAACGGAATATTTACATCGGAAAAAATATATATTCAGCCCTGAAATTAGAATAACCCGACCTGGTGCCAGCTAGGTCCATACCACACCAGTCACTAAGAGTGGCCCCTTCCCCTAAAAGTAAAAGGATTACGAATAATCATATTACTCATATAAGGGGTACATGTATAACCAGATTCAACTGTCACATACAAGAAAGCCAAAGACGTACATGAAGGCAAAACCAGGTCTTTGGTCGGGTTTCCGGTAATGATGAATCCCGATTGTTAAAATACTCATCACATGCTCCCACCTACCGTCCGGATGTCCGAAGGTACAAAATCACAAGGTGGGTCTCATACTTTGAGGGAGAAATTTCCAATTTTAGGAAAAATTTATTAATTTTTATTATACTGAATTTATTACATTATCACAGCCATTTTGGCTGTGATAATGTAATAAATTCAGTATAATAATTCTGCATACTTTTAATCATCAAATATATGCAGTAGTTAGTTCTATATGAAATAATGCATTTCAGGAAAAATAAATGATTGCTCCCTCAAAGTATACTTTGCTAGAAAAGTATACTTTGCAATGTTGTTGAAATCTGCTACTGAGCTCCAGATAAGATTTGTGTCTAAAGCGTACAATACCCCCTGATTTAAAAATCATTGCGTATTTTACCTTTACAAATGGGTTATTGATTTTCTTAATTACTAAATAGGGAACAAATGATAAACAAGAGGGCCATGATGGCCCTAATTCGCTCACCTGACTCCATGAACACCAGAGGAGAATGTGACATTGAGTTCATGTGTTTTAAACAAATTATGCTATTTTTAGATGGCGGTCATCTTGGATTAAGCGATGACTCTTATTTTACCAAATCTGAAAATGCTTCACCCAAGGATCTTAACTTACTATGAAGTTTGGCCAGCATCGGCCATGTGTTTCCTGAGAAAATGACGTTCAAAATCTTGAATAAATGTACCTTTTGGTGGCCATCATGGATGACATAATCATCCGATTCCGACAAATATTGCACCAGAGCAATCGCCTCATCGATACTTTCAATTTGATATATGACATGAGCATATTCGGTCAAAAATAAAATTTGACCCCAATTAGACCCCACGGGCCACGCCCATTTTAACAACTTTGAAAGAGCATTGTACATCGATCATTCCTACCAAGTTTCGTTGAAATCCGGCTAACGGTTCATGAGAAGAAGATTTTTTAAAAAATTATGCTATTTTTAGATGGCGGCCATCTTGGATTAGCGATGACCTCCATTTTAACAAATCTGAAAAGGCTTCACCCATGGACCATAACTTTTAAGTTTGGCTACCATGGGCCAGGCGGTTCATGTGAAGAAGAATTTTGAAATCTCTAATAAAAGAATGACCTTTTGACATTTCGGCGGCCATCTTGGATGACATAACAATCCGATTTCGACAAAAAATGTAACAGAGTGATCGCCTCATTGATACCTTCGATTTGATATATAACATGACCATATTCAATCAAAAATAAAATTTGACCCAATTCGACCCCACGGGCCACGCCCATTTTTGACCCCGGGGTCACCATCTTAACAACTTTGAAAGAGCATTGTACATCGATCATTCCTACCAAGTTTTGTCGAAATCCGGTAGGCGGTTCTTGAGAAGAAGATTTTTGAAGAATTTGTGCTATTTTTAGACGGCGGCCATCTTGTATTACGTAATGACGTCATTTTAACAATTTTGCAATCCCCCTACCTAAGGACCATGACCATGAAGTTTGGTGACTATAGGCCCAATGGTTACCGAGGAGAAGACGTTCACGGACGACGACGGACGACGACAGACACATTACGGTAACAATAGCTCACGTGAGCTTCGCTCAGGTGAGCTAAAAATGTAACAAATTTAAACATTCACTTATTTGAGCTGCAAACTGTTTGCTTTTTGCAGCTCAACTAAGTGAATTTTCAACTTTATGACAGTATTTTCACTACTCAATTTGAAAATCAATGCATATTTTCACATTGCTGCACCAATTTCTGATAATCAATACGTATTCAGCTCAAATTATTACGTAAAATACGCCAAGACGCACCTTATCTGGAGCTCTGATGTATATATGAATTTACGAAAGAATCCTTATCGTTGTAGCTTACAACTAACTGAATGAGCTCGGAGGCACGATTGCCACTTGAAGCAGCGCCCACAGACGCTGCACATCAGTGATGCCTCTGTGTGCACCTTGCCATGTTGCTTCAGCGCTTTATTGCTCGAGAAACATTTTTCGCAGATAGAACACTTCTTCGGTTGGTGGACGGCAATCGTTTTCCCACAAACACTTTTGGTATGATGCTTCAAATTCTTGCGGTAGGAGAACAATTTGTGGCATTTTGGACATTCCAATGTTTTCTTGCTTCCGTGTTTAGCAATCATGTGCCCATTCAGATGTTCTCTGCTGTGGAATAGTTCCCCGCATGCGGGGCACAGACACCCGCCAACATGTAGGTGTGTCCTGTCAATGTGACGTTTTAGGACGTCTTGTCTCGAAAATGATTTTCCACAAGTATAACACAAATTCACATCTCCCTGGTGTGACTGCAAATGACGAGTTAACTCCCATTGTGAAGCATATTTCTTCTGGCAAACGTGGCACTCGTGACAATTTGGTTTGTGATATCGTACATGTTGTTCCAGCATAAAGAGGTTTTTGAAACATTTTCCACACGTTTCGCAGGTTACGTCACTGTTATTCGACATAGTGGTTGTGCTGCAAATATACATGAGATTCACATGTACACGTCAGTGTTTTTCACTCCCTTGTAAACATACCGGAGAGGGATAGCATGAGCAATAGGAGTTCGACTGCAAACACAATCGCCAATTGTGGAAATCTGACACACACACATGCTTGTTTACATTCCATGTTAACGCTTTCACCCCTAATTAACTGGAATGGATTTTTATATGTTAATTTTCGGACGTATCCAATCGTCACAAAATTACTTTCAGACTAGTCCATTTATGAAAAAGGTGTGTTTTGTTCTCAAAAATAGAAAAATTATTTGCAAAAAGTGCAAATCTTGATGAGACGGCTTGTCACGAGCCGGCTCATCTGGATCTACACTATTTGCCAATACCACTACACTGGCCTGTGGTGTTTGAAAGGGTTATATGCCTATATGTCTGCCGTAGACTCGTATTCATGGAAAGCGGGGGTGGCGGCGGGGCAGACGTAGATAACGACAGTACCAGACTCCTAGTTTAACCCATGCTCAGTCTCTCTACCGCTCTGCTACCATCATAGCAAACACACATAAGCATGCGCTGGTAGGCTATTCATATGATGTCAGAGGTGAAATTCACAAATTGATGTGGCAGCTCATTCCTTCGTTGTTACCCCGAGACCCTCCCCACAACCCACCCCACAACCCACCCCACCCAGGATCTGCACATGGAAAGCTCAACATTATAACCTGGAGTTATAATAATGTATAGAGGATATTCATATTTTTGCCACAAATATGACATATATCTTCATCTCGTGGTGTGAAATGTCCATATTTCACTTGTGCCTAAAGAAAAATATGAATATTCTATTTGCTATATACCGCTCCATGGAAATTAGCAGTTTTTTAGACTGTATACGGTAATGAATGTGTATTTGCAGCCTATTTGCAGTCCAGCACTGCAGGTGCGTGTTATGAATATAGATAGCGGAAGTAGTCGTATGTTCACCGGAAGTTGTTTATTTCATCAATGAGAACATATTACTTTTAGTTACATCATATAACTATGTATTTCATGGGTATATATATATACTAGGTATAAAATAAAATGTATTTCCCAATTATACTGCATGCCTACCACTCCCGACCAGCACACTATCTGGACGACATTTATATAAAATGCGTTATTATGATTATTGTAAAGGATTTTGATGTATGCCTTAATTGCCAATCGATATGAAAATAATGCGTTATCTCCTCTGGTAATTTTATCGAGACATTTGCTTTTACCGAATAGCTTCATTCTCAGTTTATTTCACCATTAGTGACTTATTCGCAGGAATATTAAACACAGTCATTGTGCGGACAAACCTATTAGTCTTCAAAATCTCTATAACACCTTTAAAGTTTAAAGGTACATGCCCACTCAGTAGGCACACAATGTTCTTTATAGGAATTAAATAAGTGTATAATTGTGTCGCTATTCCACCCCTGCGAAAAACAGTTCTTATCTTCAAGAACAGTTCTCTAACTGTTCTTGGAACAGATGGAACAGTTCTTGAACTGTGCTTATAAACTGTGCTCAGGCGCGGATCCAGGATTTCGGGTTAGGGGGGGCGTAACTATTTTGCAATACTTGACTATATTATCGAACGAGCTAACTAAGCTCGTTCGATAATATAGTCAAGTATTGCAAAATAGTCGAGATAGCGCTAGGGGGGTCGGGGGGCATTCCCACCCGGAAAATTTTGCAAATCTACATCGCATTTCCTGCGTTCTGGCGTATTTTGGAGCAAAAATATTGACACTGTCACAGTATGTTTAGACAGTATGTCCGCCCCCCCCTTGAATTCGCCCATGGTGCTTTAACATGTTTCATAGAAGTTCAAGAACTTTAGATATGGAACAGTTCTTGAACACATTTATGAACAGTTTAAGAACACTTCAAGAATTTGATAGGTTCGTGAATTGTTCTTAAAATGTTCTATGAACAGATAAAGAACACTTGAAGAATTTGCATGATAGGTTCTTGAATTTTTTTAAAATGTTCCATGAATTTCATTCCAGGACGCAATTCCAATGAAAATCAAAAACATATTTACAGAATGAAATAAGAAACATACCCACAATTTGTTGGATGTAATTTTCACCGCTAGCATGCAAAGAGTTAACAACCTTTTTTTATATTTTATGCGCGAGTTCTCACAAAGCACGCCCAAAAATGTTCAATGTATGCATGGTTTTTAACAGAACATAGAGCAGTTGTTTACTCCCATTAATATTCAACAGCGCCATTTTTATTCTTTAAACGTCCATTACATTTTGTCATTATTCGGAAAACTTCAACAGCAAATTGCACAAATTCAAAAACAAATGGCAAATATTCATAAAATTATTACGATTTATGTCCGTTCAAATGAATCAATGATGCCATAAAATATGTATGAACACTCTACAAAGGTACTAGAATGTTGTCTATTTAAACTGGTACAATTGAGTGACGATGAAACATGCTGCAAATTTCTGAAATATGTATGTAGTTAAGCAAATGGCAAACATTAAAAGTGTTAGCAATATGCTTCAGACTTTTCAACGTCATAAACATTTTCTCAAATGTATCCTAGTGTCATATTTGTTCAGAAGCACACTACAAATGTAAGGTTAACAATCGGTTAATTTACCCCATTTGATAAAATTGACTGAAATTTCAATGATTTATTTAAATCTCACTGAAATTACCATTTGATATATCAATGTAGACTTTCACTGAAATGTCAGTGAATTATTAATTAACCTCCAAACATTCTAGTTAATTGTGCTGAAGCAGAATGGGAGATAGATGGACATACTGCTCTTGACACTCATCTGAAGACACAGTACATACCCATCAAAAGACAGACATATAACTATATTTACAGACTGGACAAAAGACAGACATACAAATAGACAAACAGGCAGACAAATATACAGACAGAGAGACCAGACCCAGACCCAAACGAACAATGCTCTCGGAGTCGTTGTGGCTGCAGAGAGATTGAGGTGAAAAATAAGCGCCTGAATTACATACATACAACAACAAGAAGTTAAGATGTCACATGGTTTTAATTATTTAGGATTTAAACGTGAATTATTTCAATATATAAGTCGAGAATCAAACCACAGTAAAATATTTCACAAGCAATGAGTGAGTGAGTGAATAGGGTTTAACGTCCGCTTTTCTGACATAGAGGTACAAGCCTCAGGGAGTCTACACGCAGACGGGTCAACGGGGTCGTGTCCCGTATCCACCTGTCCGAGGGGGGTAAATCCCAACTTCAGAACTCAATATTTACAACCAAAATATATATTCAGTCCTGAAATTAGAACAACCTGATCTGGTGCCAGGCCCTCGCCACACCAGCATCATTTATCCCATCCCCTAAAAGTAATAGGATTAGCGCTAATCTTACTTTTATATATGGGACATAGCCCGACTCAACTCTCACATACAAGAAAGCCAAAAATGTACATGAGGGCCAAATCCGGTATAGTGGGTTCCGGAAAGTATGAACCCAATCGTTAAGCCAGTTTAGTCGCCTTTTACGACAAGCAATGGCTACTGCAGCACTATTCTCAGGATCAGTTGATCCCGCCCCGGTGCCTGCACGGGGCACACAAGCAATGAACTATACTTGTAGAAAGGATTAAGACTAGTCTATGTATCATTTAAATCTAATAAGAAAATTTTGATTTCCAAATTATGAAACAACTTAACCAGTAACTGACTGGATCCAGTAAGCAACGTATGCGATATTGGACACTTGACAATTGATTATGCACACAACCAAACCACAGTAAGAGATTTCATAAACAAATGAAATGTACTTCTGTTCCACGTATTGCTGCTTATCTATCTATCTCTATATTCTATCTATATATTTTCAGGGTCATATAGATTAAGGAAACCAATAGAAATCCACTGTGAACATCTTTTTCACAACCTATTTTGGTTACAAATCATCTACATCTGGGCATTTAGCATATTTATGTTCAATCAATCCTACTGTTGGAGAGGGCAGTCTTGACCAAGTGCCCCCAAGTAACCAAAGACACTCTTGTCAAAATATTTGACACATTGTCAAAATGGAAAGGAGATTGGCGAAGAAAGTCGCAGTAAATGTGGAAAACAAAAACATTGTACATCATCACATGTTCATCTTTCCGAAGCTGTTAACATTGAATCAATTTATTGTTTAGTAAAAGTTATTATTTTATCAATATTCACAAATTGGATACTTTTAAAATCAGACCGATTGTGTACTATAATATGAGAAAACAAATACTGTGGGCTTTCAATATTGAAATAATTTTTGTATCTTTTTTACAAAGTGTCTTTCAGTGAACCAATGTCACACAATGTCAATGCTGTTTCAAGTTACACTCATCCATGTGTGAGGAAGTTTCAATACAATGTCAATCCAAACAGTAGGAGGATGCGTAATTAACGATGGTATTCATCCTTTCCGGAATCCCATTGGAGACTTGGTTTGACCCTCGTGTATATTTTTGGCTTTCTTGTATGGGAGAGTTGAATTTGGTTATCCCTTAATATAAGAGTAGTACAATTATGGCTAATCCTATTACTTTTAGGGGAAGGGGCTCCAAGTGATTTGGGTGTGTTGTGGACCTGTCACCAGATCAGGTTTTTCCAATGTCAGGTCTGAATGTATTTGTTTCTGATGTAAATATTCAGTTCTGATTTTGAGATGTTCCCTGCCTTCATACAGGTGAAATACGGGATTCGACAAGACACGTCTGTATTATATTAATGTTGAACGGATACAAAAACTTCAAATCAATCCAAGACAGGACAATTGACTCGTCTTCCAAGCAACCTAATTGCAGTAAAGACATCCGTTCCTTAAGAACAAAAGTTGGAACAATTCAAGAACTGTTCTTGAACAAATGTGTTTTAAGAAAAATTCATGAGCTAATATGATCATGGACAGTTCTTGAGCATATCAAGAATTTTTCAAGGAATGTCCTTCACTAGTTTAAGAACATATCTTGGACTGTTCTTGAACATTAACTGGCCCAAATTCTTGAACAAAGAACTGTTCTTGAAAGAATATGTTTCAGAACATTTCTTGAACTAATATGTTCAAGAACAGTTCTTGAGTACATTAGTTCAAGAACAGTTCTTAGTTCAAGAATTTGGGACATTTAACGTTCAAGAACTACGGTATTCAAGAACTGTTCTTGCACTATTCAAGAACTGTTCTTGAACAAATGTGTTTTAAGAACAATTCATGAACTATCAAGAACTGTTCAAGGAATGTCCTTCCATTAGTTCAAGAACATATCTTGGACTGTTCTTGAACGTTAAATGGCCCAAATTCTTGAACTAAGAACTGTTCTTGAACTAATATACTCAAGAACTGTTCTTGAAAAAATATGTTTCATAACATTTCTTGAACTAATATGTTCAAGAACAGTTCTTGAGTATATTAGTTCAAGAATAGTTCTTAGTTGAATTTGGGCTATTTATATCGTTCAAGAACTATTCATGATCTGATCTTGAACTAATGACGAACCCATGAATAGTTCTTGAACAAAAGTTCACAAAAATTTCAAGAACTATACTTGAACTGTGCTTGAATGTTTCGCAGGGGACCAGTTATAACAAGAAACGAGGCAAAGCCACGAAGGCCAGGTTTTTTCCAAGCATAGACACTTGGATAACATAATTATACCCACTTTTTGTAGACCAGATGGCTGTGGCCTGCATGTCGCGCCTTGGGGCGAGGCATGGACACTAAAAAAATAGATATACCGTAGTAGATGGAAAAACTTTAACCAAAAAACGTTAACGGGACACACGGACGTACGGACAGATGTATGCCAAAATGCCGACGATATCACGCTTTCCGCAAGCGGGCGCGACAATGATGATAAACACCCATGTGAAGTATCAAGGTAATGGGTGAAGCAGTTGCAGAGATATAGTAAACGAAAAAACTTTAACACAAAAATTCAAAGTAATTTGACCTTGACATTGGGCACAGGGGCCGTACGGTTGGGGGTAGAATGAAAATATGGATGATGATAAACACCCATGTGAAGTTTCAAGGTAATGGGCGAAGCAGTTGCAGAGATATAGTATAACAAAAAACTTTTAACCAAAATACTTTAACCAGACGTACGTTAAAAGGTTAACGTTGAAAATGGCCAAGTCAATTACGTCGAAATAATAGGTGACGGTAAAAAAAATGGTCACATGTTGGATAGTTGTATGTGTTCAGTAAAATAATATATAAATATGTCATCTACAGTCGGGTATAATATACGTAACAGACACTAACGCTCGTGGGAGGGGGAGGTCAATTGCGAATGCAGGGCATTTACACTCCAAAAAGTCCCTCACCTACACACATCGTGCAATTCCCTCGACTCAAGTAGATTTATGAACCACTTCACAGATTTTGATATTTGGCCCAAGGTCAAGGTCACAAATGACGTATGTTCACCTTGTATGTAAGGCAAAACTGTTAAAGATTTTTGTTTATTCAATAACTTGTAATACCGTTATATGGCCACAATGTGTTTCTAGGGATGATGCTTTGTTTTGCATATGACCTACTCCAACTGCCCAAATCAAGGTCATTGAGGACTTAGGTTTTTTTTTATTATTATCAAGGCTGCCAGCAAGGGGATTAGCTTCGTTTAATGATGCCAATTCTTATGGGTTTTGCGGCCAGTGTAGATCAGTAGCCGATTTCATCAAAATTGCAAAGTATGCTTTCCTAGCAAAGTATACTTTGAGGGAGCAATCATTGATTTTTCCGAAATGCATTATTTCATGCAGAACTAACGATTGCATATATTTGATGATTAAAACTATGCAGAATTATTATATTGAATTTATTACATTATCACAGCCAAAATTGGCTGTGATAATGTAATAAATTCAGTATATTTTGGCTGTGATAATGTAATAAATTCAGTATAATAAAAATTAATAAATATATTCTAAAATTGAAAATTTCTCCCTCAAAGTATACTTTGCTAGTAAAGTATACTTTGCAATGTTGATGAAATGGGCTACAGATCGACATGTGCATCCGCAGTCTGATCAGGATCTATACTGTTCCCGGCCTCGACAATTCCTTAACATTCCACTTGTCCAGATTAGATATCAGTTCATACATTCACGTATGTTTTACTCTTTACGTGGCACCGTCTTCAAATTACCACTCGTCCAGTAGTCTATTTCACCAACATTGCTAAGTATATATATCTACTTATCTAGCAAAGTATACTTTGAGGGATAAATTTTTAATTTTAAGATAAATTTATTAATTTTTATTATACTGATATTATTACATTATCACAGCCATTTTGTATAATAATTCTGCATACTTTCAATCATCAAATATATGCAGTCGTTAGTTCTATATGAAATAATGAATTTCAGGAAAAATAAATGATTACTCCCTCAAAGTATACTTTGATAGATAAGTATACTTTGCAATTTTGATGAAATCGGCTACAGATTGAAAATCCACTCACCAATATGAGCGGACAAATGGATTTGTTGAGGCCTGTGTTCGCCATTCCATCAATGAAACACCCATCAATAGCAATAATTAGATCATAATCAGGATACACGAGTGTGCTATTTGATCAGGAACTGCGCAGGTCACAGATCCCAAGCCCTATTTCTGCAGTCACAGCCATATACATGTACAGTGAAACCTCTCTATATCGGACACCCTGGGAGGTCCCCAGGGTGTCTAGCTTTCACTGTAAATCAGGCATTTGATCATTCTGAGCCATAGTTGTGTGTTATGCGATCACGAACAGACATTATGAGAGATAACGCCAGTATAATCAATAGTGTCTGGCATACATAGGCCGCCATGCAGCTAAGAAAACCACGCATGAGAATGCAGAGCTCTAGATAAGCTGCGTATTTGCTTAAAATACCCAATTCAAATAGCCAAAAACCCAATTGAAATCAGAAGTAGCGAGTATCAAAAAGCAATAAACAATTTGTGGTACCTTTATTATGCTGCAGAAAACAATAAACAGATCACTAATATAGCATATTTTCTTATTTTCCATGAAAACACATCTTGGTATTCATTAGAATTGTCTCCAAGGAGACAACTCTAATGAAATGCCAGGACAGGTTTTCATTTCCAAGCAAACCATCCAATAATTGTTGTCTGTTGATGTATAAACAGTAGGGTAATTTTTTATTTTACCCAATGTTTCAGAAATCACCGAGTAACAATACTCAATGACAAATTCCTTATCTGGAGCCCTGAGAATGGTTGTTGCTGAAAACATCTGAAACCCCAGAGATCCAGATAAGTTTTATATCTGTATTAATTATTTTCTTCCTTATTAAATAGGGAGCAAATGATAAAAAATAAAACAAACTTAAAAATTCACTTATTTGAGCTGCAAATTTAGCAAACACTGTTTGCTTTTTGCAACTCAACTAAGTAAATTTTCAACTTCACAGTATTTTCACTACTCAATTTGAAAATCAATGCATATTTTCACTTTTGATAATCAATACGTATTCTGCTAAAATAAGTACGTAAAATACGCCAATACTAGGGTTATTACTATTCTGTCACTTTAAAAAACAAGGACTTTTTAAGGACTTTAAGGACTGAAATTGTAAAATTTAAGGACCAAATTAGTAAACCTTTTCCTACATGTAGATATGCGAGCTTCTTATGTTTGTCAAGTGAAATTGGGTACTACAGAGGCGTCGGAAGCAACTTTACATTGAGGAGGCGAATGTTGACCCGAGCGAAGAGTTAGTGCTTAGGGGGGGGGTCCTGTAGCCTATTTCATCAACATTGCAAAGTATATATATTTTACTAGCAAAGTATACTTTGAGGGAGAAATCATTTATTTTTCCTGAAATGCGTTATTTCATATAGAACTAACAAATGCATATATGTCATGATTAAAAGTATGCAGAATTATTATACTGAATTTATTACATTATCACAGCCATTAAATGGCTGTGATAATGTAATAAATTCAGTATAATAAAAATTAATAAATTTTTCAAAAAATTGAAAATTTCTCCCTCAAAGTATACTTTGCTACTAAAGTATACTTTGCAATGTTGATGAAATAGGCTACAGGTGTTTTTTTTTTTAATTCTAGATGACATTTTCTGAATTCTGCTGCATTTAAGAGACACGGCGTTTGCCGCCCCTGCCCCTTCTGACGCCTCTGTACTGCTGGGTCAGGATTTGCAAGCAAACTGTGTATGTGGCCTCAACTATACCAAACTACTTTTTGCACCATTTGGTGTACAGTTTTCTTTCTTACCTAAATGCAAGACTATGAGAAACAAGAGGGCCATAAGGCCCATGTATAATGGCCCTAATTCGATCACCTGACTCCATGAACACCAGAGGAGAATGTGACATTGAGTTCATATGCGTTTTAAAAAATTGTCCTATTTTTAGATGACAGTCATCTTGGATTAAGCGATGACTCATTTTACCAAATCTGAAAATGCTTCACCCAAGGATCTTACCTTGCTATGAAGTTTGGCCAGCATCGGCCCTGTGGTTCCTGAGAAAAAGACATTCAAAATCTTGAATAAATGGACCTTTTGGCAGCCATCATGGATGACATAATTATCCGATTTCGGCAGAAAATTCACCAGAGCGAGCGTCTTGTCGATATCTTCGATTTGATACACGACATGGCTATATTCTATCAAAAATGAAATTTAACCCCTATTTGACCCCCGGGCCATGCCCATTTTTGTCACCAGGGTCACCATTTTAACAACTTTGAAAGAGCATTGGACATCGATCATTCTTACCAAGTTTCGTCGAAATCCTGCTGGCGGTTCATGAGAAAAAGATTTTTTAAGAATTTGTGCTATTTTTAGACGGCGGCCATCTTGGATTAGCGATGACCTCCATTTTAACAAATCTGAAAAGGCTTCACCCATGGACCATAAATTTTAAGTTTGGCTACCATGGGCCAAGCGGCCAAGTGGTTCATGTGAAGAAGAATTTTTAAATCTCTAATAAAAGAACGACCTTTTGACCTTTCGGCGGCCATCTTGGATGACATAACCATCCGATTTAGACAAAAAATGCACCAGTGTGATCGCCTCATTGATACCTTCAAGTTGATATATGACATGACCATATTCGGTCAAAAATAAAATTTGACCCCAATTTGACCCCACGGGCCACGCCCATTTTTGACCCCGGGGTCACCATTTTAAATTTTGTCAAAATCCGGTTGGCGGTTCTTGAGAAGAAGATTTTTGAAGAATTTGTGCTATTTTTAGACGGTGGCCATCTTGGATTACGTAATGACGTCATTTTAACAATTTTGTAATCCCCCTACCTAAGGACCATGACCATGAAGTTTGGTGACTATAGACCCAATGGTTACCGAGGAGAAGACGTTTGAAAATGTTCACGGACGACGGACGGACGACGACGGACACATTGCGGTAACAATAGCTCACATGAGCTTCGCTAAAAAATATTATCATAAACTCACCTAAAAATTGTGTATTTCTAGAGCACTTTTCCAGGAAGCAGAAAGAAAACAGCGCTTCAAACGCAAATTTCCAATAATTGTTTACTACAAGAAAACATTGTTAATTTACAGACTATCATAATTTTGCCCTTATGACCATTTTAGTCTTACGAAGTTTAGTGAAACGGGCCCCAGGTTCCCTAAAATCTGATTGATCATACAAGTCAGTGCTTATGACACGGATGATTCAAAAACGATGACCGCCATTTGTAAGACTTCCCACATTTTGCGCAGCTGTACTGCATCATCATGCTGTGTATCCCATCCATGTGGGACTTTAGTACATCCTTCCGACTGAATATTCTCCCGCATATGTCACATTCGAATGTAGTGGATTTCACTGTCTTCAGTGTATTGCCCTTGCATTCCCGCTTATGACGTTCTAAACTACATTTGTACAGGAACTCCGTGTGACACACATCACAAACTAGCATCGCGATTTCCGAGTGCCGTCGCATGTGTGCCTCATAATTGTGCTTCTCCGTAAAACCTTTCAAACATTTCTCGCAGTTGTACGGATATTTGCCTGAATGATTTTTCTGCACGTGTTTTCGATGTCCACTATAAGTCTGGAATGATTTACCGCATTCGTGGCACAATATCTCCTTCTTTTTAGCGTGGAGATTCTTTTCTATTGCGATCAAACTGAAAATTAAAAGCCACATTTTTAATAATAAAAGTGTCAAAGTAATTGAATATTTGAAGAACTAGAGTAATTAAGTGAGTAGAGACTCACGGATACCCCGGCCGCCGCCTGGACCGACAAATGGACACAGGCCCGTACACAGGAATTAATTTAAGGGGGTGCGTTATCGACGGCGCGAAGGGCTAAACATTGTTTGTTTGCACATTCAGAGACAGACCTCGGCAGATTAACCATTTCACCCCTAAATAACTGGAATGGATTTTGATATGTTAATTTTGCAACCCATTCCAATCATCACAAAATGATTTTCAGACCAGTCCATTTATGAACATGAGGTGTTTTTGTTCTCAAAATTATGAAAATTACTTGCAAAAAGTGCAGATCCTGATGAGACGGCTCGTCACGAGCCGGCTCATCTGGATCTACACTTTTTGCCAATACCACTATACAGGCCTGTTGTGTTGAACGGGTTAAAGGGGGGTGCGTACGCACCCGTCGCACCCCCTCTGTGTACGGGCCTGGGACAGACAGAAGGAATAAAACTATAATATCGCTTAACATACTGTGTAGAATACATAGTGGACAATGCATAGGACAGAGCTTCAGTTAAGGTGCGTAATTTGACCAATTTGGGGTGAAATTTTGTTATTTCTTCATCAAAAATGGCAAGTTGGGAGTCCTTTAGAATCGTCTCAATGCACTCCGAACTTGCCATTTTTTATGGAGAAATAAGAAATTTACCTCCAAATTACGCACCTTAACTGGAGCTCTGATAGGAGCCTACCTATATTTTATGACTGAATATTATTTACTGAATATGTGAATATGACGGAATTTTATTTCGAAAAAAAAAACAAGGAAAAAAAATATTTTTCCTATGGGAATTTAACAGATTTTTATAAAAATAAAGTAGATTTTTGGAAAATAATTTTGGAATTTGTGGACAGATTTTCAAAATCTAACTATTGTTCTCTTAGTTACATGTACATCATTTCCAATTAAGCTATCTAGTGCGATTTCATAGCCATATTTTTTGTTTTTCAACTCCTCATACAGCTGCTCCAGCTCCTTTTACCCCATGTTAAATTCCCATTTTTTCACAAAATAAATAACAACAACATTTGATGAAATTTCATCAAATAATAAGAGCTGTAGGAGAACAGCATAGCTCGACTACAAGGGTTGTCGATGTACACATAGCTTAACAAACAAGGTGGCCGCGGCCTGCATAAAACCCTTAACCAAGGTTGACTAAAAACCTTAACCAAGGGAAATTAAGTAAGTAATTAAACGTTAAATGTAGGTCAATGTCAGATATAGGTCAGGGGTTATTGATGTACATCACTAGGAGATGAAGTTTTCCAAGTATGGTTGCTGTAGGCCCAGGATTATTCCATATACAAGCTTGACTATAAACCTTAACCAAGTCTGAGTACAAACCTTAACCAAGGGGAAATAACTAAGTAATTCAAGGTTAAATGAAGGTGAAGGTAAAATATAGGTCAGGCGTTATTGATGTACATCCCTATGAGAAAAAAGTTATCCAAGTAGGGTGTCTGTATGCACAATAGTATTCTATCTACAAGCTTGGCTAAAAACCTTAACAAGGTTGACTAAAAACCTTAACCAAGGGGAATTACCTTAAGTAATTCAAGAGGAAATGTAGGTCAAGGTCAAATATAGATCAGGGGTTATTGATGTACATCCCTATGAGAAAAGGTTGTGCAAGTATAGTGTCTGTATGCACAATAGTATTCCATGTACAAGCTTGACTAAAAACCTTAACCAAGGTTGACTAAAAACCTTAACCAAGGGGAATTAAGTAAGTAATTCAAGGTTAAATGTAGGTCAAGGTCAAATATAGGTCAGGGGTTGTTGATGTACATCACTAGGAGATGAAGTTGTCCAAGTATGGTTGGTGTAGGGCCAGGAGTATTCCATCTACAAGCTTGACTAAAAACCTTAACCAAGGAATTAACAAAGTAATTCAAGAGGAAATGTAGGTCAAGGTAAAATATAGATCAGGGGTTATTGATGTACATCCGTATGATAAAAGTTGTCCAAGTATGGTGTCTGTATGCACAATAGTATTCCATGTACAAGCTTGACTAAAAACCTTAACCAAGGTCGACTAAAAACCTTAACCAAGGGGAATTAACTAAAAACCTTAACCAAGGGGAATTAACTAAGTAATTCAAGGTTAAATGTAGGTCAAGGTCCGGTCAATGTCAAATAAAGGTCAGGGGTTGTTGATGTACATCACTAGGAGATGAAGTTGTCCAAGTATGGTTGCTGTAGGCCCAGGAGTATTCCATATACAAGCTTGACTAAAAACCTTAACCAAGGCGGTGACGCCAACGCCGGGGTGACTACATAAGCTCTAACTATTCTTCGAATAGTCGAGCTAAAAAGCAATAACAATTTTGTGGTACCTTTATCATGCTGTAGAAAACAATAAACAGACAACAAATATAGCATTTTTTTTCTCATTTTCCATGAAAACACATCTTGGTATTTCATTAGAATTGTCTCCAATTGTCTCTAATTCTAATGAAATGCCAAGAAATGTTTTCATTTTGAAGCAAACTATTCAACAGAAGTGTGATTTTATTTTAGCCAATTAAAATTTTGAAATACCCAATTGCTTCAGAAATGATGGAGTGAAAATACTTGATTACTAATGCCTTATCTGGAGCATGATTGACAGCATCCAAGGATCATCTGAACAGGATTTGATTGATTTATTATAGGAATGAATGGCTTTTTTGTGGAATTTATCGGGGTATAAACTTGGAAAAACCATTTTCGCAATTGGCGATAAAAATAAACAATTGGCATAAAGAATTACAATTTTCGGAAAAAAAAAAAAAAAATTCTGAAAATTGTAATCTTTTATCGCCAATTGTTTATTGTTATCCTATTGGTTATTATAGGAATGAATGGCCTTTTTGTGGAATTTATCGGGATATAAACTTGGAAAAGTCGCGGGAACACTGGACGATGGCCGGAAGGCCTCGTCCAGTATTCCCGCGACTTTTCCAAGTTTATATCCCCGATAAATTCCACAAAAAGGCCATCCATTCCTTATAATTCCAACATTTGAAATAAATTTATCAAGAAAATGTGTTTATTTTCAGTTTTCTTAAGAATTATTTTAACTGCGCCTCACGGTTACGGAAAGTAGTTCAGCGTGGGAGTTTACTGGGATATAAATTTTGGACAGAGACTTGCTACGGGCCAATCAAATGTTAGGGAATTGTGTAAATATTTTTGTGCTGGAATTATTGATGTTTCCTATCAACATCGAAATAAGAAAGTATTCAGCCCTGAAATTAAAATCACCTGACCTGGTGCCAGGTCCATATCACACCAGTCACTTAATTGGCCCCTTCCCCTAAAAGTAGATATAATAGTATTGGGAATAATCATATTACTCATACAAGGGGTATAGTATAACCAGATTGAACCCTCACATACAAGAATGTCAAAGTCGTACCGGAGGGCCAAACCAGGCCTCCATTCGGGATACCGGAAATGATGAAGCCCGATCGTTAAATTACGGTACCCATTCCATGCTCCCACCTGCCACCCACCATCTCAACAGGAAATGTTTATCATGGACTGCCACAACAGGTTTTTCTTGAAAATAACAGGAAGAATGAGAGAAAGGCAAACAAGAAATAATTGTTCTACCAGTCTAAATGGATATTTTCTTTCACAAATAAATCCACCAACTCAAATTGCATCCTTTGTTTTCATATACAACTATGAAATTCCTTGCCAAAACATGTTTTTTCTTGAAGAAAAAAAAAACCCAGTGAAAAAACACAATTTTCCACCCACCTTTAAAGTTTTAATATTTTTGCAAATCAAGTGACATATTTGAATGGCCAGACATCCTTTGTTTTCATCTATGCCTATCAAATTCCTTTGCAGTAGATATCGGGTGATTAAACGAGGGATTAAACATGACGTACCCACGACGATATGACTAACCCCTGCGGGCTATATATTGTCGTCTATTGACGGGTATTCGAGTCCCACACTCACGGGGCTTGTATCAGCACGTAGATATTTAACTCCCGAGCCTTTAATACCAATTTATTTTCCTATTATGTGTAAATGGATATCAAGTGTAGATGGACTGTTTCTTGTATTAATGATGGCTGTTACATTTTACTGCTTGGATGCGTGTCAAATCCACACGTGAAATAATACAGTGGAACCTCTCCAAACCGGACAGCCTGAGAGGTCCCCAGGCTGTCCGGTTTGGAGATGTTCCACTGTAAATCAGACATGTGAGTAGCTCATGACACATCCTAGTGTTTTGCAATCATGAAAAGTCATTGTAATCAGAGATACATAACAGCGAAACACATCTAAGGTAAACATCTATATTTTCCCGAGAGTCCGGTTTAGAGGGGTTCCACTGTACAACCTACTGGTGTATTTGGTGTAATTGCTGCACCCTAATCTATCGGTGTACACTGATCGCCACATTCGTGATCTTGCAACTCGGTGATGAAATTTAAACCAATGCTGATCCAGATCAGCCTGCACCTAATGTGCAGACTGATATGAATCAACATTTAACCTGATCTGGTATAAATCTGTACAGGGTTACTTTTTTCGCTTAAGACAAAATACCGTTACACATATTGCTACCCATTTAATGATGAAAATGTTATCAACTACTCCAATTAAGGATGTTATTCATAACCTTTGAAATTTGTAATTAATCGCTTGCAAATAACAAGAAAGAACAAGAGGGCCATGATGGCCCTAATTCGCTCACCTGACTCCATGAACACCAGAGGAGAATGTGACATTGAGTTCAATTGTGCTATTTTTAGATGGCGGTCATCTTGGATTAAGCGATGACTCATTTTACCAAATCTGAAAATGCTTCACCCAAGGATCTTAACTTACTATGAAGTTTGGCCAGCATCGGCCATGTGGTTCCTGAGAAAAAGACGTTCAAAATCTCGAATAAATGGACCTTTTGGAAGCCATCATGGATGACATAATCATCCGATTCCGACAAATATTGCACCAGAGCAATCGCCTCAATTTGATATATGACATGAGCATATTTGGTAAAAAATAAAAAAATTGACCCCGGGGTCACCATTTTAACACCTTTGAAAGAGCATTCTACGTCGATCATTCCTACCAAGTTTCGTCGAAATCCGGCTGGCGGTTCATGAGAAGAAGATTTTTTAAGAATTTGTGCTATTTTTAGATGGCGGCCATCTTGGATTAGCGACGACCTCTGTTTTAACAAATCTGAAAAGGCTTCACCCATGGATCATAACTGTGAAGTTTGGCCACCATGGGCCAAGCGGTTTGTGTGAAGAAGAATCACTAGGAGATGAAGTTGTGCAAGTATGGTGGGTGTAGGGCCAGGAGTATTCCATATACAAGCTTGACTAAAAACCTTAACCAAGGCCGACGCCACGCCGATGCCGACGCGACTACATAAGCTCTAACTATTCTTCGAATAGTCGAGCTAATAACTATTCTTCGAATACTCGAGCTAAAAAATGGGGAGGGTGACTTTTTTATTATTGATGAAACAGTATATATACGGTAGTTTAATACTTTTATTTAAATTAAGATAATTTAATGCATATATACCTACAAGTCTGTTACTGCAACCCGTGGACAATGTATGTACATAAACCATTATAAATGACATATGCCATTGAACGTGTGCATATAAATATTGAATAATTCTCAAAGATGTTTCGGAGACGCAGTTACCACGACACCACTGGCTACGACGTCTTCTGGGTGTGACTCGATTTGAAAATGACGTGGTATCCAATAAACTCAAGGTCAATTTGTATCTGCAGAGGCATGCCAAAGACCAGACTTAGACTATATATGAACCAGTCAGCAGGGCTCCAGATAACAAATTAGTAATTGAGTATTGTCACTCCATCATTTCTGAAACAATAGGGTATTTCACAATTTTAATTGTGTAAAATAAAATCACACTACTGTTTCACATCATATTATTGAATAATCTGCTTATAAATGAAAACATGTCTAATGAAATTCTAATGAAATACCAAGATGTGTCTTCATGGAAAAATAAGAAAAATATTCTATATTTGTGCCAGGTCTGTTTATTGTTTTCTGCAGCATGATAAAGGTAACAACAATTTCACACCCGTTATCCGGAGATACGCAACTAGGGGAGGAGAACATGGAAAGGGGAACGCACAAACTAGTGGGAATTTGGAGGGTTTGTAAAATTAGCTAAAACAATATATTTTATGCATGATCAGAACAATGTGAGCTTGCAACGTTGAGGAAGAATGATTGAAGCACATGTAGCAAAAATATTGAGCTCGAACGCCGTCGTAAAAGTTGAAAATTTATAAATTCAATATAGGATTTTATTTTTTTTTGTCATTTTTGTTTACAAAATCGTCTTTCCTGCACCAATCGTATGCTTTTCAGCACTATCAGGCATACAGTTATGTTTGCTGATCATTTACACTGATACCTTGAAAGCGACAGCGACCAGGATCTTCTGAGAAAAAAATGGCGGCCGTTTTATGCACCGTGGTATAGCGCAAAATGGTGCACAAAAACTATGGGACTGGAGGACACAAATTGGGGGACGAGTGCACACAAACTGTGGAACGCGCTGCACAGAAAATGCCAATATACGTGGGTTTTAAGTTGCAAATTCACGTATGTATTTACATTATATTTGCAGACGAGGATCCACGAATATTTACGCAGGGGCCGGTCCAAATGTGTCTGTAAGGAATTTATGCAAGTTTTTAATCAATATTCACCACAATTATGCATTGTTTTAGTAAGTTCGCTGTTCAATGCAGGCTTCTTTAGCAGCGCTCGTTTATTAATGGGCGAGCAGAGCCTCATTTCGTATTTCAATCAGTAAACCCGTTTAATACATATCACACATTAAACCATAGGTCACCACCTAAACTCGCACCACACTTCGTTTATAACTTGAAGCACGGGGTTTGGAAGAATCAACCATGCGGAACTCAGTTAACCATGCTAATCGATGACCAGGCGAAGTAGTGCAGCCAAGGTCAGGGCCGGATCCAGGATTTGGAGAAAGGGGGGGGGCGTGGGTGAGGGGGGTATGGGGGTCCTCCCCCAGAAAATTTAGAAAATTGAAGTGCCTCAGATGCATTTTCCTGGCATTTGAGAACAAAATACTGGGAGTGGGGCGTAGGTGAGTGGGGGGGGGGGTATGGGGGTCCTCCCCCAGAAAATTATAAAATTGAAGTGCCTCAGATGCCTTTTCCTGGCATTTGAGAATAAAATACTGGGAGGGGCGTAGGTAAGGGGGGTATGGGGGTCCTCCCCCAGAAAATTTAGAAAATTTGAGTGTCTCTGATGCATTTTCCTGGCATTTGAGAACAAAATACTGATAGCCTTTTCTAATCTGAATAAAAAAAATAATTGCATCGTCAAAAATAGGGGGGGGGGGGGGGGGGGGGGGGGGGCATACGCCTCTCACGCCCCCACCCCCCTGGATCCGGGCCTGAAGGTGCAACTCAATCTTATTATCATTGGCGTTAGCAAGACGTTTGGCAATGATAACCATAATGAGAGTGTCCTGTGTATTCTCGAGGCAGATAGCGACACATTCCAGTCGGAATTATCCCGGAATAAGGACCGACTCTCATTGCAATTGAGATACTGCACAGTCCGTCAGCGGGCTGCAAAACACACATAGAGCACCCACCGCCACAAGTTTAGGAACTTTCCACCGGTAAGACAGTGATGCTGGAGCGCGAGTGGCCTAGGGTGTAGCGAGATGGACTGTGGATCGGAGGTCCCCGAACTGCGCAGGTTCGAGACGCGGTCGGAGCCGGCGTGTTGTGTCCTTGAGCAAGACACTTTGTGGTGGTGATCTGTAAATATTTTACACACATGTAATACATGCATGGTGACTGTCTAGATGGTACAATGTACACAGATAAGACGTACCGCAGTTACCCTTGGTGATGGGAAATAAAGAGATATCTCGCTAGGACGAGGGTGCTCCGTGGACACCGGAGGAATATATATACATACAATACAATTGCAGTGTTACTTATTATAAGTATGGTGTTTATATGTTGTATATACACATCACGGTGCTCTCCGACAAACAGTGGGTGCTACAGAAACAACAACGATTGCGTCACAAACATTTCTATGACGGACGGAATGGTCGTAGGACGAACGAATGCACTTGTGAATCGATGGATTGGTTATCGCGGACAAAACTTTATGGCGACCCCCCGAAATTCTGCGGATGAAATCATGTCGACTTGTCGTATGCCGTGCAAGCTTGCTGTGGTATTTCTCCGGGTACTCCGGGTTTCCTCCACATGAAAACAGGCCACGGCCACACCACTGACTTTGTGCCAGCATATTTGTATAGACAGGGCGCGATTTCTACGGGGGCGTTCCGTGTAACTACCCTTCCTGTCTTGTGGCTTTGTCTTGCGCCCAAAAGTCAGCGGCAGTACATTCTGAATAGAACAACTACAACAACAACAAAACCCGCGAACTATTGAAGGTTTGTTGACATTAAAACATGATTGTATTCCTCATATTTCAGATTGCGCCATGGGACCTTGAACATTTGGCTATCTATCTCACGGAATATGTCAACTTTACTTAGAATAACCCCCCCCCCCCCCCCCCCACCCACCTCCCTAAACATCCGCGGTTATCATGCACATAATATGTAATAGGTGCTACCTATGTGACGGGCTTCAACAGCTGCACATACATCATGTACATATGACGAGACATTAAGGCATACATACAGTATGGCTCATTTGATAGTATATCCACATATATGTATAGACGGAGTTACAGTTTGCTTTTGATAATATGTAATAGGTGCTACCTATGTGACGGGCTTCAGCGGCTGCACATACATATGGCGGGGCATTAAGGCATACCTGCAGTATGGCTGATTTGATACAATCTGCACATATATGTATAGACGGAGTTACAGTTGGCTTTTGCTAATATGTAATAGGCGCTACCTATGTGACGGGCTTCAGCAGCTGCACATACATATGGTTGTGAACACGTAACTGCTGAATACAATATCCACATATATGTATAGAGTTACAGTTTGCTTTTGCTAATATGTAATAGGTGCTACCTATGTGACGGGCTTCAGCAGTTGAACATACATATGGTTGTGTAACTGCTGCATACAGTATCCACATATATGTATAGAGTTACAATTTGCTTTTGCTAATATGTAATAGGTGCTACCGCCCCCCCACCCCCCCCCTGGGTGGAAATATTAATAGATGCATCATGATGTATAGTATATACACTGAACTGTGGCAGGACAGCACGGAATTGGGACCTATGTGACGGGCTTCAGCGGCTGCACATACATATGGCGGGACATTAAGGCATACATACAGTATGGCTCATTTGATAGAACATCCACATATATGTATCGACGGAGTTACAGTTTGCTTTTGCTAATATGTAATAGGTGCTACCTATGTGACGGGACTCAGCAGCTGCACATACAAATTGCGGGATATTAAGGCATACATACAGTATGGCTCATTTGATACAATATCCACATATATAATTATATAGACGGAGTTACAGTTTGCGTTTGCTAATATGTAATAGGTGCTACCTATGTGACGGGACTCAGCAGCTGCACATACAAATTGCGGGATATTAAGGCATACATACAGTATGGCTCATTTGATACAATATCCACATATATAATTATATAGACGGAGTTACAGTTTGCGTTTGCTAATATGTAATAGGTGCTACCTATGTGACGGGCTTCAGCGGCTGCACATACATATGGCGGGACATTAAGGCATACATACAGTATGGCTCATTTGATACAATATCCACATATATGTATAGACTGAGTTACAGTTTGCTTTTGCTAATATGTAATAGGTGCTACCTATGTGACGGGCTTCAGCATCTGCACATACATATGGCGTGATATTAAGGCATGCATACATTATGGCTCATTTGATAGAATACCCACATATATGTATTGACAG